>JANRMT010062856.1:89583627-89596833 GCA_026402145.1 Polypterus bichir lapradei
TATAAACATACACACACACATTATACATACATACACAGATATAATATGTATCACAGAAAAAAATCTTAAAACACCAATGTTACCTGCAAGTGCATCTTGGTAGAGCTGTATGAAATGGCTAAAAACATCCTTAGGAATGCTCTTTTCATCAGGAAGACACTGCAGCAATATTACCACCTCTGCCTGTCCTACTGCATGCATGCCTTTTGTTGTCAAGCACCAACACTTGCGATTCACATCTGAAACAAACAATAAGCACTGTAACAAGTGATAAGACCAAAGCTATTGTAAAATTCATATCCATTCTTTAGTTACATATATCTAAATAGATTTTGTCACAATTGCAGTTTCTCTTTCTACATTCTAAACCCAACCAGGTTGAGCAAACAGTTATCAAATGGTTGGGCAAGTAAGAGCTTATCCCAGCAGCACAAACTGTAAAGCAGGAAATAAGCCTAGATGAGGAAGCAGTGTATCACAACCTATATTTGCACAAAACACATACCCACGCTCACTTGCACATGGACAATTTAATGTCACTAATCAAATCAATAAGCAAGTGTTTCAGAGGTGGGAGCAGATCACACCACTCAAAAAACACAAATGAACACAGAAATAATACACAAACACCATATATACCAATTGTTAAACCTTTGAGTTTCTTGCATACAGTATATATTTTCTGGGGAAATACAAACATTTGTGAATCATAAAAAAATAGAGATAAATGGAGATAAATATATTATTTAAAAAGAATATAACAGAACAAATCATTCAGTCAAACACAATATATACATATGTGCTGTATTCCTCAAAAAGTCTAACTGTAGACTTTTAAAGTTCTTCTGTGCTTCTCAGTGGAAATGAAAACCAATAATATTCTGAAATTATACAGACTTTAAACAAACTAGACCTTAAAGTTTCAAATAAGATTTTCATTAAAAGAGTTGCTGTAGTGATCATTCTCTGAATTAAGGTGTTTAACCTAAAAGATCCCCAACTTCCACATGGAAAATATCTGCTAAATAAACACATGTAAATGCACCACAGACTTGCATATGGTATTTTTGACTTTTGCAATGTGCAGTTTGGTTATGTTCATGAATGCTATTTTTCCTTTAAGTCAGTTCTTGCTGTGAGCTGTTGCAATAAGTAGGGGTTATAATATCCTTGTCCCCAACTATACTGTGTCATTCCCTGAGACTAGACCTCTGCTACATTCTCATTCTTCTGCCACAAGTCTTCCCATCACATACTAACTACTGTAAAAAATGCTGAACAGATACATTTCGTTTTTGACAGATGGAAGGATTTGTCCTGCCATGTGATTATAAATAGCCAAGGTTAGGGCAGGGGGAGTTAAGTATAGGTTCATAAAAGAACAAAAAACATATTTGTACTGAACCTTATTTATTTATATATGTTGATCAATAATTGGGAAAAAAAAAATCTGATTAAAATATCTAACAAATTGAAGATAAAATTTATACACACAATTTTTCTACAGGTTCTATACTTTGTTTTTCTCATAGTCTAGAATCCAACTTATTGCCTATCTTCGTGTATTTCGCCATCACTACTGGTCCACGGCAAAGATGTTGATTTTTCTATTGCTCATGTACCTTACACCAACAATTTCTGACATCTGGTAAATTCAGAGATGATCTTTAACATAATATACATAATTTTTGGGATGTGATAAAAGTTGCACCCACATAAAAGCCCAAACAGACACAGCAAAATGCACATGCAGTGACCATGCATAAATACTTTAAATTACTGAAAGGGGTTGCTCTCTGACCCCTCCAAAATCCCATTTTTTAAAATAGTTCTGAAAATGGTTCTTCCATAATCCATACCCACTTATTTTCAGTTCCAAAGCCAATTCTGCATTACTTGCTCAAAATCTCAGTTGCTGATATTATAATAATTTGTCACTTGAAAGTCTACACAGGAAATATGATTACACTGTAGTGCCACTCTGTGATGAACTGGCGCCATATCCATAGATCGATCCTGCCTTGCACCTAATGTTTGCTGGGAGAGGCTCCAATTTCCCTGTGACCCTATTCCGGATAAGTGAATGAATGCACAGCATAGCCTTCCTCTTGCTTTCTCATACAATTCTGGTTTATCAAATAAATAGAATTTCTCTTGTCTAAACACATGATGGCCCCTTAACACTACCTTTATTGTATTATGGTGTTCCTCTCTACATTCTTTGCACCTGCTTTTGCTACTGTGAATTATTTTGTAACTCGGTACTCACAGTTAACAAGTTTAACCATAGCCAGCAGATTTGCATTAAGTACAAATACAAGAGGATCAGGGCCACCATCTTCAAGCTGCTGCATCACAGATATTTCTGAAGGCCATTCTTCTACAGCATAGTCTGAAAAACACAAAATGTTATGAATGAGTAATGTCTAAAAGTCAAGATTCCAAAGATAAAAACCATAGGTCTCACTAAAGAATGTATGTTCATGTAACAAACAGAATGATTCATAATTTATAATCTCGCTTTTCAAAAGGAGCCTGATGATTAGAACCGATATCTGACAAATATCCATCCAGAATAACTCAGACAAATAAGTAACAATATGTGGTAAAAAATTATAAAAACAGTAACATTTATTTTATTAAAATTTAAAAGGCACCTGTGTGCTGCCTCCCCATACCTCCTTTGATGCCAGTGGATATAAGTATTGGAGGGAGCCCATCCTCAGGGATCAGGTTCATTGAGTTTCCTACAGGACTACCCACCGCCGCAGCACTGCTCTGAACAGTTGTTGTAGGTAAAAGCTGAAGAAAACATCGATTACAGTACATTTAAGTCAAACTTTTGTTTTATGCAACAAAATATGCTTGCAAACAAGCAAATAACCTTTAATCCATAAACCAAAGCTTTTAGAAAATTTTAATTTTAGCCAGAGTACGATTAGCCCAATTAGTGAAAGTACTGTATTCAAATGCAATGAGAATCCAGATAAGGTCATTTTTTATGTGTTAAAATTTAAATAAAAATAAACAATACAATTACTTAACCATATAATTACTTATCTGCCCTACATTTTTTAAAATGTTAGTAAATCGCATCTTTGCAAAAGAGTCACAAATGGTCTGCTAAGCGTGGTGTGATACAATGTAAATATATTTTATTAATAATGCTGTCACTATCAACTCTAATGTAATTTACAAACTGTCTTAATCCATTAAATGATTACAAATTGACGTTAAATATTATACTTAATGTTGAAGATGTTCTCGTTAAAATGCTGTATTCCACATTTTTTTTTACAGCCCTGTATTACCTTCACTGCTTTCAAAAATTTCCACTGTACATCTGACTCTAGGCCAGAAGGGAAGAAGGACTCTCTACTGAGTAAGATTTTCACCCAAAAAATGGTTAAAGTTTAGTTTTTAAATCTATTTAAAATTACTTGTTTGTGCTGTATTGTAATTAGGTGTAGGTCAGCTTTAGCTTTTCATTAATTCAACTGTCCATTTTCATATCAAAGTGACAGGTATCATTCTCCAATCAAATATCTCACATCTGACATAAGCTTATAACTTATAAGCTTATAATAGGTATATGCAATGTGATCAATTTTGATATTTGAATATTCATAAAAATTGTTTTACCAATAAGTCAGAGCACGTTACGGAGTCACAGAAAGGTATACTTAACATGATGTCAGTAAAACATGTTTATTTGAGAATTTAAACAAATATTAATCAAAAAGTAATCATGTACTTAACCGAAGTATATTAAAAATCTGACTTAATGTAAGCATGGGCTAAGGCAACATACAGACTAAATACTTTGTGCTTCGATGAACTGTGCATAAAGTTTATCAAATAAAAAATATATACATAAATTCCATTTACTACAGGTAGTACCAAAAAAAAAAAAAAAAACTGGTTGCTTGATGCATGTGCAAAGCAAACACAGTCATAAGCTAACAGAGTGCAGTGGACATACACAGACTCTAAAATCCTTAACTGCAACCCAATTACGAGTTTACATGGCCATATATCCAGGTTACTCATGGACAAATCTATATGTGCTAACTCCATTACTAACAGACCAATATCCCAGTTTCATTAACTCAAATATGGGTACATGTGGCAGTTTTGAAAATGGGTTCCTGCGAGTAATTTTAAACAAATGTAAACACACTCACTGTGTTAACTAATGTATGTATTCTCATTTCTTAATTCAGAATATCTTGCATTTTGAATTCACATCTAATTAAGTATCATAACTTATGAGCCAAATTAACCATAATTTCATAGAATGTATAAGTAAATTAATACTGTGTTCCACAGAAATGTACCAGTATAATTTATTTCATTGGTCCATTAGGCCTTATGTGGAGAGCAATGACTAGAAAGTATATATCTGTTACATATTTCAATATAATTTTCACTAAACACTACTGAAATCACAAATCACCAAAAAATCTGAAGTTCAAAGACAATACAAGCTTTTTTTTTTTTTTTTTTTTTTTTAAAAAAAAACTTAGCACCTTTTAAAACAAAGCCTTACCTCAGATGCATTATGATTACATGTCAATGACTTGGAGGAGTCATGTGATACTGTCAAGGGTCCTGGGGGTGCTGGACCACCCACAGTCACTTTTGCAGAATCTGCTACTTCTCCATTTGGAAGAATCCCATCAGCAAACCAGACTCGCCGTTGCTCTCGGGGTACCGAGCCTAAAACGCAATACCACACTGTTATTTGTTGTTTTTAGTAAAAGATAAACAACCGCATGCTGGACTCAAAGCGCTCTGCAGAGTAAGCACTGATTACTAACTAATATTTATTACGATACAGTATTAATAATCTCTAGGCTTTACTTAGAACAACAGCTATCCAGCTATCCATGCAAATACAACAAAACAAAATATTAGAATGAAAAGAAAAATAAAAAAATAAAAAATATATTAATAAATTCAGTTTCCATAATTTTATATAATATACATATAAAAATATATGTATATATATATTTATATGTATACATATATATTTATATGTATACATATATATTTATATGTATACATACATATAAATATATATTTATATGTAAATAACACACACACACACACACGAGTATGTACAATTACAGTATACACTATACAGAGTACAAATATACACATGTACCAGCTTGGTACACAGCAGGAAATTTTCTAAAATAATGAGCACCAGTTATACTGTAGTGCCATTAGTTAATTGGACGTATCAGTAGTACTACGTAACCAAGTATTTTTCTGTGCACAATATTAAAAAAAGGGCTAATGTTATTAGTTCACTGCAGCTCCATAATCTTGAACATGCTATACAGTGAATCCGGAAAGTATTCACAGCGTATCACTTTTTCCACATTTTGTTATGTTACAGCCTTATTTCAAAATGGATTAAATTCATTTTTTTTCCTCAGAATTCTACACACAACACCCCGTAATGACAACGTGAAAAAAGTTTGAGATTTTTGCAAATTTATTAAAAATAAAAAAATTGAGAAAGCACATGTACATAAGTATTCACAGCCTTTGCCATAAAGCTCAAAATTGAGCTCAGGTGCATCCTGTTTCCCCTGATTATCCTTGAGATGTTTCTGCAACTTAATTGGAGTCCACCTGTGGTAAATTCAGTTGATTGGACATGATTTGGAAAGGCACACACCTGTATGTGTATAAAGTATCAGTACCAATATAAAGTCCCACAGTTGACAGTTCATGTCAGAGCACAAACCAAGCATGAAGTCAAAGGAATTATCTGTAGACCTCCGAGACAGGATTGTCTTGAGGCAGAAATCTGGGGAAGGTTACAGAAAAATTTCTGCTGCTTTGAAGGTCCCAATGAGCACAGTGGCCTCCATCATCCGTAGGTGGAAGAAGTTGGAAACCACCAGGACTCTTCTTAGAGCTGGCCGGCCATCTAAACTGAGCGATCGTGGGAGAAGGGCCTTAGTCAGGGAGGTGACCAACAACCCGATGGTCACTCTGTCAGAGCTACAGAAGTCCTCTGTGGAGAGAGGAGAACCTTCCAGAAGGACAACCATCTCTGCAGCAATCCACCAATCAGGCCTGTATGGTAGAGTGGCCAGACAGAAGCCACTCCTTAGTAAAAGGCACATGGCAGCCCACCTGGTGTTTGCCAAAAGGTACCTGAAGGTCTCTCAGACCATGAGAAACAAAATTCTCTGGTCTGATGAGACAAAGATTGAACTCTTTGGTGTGAATAACAGCCGTCGCATTTGGAGGAAACCAGGCACTGCTCATCACCAGGCCAATACCATCCCTACAGTGAAGCATGGTGGTGGAAGCATCATGCTGTGGGGATGTTTTTCAGTGGCAGGAACTGGGAGACTAGTCAGGATAAAGGAAAAGATGACTGCAGCAATGTACAGAGACATCCTGAATGTAAACCTGCTCCAGAGCGCTCTTGACCTCAGACTGGGGCGACGGTTCATCTTTCAGCAGGATAACGACCCTAAGCACACAGCCAAGATATCAAAGGAGTGGCTTCAAGACAACTTTGTGAATGTCCTTGAGTGGCCCAGCCAGAGCTCAGACTTGAATCCGATTGAACATCTCTGGAGAGATCTTAAAACGGCTGTGCACCGACGCTTCCCATCCAACCTCATGGAGCTTGAGAGGTGCTGCAAAGAGGAATGGGTGAAACTGGCCAAGGATAGGTGTGCCAAGCTTGTGGCATCATATTCAAAAAGACTTGAGGCTGTAATTGCTGCCAAAAGTGCATCGATAAAGTATTGAGCAAAGGCTGTGAATACTTATGTACATGTGATTTCTCTTTTTTTTTTTTTAATAAATTTGCAAAAACCTCAAGTACACTTTTTTCACGTTGTCATTATAGGATGTTGTGTGTAGAATTCTGAACAAAAAATTTATTTAATTCATTTTGGAATAAGGCTGTAACATAACAAAATGTGGAAAAAGTGATGCGCTGTGAATACTTTCCGGATGCACTGTATACTGTACAACTGACCATGAGTAATTATTTTCCTGCCATAGATTAGTTACTTTTGTGGATGATCATTGGAAATCACAATTTTACAGGAAACTCTATTCTTTTGAATACAAACTGGTAATAATTTTAAAAAAATGAGTATTTTGTGTATAAATATAATTTCACATTGTAGCACACCCTGTAACAATAGTAGCTTCAAACAGATTTGAATGTAACATTTTGATCTGTAATCTTGTACCATTACAATCTTAGATTTAGATTAAAAAGCAACATATAAATTCAAACTAGTAACAACCAAAAAAAAAATAGAACAAAAAAATAACAAACAAGACAGAAAGTGATGGACAGTTAAATAAACAACAGAGCAACCCGCAATTCCTAACCTTGCAATGATCTGGGCACAAAGTATGCATCATAAACAGTAGCAAGCGAATGAAAATAAACTGGGTTTTTACTTCACTCACTGGAGAATTTGTTTTAGAGTTTGCAACGGCAGACCCCTTACCCACCCAGCAGCCACACTACTAAGACCTGTGGCCTGGATAAATGACGGAGACGAACCTACTTATACCAAGCCGTACCTCTAACAAATAATATCCCCCCCCCCCCAATTGACGGTTAAACACAAGCAAACAAAAGCAGATATGTAAAATAAGCATATACATATATTAAATGAAACACAATGACAAAAACAATAATGTAAATCCCCAATGTAGAATATATCTATATATGTATATCCCTCCACCAAAGTGAAAACACCATACAGTATATACAGTAACAAAATTTCCCTTGCCCCTGCAACATATAACAAACACAAAACACAAATAACAATGGATGAATACTGAAATGTCAATGAACGTGAACTTGAGTCCGGGTAAATTACTGTCCACAATACGGATGACTGATGAAAGAAAATGGTTGTGTTTGAATCTCCTGAAAAAAATGGAACAATCTCACCGTGCTTTCTCGCCGTATGGTAGATAATAATATCCTACCCCGAGGTTTCTGGTGATGATTGAGCGGTCGTGAATCCGGTGGAATGAGAAGCAAGCTGGGTACAAGGCACAATGTGAAAAATGGCAGGATATGATCTGTTGTCGGTGATGAAATCTCCGTCTCTCTCCTTCCTCCATCCCCTGTGCAGTTATGGGGACAACATTCACTGACACACATAATGGACGGTAAACGGGACGACAGAAACAAGCACTCAGCACACACATCGAATATACTATTACTATATAGCTCCACTATAAGTTTACCACCAGTTGTATGGTGAAGGAGAATGCAGTTATCATATTATTATATACCAGTAACGGCACACTGCACAATAACGTGAATACACTTGACTTGAGCCTTCTACGCATAATGTTCATAACTGAATCCTACTTACATACATATATACGTCAATAACCTGCAGCTCGGTCGCCGTGTGAGATGGAGATGCGTTCCCCGATCCCCACGCCTCCCACGTAGTTGGCTGCCTGCCAATATTGCGTTCCCCCATCCCCACGCCTCCAACGTAATTGGCTGCCTGCCCATATAAGGCCGTCCGTCGCTCCAGTCTCTTCATTCCCTTCCTTGCTTCACCGTGGTATTCATGTCTCCTTGCTAATAACTGCAGCCTTTTTATTTAATCCACGGCTTCTCCGCTGTTTTATTGTTCGTTTATTACGCTTATAGTTATTGTGTAGGTATTTTAGACTTACTTTACATTGTTCAGGTACCCATTTCCTTTATCGTTCCAACCGTACCCCCATTAACATGTCTATCGAGGTGATCACCATCGATCAAAGAACTGTCACTTACTGAGTGGTTTCCATGCCCGGAGATACCGCCTGCCTTTTACATTCTCTGTCTTACATATTGCATGGCCATATCAGGCTCAATCTTGATATCTGGAGGAACATTGTGTCTTATATACTGAAGGACTGGGACAGGTTCAAGGTGTGGACTGATGACGGGACAGGAGATAATTATACTACACAGGAGCACTATAAGAGTGGAATGTTTATGCCCTTCACCTATGCTTCTGCATGCGAGTTGATGACTGCAGCTGAATTGTTTGGTTGTCGCTTTCAAGTGTACCGAAATGGCCAAATATTTTACACCTTTGGAGAACTGCCAATGCCTCTTAAACATCTTAGATTCACAGGTGACGATTTCAGTAGTGGACACTTTGATGTTTATGAATGTTTCAACTCTCAAAAGCTGGATGCAAAGTTATTGATGAAGCCGGTTGTATGCTTACAATGCTTGACAGATGCCGAATGTCATTTCAACACAAGTCCTGCAAATACTAATGTAATTGAAACAAACCATGAAACTCAAACCGATCATCACAGCAGCAATCCAAGGTGTGAGAAAACAGTAAAAGGGAGGCATGTCAGACGTTGTGGTACATTTTCTGATGCAGCTAGACGCAAACAACTTAGTGACGCTGCCGCCAAATACTCGCAGAAAAATCCACAAGTTCAGAGACATTGTCTCTAAATACTTGCAGGCAAATTCACAAGTTCATAGACACACTGCCGCTAAATTACTCGCAGGCAAATCCACAAGTTCACAGAGACGCTGTCGCTAAATACTCGCAGGCAAATCCACAAGTTCATAGACACGCTGCCGCTAAATTACTCGCAGGCAAATCCACAAGTTCACAGAGACGCTGCCACTAAATATTCGCAGGCAAATCCACAACTTAATACCGGAAATGTCTGTTAAACATCTTGGATTCACAAGTACCGATTTGGGTAGTGAACACTTCGATGAATGAAACCTGTTATCTTTACAACGGTTGACAAACACGGAATGTAACTTGAACACAACACGTCCTCCAAATATGAACCTGATTGAAAGAAATAATGATAATCAAATCCTTGATGACAGCAACACTCATAAGAGAGACAAAACAATTACATTGACAATCATGTTACGTTATTTTTAAAATGTTTCCTTTTCTTTTTCATAACTTCTTTAACACACTACTTCTCTGCTGCAAAGCGCGGGTATTTTGCTAGTTATATATAAAAATATATATTTTTTAACTTTATTATTCATGTGGAAGAGATATAAGTAGAAATCTAAGGATATCACCAATACTGATATTTGGCAAGGGAGATATAGACTGGATTGCTAAAAATCTTAACTAGGCATTGGCATCCAAGCCTATAATTAGTTTTGCTTAATTAACAGTGGGTCTGAATTCTTCTTTTTTCGGCTGTTCCCTTTAGGGGTTGCCACAGCGGATCATCTTCTTCCATATCTTTCTGTCTTCTGCATCTTATTCTGTTACACCCATCACCAGCATGTCCACTCTCACCACATCCATAAACCTTTGCTTAGGCCTTCCTCTTTTCCTCTTCCATGGCAGCTCTGCTTAGTATATATATATATATATATATATATATATATATATACCCAGCATCTCTCCTCTGAACATGTCCAAACCAACACAATTTTGCCTCTCTGACTTTGTCTCCCAACCGTCCAACTTGAGCTGACCCTCTAATGTACTCATTTCTAATCCTGTCCATCCTCGTCACACCCAATGTAAATCTTAGCATCTTTAACTCTGCCACCTCCAGCTCTGTCTCCTGCTTTCTGGTCAGTGTCACTGTCTCCAACCCATATAACATAGCTGGTCTCACTACCATCCTGTAGACCTTCCCTTTCACTATGCTGATACCTGTCTGTCACAAATTACTCCTGACACTCTTCTCTACCCATTTCACCCTGCCTGCACTCTCTTTTTCACATCTATTCCACAATCCGCATTACTCTGTACTGTTGATCCCAAGTATTTAAACTTATTCACCTTTGCCAACTCTACTCCCTGCATCCTCACCATTCCACTGACCTCCCCCCTCATTTACACACATGTATTCTGTCTTGTTCCTACTGACCTTCATTCCTCTCCTCTCTAGAGCATATCTCCACCTCTCCAGGGTCTCCTCAACCTGCTCCCTACTATTGCTACAGATCACAATGTCATCAGCAAACTTCATACTCCACGGTGACTCCTGTCTAATCTCGTCTGTCAACCTGTCCATCAATAACAGCCAAAAAAACAAATAAAATAGAGTTGCAAATTACTTTTACTCATTAAAAAGCTGTGTTCTGTTCTCTTTGTATCACATGTTGAAAACCTGCATTTTCATCTGCTATACAAAATGTACTGCTTCACCAAAGCATTGCTCGGTTAATTTGAATTTTTGTTTTTTTTTAACCCTTGTTTTTTTATTGTTGATTGGTATTGAGAACTTATGTCTCGATGCATGCTCAATAATCAAGGTAAGGAAATTCTAGAAAGTTGATTCTGTTCATCTGGACATAGTCTTTTTCGATACATTTCATCATTCATCCAAGCGACTTCCTCAGTCTCAGTTGACTGCAGGTTTCTCCAACCTTACATTGACTAACAATGGGCCGTGTGATCAATGATATGCAAATTGTCCATTGATCAATGGCCATGAGTACCATTCACAGAGAGGTGGGGAATGGCTGCAATCACCGCATTGTAAGGTGGTGAAAGATGTACAGTTAGGCCCCTCCTCGGTTCAGAAAAAACTATGTCCAGATGAACAGAATCAACATTCTAGAATATTGAGAACTTAATGATGATATACAAGTGGACAAAAGTGTTGGCTTTTTCAAAAACGCAACCACTGATGAAAAAAAGCAGTGTGATCAGTATTTCAGCAGTGACATTAAGTTTATTGGATTAATAGAAAATATGCACCATAACAAAATAGTTGAGTCTCTTTTTTTAAAAATGACAGCCTCTAGATGCCTCCTACAGCCTTTGATGAGTGTCTGGATTCTGGATGGAGGTATTTTTGACCATTCTTCCGTACAAAATCTATCCAGTTCAGTTCAATTTGAAGGCTGATGAGCATGGACAGCCTGCTTCAAATCATCCCATAGATTTTCGATGATATTCAAGTCAGGGGACTGTGACGGCTATTCCAGAACATTGTACTTCTCCCTCTGAATGAATGCTTTTGTAGATTTCAAACTGGGTTTTGGGTCATTGTCTTGTTGGAATATCCAACCCCTGCGTAACTTCAACTTTGTGACTGATGCTTGAACATTATCCTGAAGAATTTGTTGATACTGGGTTGAATTTATCCGAAACCTCGTCTTTAACAAGGGCCCCAGTCCCTGAACTAGCGACATGCCCCAAAGCATGATGCAACCTCCACCAAATTTGACAGTAGGTAGCAGGTGTTTTTCTGGGAATGCAGTGTTCTTCTTCTGCCATGCAAAGCGCTTTTTGTTATGACCAAATAACTCAATTTTTGTTTCATCAGTCCAAAGTACTTTGCTCCAAAATGAACCTGGCTTGTCTAAATGAGCATTTACGTACAACAAGCGACTCTGTCTGTGGCGTGAGTGCAGAAAGGACTTTCTCATCACTGCCATACAGATGTTCTTTGTGCAAATTACGCTGAATTGTAGAACGTTTTACAGACACACCATCTGCAGCAAGATGTTCTTGCAGGTCTTTGGAGGTGATCCGTGTGTTGTCTGTAACCATTCTCACAATCCTACGCATATGCCGCTCCTGTATTTTTCTTGGCCTGCCAGACCTGGGTTTAACAGCAACTGTGCCTGTGGCCTTCCATTTCCGGATTACATTCCTTACAGTTGAAACTGACAGTTTAAACCTCTCAGATAGTTTTTTGTAGCCTTCCCTTAAACCATGATACTGAACAATCTTTGTTTTCAGATCTTTTGAGAGCTGCTTTGAGGATCCCATGCAGTCACTCCTCAGAGGAGAGTCAAAGGGAAGCACACCTTAAAACTGACCTCTTTTAATACAATTTCTCATGATTGGACACACCTGTCTATGAAGTTCAAGGCTTAACGAGCTAATCCAACCAATCTGGTGTTGCAAGTAATCAGTATTGAGCAGTTACAGGCATTCAAATCAGCAAAATTACAAGGGGACCCAAATTTTTGCACAGCCAGTGCTTCACATTTGATTTAATTTCATACAACTAAATACTGCTTCACTAAAAATCTTTGTTCAGAAAACACCCCAGTACTCAGATGTTCCTAGGAAATTAAAGACATACCACTGTTATCTTTTTTGTTGAATGTAGAGTAAATTATTATGCAGGCTGAGAGGAGTTCCCAAACCTGCACAAGGTTAGCGGAGAATCACGCGAGGTTTGCATTACGCGTTATAGCGCAAGTGAGAAAGTAAGGAG
>JANRMT010062856.1:89597233-89623792 GCA_026402145.1 Polypterus bichir lapradei
CATTGCTTCTTTAACACACTACTTCTCCGCTGCGAAGAGCGGGTATTTTGCTAGTATATATATATATAGATATATAGATATAGATATATATAGATATATAGATATATATAAATATGACAACACTCATGTCAATGACAAAACAATTACATTAACAATCATGTTACGTTATTTTTAAAATTTTTCCTTTTCTTTTTCATAACTTCTTTTATACACTACTTCTCCGCTGCGAAGCACGGGTATTCTGCTAGTGAATCATAAAAATAATGTTAATACCATAGATACTGTCAAAACGTGTTTCTTGTGTGGTTTGTCTTGAAGCATGGTGAAATAAACAATCCAACATCTCAGTAAGGACAATGGTAGCATGATCCCTTGCTCTGTACTAACGCTGTTGCCACTTTCACAGCCCGAGTAATCCTTGGGTCTAACACTTACGTGAGATGCGTCTATACAGTTTCCCGAGTGACGCTCAGGTCTAAAGTTAAGGTGGTTAATATATTCTTTATTTGCAATTCACTGACGCTGCTTTATCATGCATCTCTGTATCTGAATGTGCGCTTTCCTGGAGTCCCCGGAATAAACAAAAAACAAATCACCGTTTTAGGCTGGTGTATATCTAAGCATCTTATAACTGCTACAACTAAGCTAAATAGTAAGGTATAGTTTTTTATTGTTACATTATTTAGCTGTAAATATGTGAAAGCACTCTGTCCCTGTTGTTATTAAAGAAAAGAACCCAAGAATATAATTAACTGAACTGAATTAAAATATGTGTTTTCACTTTTAAACATTAAATTCAAACTTTGGCCAAAATAAAATTATAAGCATGAAGTTCAAACAAAATGATTTCAAAAATGTCAAAAGCATTTCAACAAAAGCAAATAGTTTGAAATCTATTAGCCCAATCACTTCAAAGAAATTATTGTTGAAATAAACACAAATACAAAGCACTAAGGAACCATTAAGGTGGAGACCAATAGCGCTAAACTTCCTCACAACCCTTAAACAATACATTTGGTATTTTTCAAGTCAAACTTATTTCTTTGCAAACATGGTATATATGCATTTGCCATGCAAAATTGTGTTCCAAAGTCCAGCAATTTCGATATATTTATTTATTTTATTTTTTTAAAAAATCTTGCCTTTATTGGCATTTTACAAAAAAGGCAATGCTGCACAAAGCACCACCAAATAAAAATAAGCAAAAAATAAAAGCCAAAATTTACTATATATTTTCTTTGACTTTCAATAATATACATTTTTATGTCAACAAAAGGGATCTGGAAATAATCATTTTGTCACATAAAAAAATATATTTTTTTCCCCACTTACAGTATATGAGTGCACACATAAATATGGATGTAAAACAAAACAAAACCCACCACGGGTCAGGAACAGTTTACTGTGATATGGTCTGATTTGGAGGAAACCACTCTGCTGTATGTGCCAAAAGATTAGCAAAAGAGTAAAAGAACTAAGGGCGGTGTGGTGGCTCTGAGGTTTGGGATCTGCATTGGAAATCGGAAGGTTGCCGGTTCGAATCCCGTAAATGCTAAAAGGGACTCTGCCCTGTTGGGCCCTTGAGCAAAGCCCTTAACCTGCAATTGCTGTGCGCTTTGAGTAGTGAGAAAAGCGCTATATAAAAATACAAAGAATTATTATTATAAAGTGGCACACACAGGTGGATTTCTTTTAAAATAGCGGATTCTCATACAACTGGTGTTTTTTTTCTGTTCAAAAAGCACATCCATGAGCTATATTAGAATGTGTGTGTAATTGCAAAACAACATTCAACAACTGTCTTAACTTGAAAAACAGCAGTATGCAGTAAATTTTCAGGCTTTGTTTCCTAGTTATACCCATGTCCCATTAATGCCAAAGTGAATTGCCTGTGCAGGCAAAATTTTTTTTTAATAGAAGAACACTGCAACACAGATTCCTGTGGCAAATCCATATATACCCAAATATAGAAAACTATCGTCCGATTTCCAACCTTCCATTTTTGTCTGAGGTTTTGGAAAAGGTTATTTAGATCCAGCTTCAGGATCACCTCAAAAAAATTCAATCTGTTTGAAAAATTTTAATCTGGTTTCCGATCTTCTCACAGTACAGAGACAGCCCTTGTCAGAGTCACCAGTGACCTGATGGCTGCTGACCAGGGCTGTCCATTTCTCCTTATCCTCCTGGACCTCACAGCTGCATTTGATACAGTAGACCATAATATTCTTCTCCATCGTCTCCACTACATATTTGGACTTTCTGGCACTGCTCTGGAGTGGTTCGAGTCCTATCTCACAGATAGGGCTGAGTATGTGGCCCTGGGGGATGTTAAAATCTCATACCCACACTGTCACCTGTGGGGTCCCACAAGTATCAGTCCTTGGGCCAACCCTTTATAACATCTATATGCAACACAGGGTCAAATCATTGGCAAGCATGGAGTTTTGTTCCATTGCTATGCCAATGATATGCAGCTCTATTTGAAACAGGATTCGACGTCTCTTACACCTACATCAATCCATTCCTCCTGCTTGGATGAGATTTGAGGCCTGGATGTCTAAGAACTTTAAATTGAATAGCACCAAAACTGAAGCTCTTTTAAATGGTACCCCCATCAACTTCGATCCTCTGTAAATTGTATTTCTTTTTCTGGTCATACAATTATCTTCTCACCCTCTGTTACAAAATTGGGTGTCAAATTAGACTCCCATCTGTCATCTGATACACATGTCCATCACCTCTGTAAAATTGTATTCCTTCATCTCCGAAACATAGCCAAACTCCACCCTTGCCTCTGCCTTTGTGATGCTGAAAAGCTGGTTCATGCCTTTGTCTCCTCCAGGCTGGACTATTGTAATGCACTCCTCATCAGTATACCTAAAAAGAGCCATCAAAAGCTCCAATAAATTCAAAATAATGCTGCAAGGAAGGGTGTGGAAATATGAACATATTTCACGAATCCTTCGGTCATTTCATTGGCTCGCTATTCACCTCCGTATGGAGTACAAACTCTGTTTGCTTACTCATCAGTGAATTCATGTAAATGCTCCACAATATCTTAATGAACTCCTTATATTATAATCCAATACAAGAAACCTCTGTTTTGCAAATACATACCGCCTTCACCCCCCTATGTCCAAACTTCGTACAATAGGTGACCAAGCCTTTGCTGCTCCACGGCTCTGGAATGCTCTACCAGAGAACCTAAGAACACAGCTGTTTGTGGGCTGTTTTAAACAACAGCCAAAGACTTTTCTATTTAGGAAAGCATATTAACATGAATGCCACTAATTATTGTTGTTTTATCTCTGTTTTCATCTTGTTTTGTCTTTGTAATTTTTTTTTATGTAGCACTTTGAGATTTGTTACAAATATAAAGTGCCTTATAAATAAAATGTATAATTATGATTATTATTATATACCCTGTTTGTAAAGAAATATCTTCAACTTCAAAAATACAAAACTTATCCTTGAAGTCCTCACCACAAAATGTACAAATGTGCACCACGCCCATCACAACAGAATTTTATCAAGGTCTAAGTTGTTTTATAAATTCAAGCATATTTTACAACAATTTCTTCCCTAACCTCTCCCTTCAATCAAAGCACAATGTTGACTTAGAGATCCATGAGGGCAGAACATCAAAACATATTTTACATCTCTAACATAAGAAAACAAATTTTACCTTCATTTCCAGGATGTTTTAAAACTCCAACTGGTACCATCACAGTAGGTGGAGGTGAACTGAGAGCCCCTGAGGCTTGAGCTTGCTGCATTGGTGGAATAGTTGAACAGTACTCAGCAGGGTTATTCGGATTTGGGCTTTGGTTACAGGCATTAACCATATTCTCCCATGCTTGAGCTGTATATAAGATGAAGTGGAGGCTAGAGGTCAGGCATAATGATCAAGCAATTGTAAATACCATTCGCAATATTTTACAACTAGTTACAGATTATTATATAACACGATTTAATATTAATTATAAAAGCTTAGTAGTAATATTGCATATTTCTTTCACATAAAGACACATTCTACATTCTGTTGTTATATTTCCTGATTCCGTCTTTGTTGCTTTACTGTTAAAAAGTTATATTTACAATATAAAAAAAAAATCAATCATGAAAGGATGAGGTAGGTTTCAGTTACTAGCAATACTGTACTACAAAATCAGGCACAGAAAATAAATGAATGGGTGACTTTTTGCATTTTTAAACTTACAACGCATAGCAAACCCAGCCACAGGGCATGTACAAACCAGTGTGCTTTTTCGTGCCGGTCCCAAGCCCGGATAAATGGGGAGGGTTACATCAGGAAGGGTATCCGGTGTAAAATTCTGCCAGATCAACATCCAGACAACAATGGTTAACGACTGCCAACAGTACTGTTAGTCAACAGGGTGCCGGCGGGAAACTGGGCCACAGTTGGCCAAAGAAGGAGAATAAGAGGGGGGAGACATGTCCAGAGGAAAGAGGAGAGGAGGAAGATAGAGAGTGGAACTGAGGGTAGAAATTTTGAATGTTGGCAGTCTGACTCGTAAGGTGAGAGAGTTAGCTGATATGATGGAGCAAAGGAAGGTTGATATATTGTGCGTGCAAGAGACTAAATAGAAGGGAAGTAAGGCCAGGTGGATCGGTAGTGGATTCAAATTGTTCCATCATGGTGTGGATGGGAGGAGAAATGAGGTGGGAGTTATTCTGAAGGAACAGTATGTCAAGAGTGTTTTGGAAATGAACAGTGTCAGACAGAGTAATGATTATGAAGCTGGAAATTGGAGGTGTGATGATGAATGATTTATTGGGTGTGCAATGAAAGAGAAAGATGATTTCTGGAGTGAGTTGGATGAAGTGATGAACAGTGTACCCAGCTGACAGAAAGTGGTGATTGGAGCGGATTTCAATGGACATGTTGGTGAAGGGAACAGAGGAGACGAGAAGGTGATAGGTAGGTATGGTGTCAAGGAGTGTAATCAAGAAGGTCAGATGATAGTGGATTTTGCGAAAAGGATGGGCATGGCTGTGGTGAAGACGTATTTTAAGAAGAGGGAGGAACACTGTGTGACGTACAAGAGTAGAGGAAGATGCACACAGGCAGATTATTTCCTATGCAGAAGAGTCAATTTGAAGGAGATTAAAGACTGCAAAGTGGTGGCAGGGGAAAGTGTAGTTAGACAGCATAGGATGGTGGTCTATAGAATTATGCTGGAGATCAAGAGGAGGAGGAGAGTGAGGGCAGAGCCAAGGACCAAATGGTGGAAGTTGAAAAAGACTGCACAGTTGAGTTTAGGGATGAGGTAAGACAGGCACTGGGTGGCAGTGAAGAGTTACCAAACAGCTGGGCAACTACAGCAAAAATAGTAAGAGTGACAGGAAGAAGGGTGCTTGGTGCGACATATGGAAAGAGGAAGAAGGAAAAAGAAATCTGGTGGTGGAATGAAGAATTAAATGAGAGTATACAGAGGAAGGTGAAGAACATGTGGGATAGTCAGGGAAATGCAGAAAGTAGACAAAAGTACAAGGAGATAAGGTGTAAGGTGAAGACAGAGGTGGCAAAGGCTAAAGAAAAGGTGTATAATGAGTTGTATGAGAAGTTAGTGACTAAGGAGGGAGAAAAGACCTGTACCGACTGGCTAGACAGAGCGACCGAGCTGGGAAAGATATGCAGCAGGTTAGGGTGATAAAGGAAAAAGATGGAAACATAATCACAAGCAAAAGATGGAAAGACTACTTTGAGAGGCTGACGAGAATGAGAGAGAAAGAATATTGGATCATATGGAGACAGGGAATCAGGAAGTGCAAAGGATTAGCAAGGAGGAACTAAGGGATTTGCAGAGCTGTAGTAACTACAGGGGGATAAAATTGATGAGCCATAGCATGAAGTTATGGGAAAGAAGAGTGAATGCTAGATTAAGAAAGGAGGTGATGATTAGTGAGCAGCAGTATGGTTTCATGCCAAGAAAGAGAACCACAGATGCAATGTTTGTTCTGAGGGTGTTGACGGAGAAGTATAGAGAAGGCCAGAAGGAGCTGCATTGTGTTTTTGTGGACCTGGAGAAAGCATATGACAGGGTGCCTCGAGAGGAGTAGTAGTATTGTATGAGGAAGTCAGGAGTGGCAGAGAAGTATGTAAGAGTTGTACAGGACACGTATGAGGGAAGTGTGACAGTGGTGAGGTCTGCAGTATGGGTGATGGATGCATTCAACGTGGAGGTGGGATTACATCAGGGATCAGCTCCGAGTCCTTTCTTATTTGCAACAGTGATGAACAGGTTGACAGATGAGATTAGACAGGAGTCCCCATGGACTATGATGTTTGCTGCTGATATTGTGATCTATAGCGAGAGTAGGGAGCAGGTTGAGAAGACCCTGGAGAGGTGAAGATATGCTCTAGAGAGGAGAGGAATGAAGGTCAGTATGAAAAAGACAAAATACATGTGTGTAAATGAGAGGGAGGTTAGTGGAATGGTGAGTATGCAAGGAGTAGAGTTGGCGAAGCAGGATGGGTTTAAATAGTTGGGATCAACAGTACAGAGTAACAGGGACTGTGGAATAGAGGTGAAAAAGACTGTACGCAGGGTGGAATGGGTGGAGAAGAATGTCAGGAGTAATTTGTGACAGACGGTTATCAGCTAGAGTGAAAGGGAAGGTCTACAGGACGGTAGTGAGACCAGCTTTGTTATATGGGTTGGAGACGGTGGCACTTACCCGAAAGCAGGAGACAGAGCTGGAGGTGGCAGAGTTAAAGATGCTAAGATTTGCATTGGGCGTGACAAGGAAGGACAGGATTAGAAATGAGTACATTAGAGGGTCGGCTCAGGTCGGACGGTTGGAAGACTAAGTCAGAGAGGCAAGATTGCATTGGATTTGAAGTGCAGAGGAGAAACCCGGGTACACTGGGAAAAGGACGTTAAAGATACAGCTGCCAGGAAACAGGACAAGAGGATGGCGTAAGAAGAGGTTTATGGATGTGGCGAGAAAGGACATGCAGGAGATGAGTGTGACAAAGCAAGATGTACAGGACAGGAAGATATGGAACAAGATGATCTGCTGTGGCAACTCCTAACGGGAGCAGCCAAAAGAAGACGACACGTATAATGCATAGCTAACCTTATAGGAAATTAAAATTCAGTAATATTAAACTATACTGTAAAACATATCTTTTTGCACAAGTACAGCTAATTACAGTTTAATATTTGAAGATTCAGTTTGATTGAAAAATTAACTAAATACAAATTGATGTTAACAGATTTCAGTAACAGGTTTTGGTCTGAGCAAAATTGAGGTTCACATTTAGATTGAAACTTTTCATTAATTCAGCATTCATCGCTTCACTCGTTTAAGCCCACCACCCAACACCACTTCCCCGGAAGTGGTTAGTGTCTGCCACTTCACGTCTCTGCCGCTCGCGTTGTGAAGGGGGGGGGTGGAAGGCTGAACACATGCTAACAGATCGGACAGATCAGCTGCTGTCCAGCTGCATTTTCTGCTTGATGCACTGTGCATCGATCATTTAAAAGCCTGTACAGCGGCTGTCCTTTTATTTCACTGCTTTGTCTCTCGCGGGACATCACACTTTTCTCTCGCGGGACGTCTGGGCTGATTATTACTTTCCTTATTTTCTGAATTTGCACATAGATTATTATTGCTCTCTTGTGTATCCTTTTTTGCCTTCTTTTCTCTACAACGCTTTTGTGTTTCTTTTCGACGCACTGCTCTTTCTTCATTTAGTCGTTCACGTGCCATCTAAAACGTATAACATTTTTAAGAGCTGGGAGCACATGAAGTGTGTCTGCCAAAAGCATTCCAACAACTGCAAGGTTAGATGTCCGTGAACTTGTTTTAAATTGTTTGTAAGTAGGGCGTGACGTGCAAAAGTCACCATTCTCACGGTTTTTGCTTCCTAAAGTTGTAATGTCTAGTCTCGCATGATGTCAAAATGTTTCTCCGAGATGATCACGTCTCGGCCCAAGATTATAATATATATATATATATTATTTTATATTAGCATTTATATACACACACATACATATATACATACATATATACATATATTTATTCTAGCCATCCCTAACCTATGTAACAATTAATTCAAATCACTTGGGATTTGGCCCTTCAGAGATGTTTATATTGAAATTATCTTTGAAACCTTTCAACAATAATGCTTCAAACACAATACTCTATTAAAAATTCTTTTACCATGCACAAGCTAAGATTTTTGTTAAAAAAAATCTATTAATGATGAAGGTATAAGAAGCAGCTCCAGGCTCTAATAATTTAAATCCAAAGGGTGTACCCCTAGGTGATCTAAGGTAATGATGGAAAGTTGACATTTCAGTTAGAATCTCTAATTATAAAAGGCAAATTGGCTATCAACTGTAACAATGAAAAATATTACCAGGAACCTGCCTTGGCAGGCCATATGTTCTGGGAATATCCTACACTCCACCCCCACAACTCAGCCGTAAAAGAATGCCTTATTTTACTTAAAATTAGAATAAAAAAAATCTTTATGAGAAACAGTCTAAGTTTTTTTCTAAATTTAGCAAGAATGCAATATTATTCTAAAATAAAGGTGAGCCACTGTTAACCTTTTGGTGACTCAATCATATATATGGGCTATTTAATATTGGGCTCTCAGATTATATACACAGCTGTCAACTGGGTGGGAGATGAATATGAATATTGATATTAAACCAAAATATTTACTGATTGTATCATTCTTACAAAATGAATTAAAAAAGGACTTTGCAAATATTTATTTGTCCATAAATACACATTTTACCAACTAAGTTTTTGAATGCATGTACATAAACACACCCTACATAATCCAATTTCTTTCAACCAAAAAGAATTATAAATTAAAGTAAAATCCTTTATCAAATATCTTCACAGAATCAAGTTGGTTACTATAAGCAATTTAAATATACCTAACAATTTTCACTGTCATGCTTACCATTCATCAAAACTGCATGACAAGTGACACAAACACGGGCTTCTTTGCGATCCATATACATAAGCCTGCACTTCAAGCTACAGCATGAGGCGCAGAATACCTATAGCCAACAGAAAGGAAAGAAAATGTAGAAAAACACAGTTCTATTTTTAAAAAAAGCAAGTCATCTGTAAGTAATTATAATTAAGCAATTGTTTCTCAGATTCAAAAAGATCAAACTAGAAAACACTAACTGATTTCAAGAGAGACATATTGAGAATAAATTAATACATGTAGTAGTATTAAGAATTCTTAGACATCTGGGGAAGAACACAAATTTAAGAAAGGAAAAACGAAAATACAATCTCTGGAATCTAAAAAAATGCATAGTGGAAAATGTAAATTCTAAATTTGGAGAGCAAAAACTCAGTGAAATTTTATGAAATCAGCATTAGTATTTATATATGTATTAATTTCCTTACAAATATTTGATTTAAATCAAAGGCTGTAAAACTAAATCAAAATGTCAGGCTGAAAGGAAGACACCAAATTTTAAGCTTTTCAGCACCTACAAGATTTTACATCATAACAAAGAATGTTCCTCCAAGAAATCACTTGTACGAGGGATATCCAGAAAAAAAGGTTACAACAGCTGTTAAAAATCGAAAATAAATATATTTCAACCAAATTTACAGGGTATGTTCCAAAATATGTGTTTATTTCTCAACATAATCGCCGTCAACTTCGATGCACTTCTTCAGCCTGGGCACCAGCTTTTTTATACCCTCGTCGAGTACGCTCCACTCCACCTCCGAAAGCCACTTCTCCACTGTCTCCTTCACCTCCTGATCGTTGGAAAAACGTTTCCCACCCAAGAATTCTTTCACAATTCTTCCACAAGCTGACGATTGATCTCGGCCGCGGATTCACGACGCACAGGAACTTGATGACCGAATGAATCTCGCATCGGCGGTAGGTGGAGCAAACGGCCTCAGCAGAGGCTGACACACTCGCTTGCTGTGATGACATTTCATAACTGACTGACGCAGTCCCGAGCTTATTTTGACAGTTAGGACCCCCCTACATGCAGGTATGCCAACCTTCGAAAAAAAAAATTCCCTGCACCCTCCAGGGCACTTGTAACCTTTTTTTCTGGATATCCCTCGTAATTTCAAAATTCTGGCAGTTGGCTTCCAATCCAAGTAAAACAGCACAACACATAAATATATACTACCTGTAAAGGTGACCGTACATGAAACCGGGTTGGGTAGGAACTGCAGGTGTTTCGCAAACATACTAAATTCATTAAGTCACACTCCTAGACAAGTATGCTTCTTTTCAAATTGATTGGAACCACAAAACCACACACTTATACGATAAACAATTCTCATGATATAATCAAACATACTGGGAGCAGCAAGCTGAAGTTACTGTTACTACGATCTGCACTTGTGATAATGAGTGCATGAGACATCAATACACACCTTTCACAGATACAGAATCATAAATAGGGGTAGATTACAGCAAGGAGGAATTCTATAGTAGTGGATCTTGCATTGTTCTCAACAGCAGTCCGATGGTAGAGTGGACAAATAAAGTTTTTTTCTGGGCAAACTACAAATGTGTACATGCTATGGAAGGAACCCACTGAGTGGATGTTACTAGCTAAGCTCTGATAATGTAGAACATTAAAAGTTCTTCATAGTTTCAGTCAGGACCCACAGTAAATGGGTCAGAAAGACACTCAAGTAGAAAATTAAAGAACAGACATTGCTGGAGCAATGTTTGATAACTCAGAAAACAAAAAAGATAAATTAAATTTGGATGTTTTTGTACTACAATAACTTTATAAGTTGATATTATAGGTTTATAGGATTAAAGAGTTATTGATCTTCCATGTACAGAGGAAAGTGAAATTCTTACTTGCGTGTGCTAATTAAAATGCAGCATGTCTTATGTTATTGTAGTGCAAATATTTTGTTAACCTATTCACTCATCCATCTCTTAAATCCATTTAAAACTCTCTTATTACCTTAATAATCATAGTAATAAAAATGAAAAAGCTTACAAACTTTGTTAAAACTTGTATATTTTTGCACTGATCTGAACTTATTTTGCAGTGTTTTGATGTGTCAACGTCAAATAATAAGTATCACTGAACTTGCAGTACATTGCTTTTATGAACATTTCCTACAGTGCGAATATTGTATTATGAAGCTTGAATCGCAATATTAATTGTATTACAATCTAATTGTATTGTCTCTTGCCTAGATCTAAATGTAACATCGCACTAAAATACAAAAGAAAAAACACTAAATGAAAGAATGTGAAATCCATAAAACCTCTAAACAAATAATGAACAGCCATCATCCTCTGCCATAAAACTGTCTCTTCTGTACAGTACAGGTCAAAAGTTTGGACACACCTCCTCATTCAATGTGTTTTCTTTATTTTCATGACCATTTACAGCACTCCATCATTCTCCTTCTTGGTCAAATAGCCCTTACACAGCCTGGAGGTGTGTTTGGGGTCATTGTCCTGTTGAAAAATAAATGATTGTTCAACTAACCTGACTTCTGCACAACACAACTGCTGGTCCCAACCCCATTGATAAAGAAAGAAATTCCACTAAATAACCCTGATAAGGCACACCTGTGAAGTGAAAACCATTTCAGGTGACTACCTGTTGAAGCTCATCGAGAGAATGCCAAGAGTGTGCAAAGCAGTAATCAGAGCAAAGGGTAGCTATTTTGAAGAAACTAGAATATAAAACACGTTTTCAGTTATTTCACCTTTTTTTGTTAAGTACATAACTCCACATGTGTTCATTCATAGTTTTGATGCCTTCAGTCATGAAAATAAAGAAAACAGATTGAATGAGGTGTGTCCAAACTTTTGGCCTGTACTGTATGTGTCAGTCTATGCTAACATATAAGCTGTCATCTCTCTCCAACCTTGTTATACCAGTAAACTGTATTTTACTATTTTTTAAAACCAGTGTGCTTCAGTTACTTCAAGTCATAAAGCCAGAAACTACATCTACAGAGAGAGGTAAGGAAAATAAAGAGGAAGCCACATCCAATAGTCTTTAATTACAGATGATTATGAATTAAACTGTTAATAACATTCAAAACATTCCTTTTCTCACCCATCTCTCCAACGGTTTCCTCCAATGACATCCAGAAAAACCCAGGATTCAAATACATTTTTCACTTTTCCCTACATATACATATCTACAAGTGATCAAACTGACACAAGATATTATTTATTTTAGTTTCAAAAAGCTTTTGGTATGGCACCAGTCAATAAAAATCCATTCCATAATAAAGCAGTATTTTATGTTCTTGTCTGTTTTTACATATTCATTGAAAATAAATACCAAAACCTTAGAGCCTCAATCTGCATTTATTGATTTGCTTAGCCTAAAAAAATATAAAGAACATACTCTTCTGTACTAACGTTTATTAAGCATTTTGATATATTTATTATAGCTTCTACACAATGATGCATCATGAAAAATGTGGTTCAAGTACATCCCGACATACCAAAAAAGTTGTGTTTTTTTTTTTTTCTCCTTTTACATTTTCCTTGTTTACTGTCTGTTTCAAGGACCTGTCACAAAATACTGACCAACACACTTGTTAATGGTTCCACCTCCCAAACCAAGTCTTTGTTCAAAGGAATTTTTTTTACTGAAAACTTTATTTATTTTTATTATTATTACATGATTTCATTCTACTTGCCCTCTCTGTTTGTCTGGATCTAAAACAGATTTCCTTCAAACTTTGCATGTGTGCTGATCTTTGGTGACAATGCAATATTTCATCAGTTTTGACCTGGGATCTGTATGGTAATTGCGTCAAATTTAAATTTCTCATTTCCTTATATTATACTTTTAGCATGCATGCATGCATACATGCATACATACATACATGCATGCATACATACATACATATAAAATGCTTTTAGCCAACACACACATATATATATGAAAAATTAGTGGTGTTGTCAAGTGGTTGTTGTGTTGGACTTTCAATCAAATGACTAAAGGTTCAAGACCAATATAGACAGGTTAATAAAAAAAAATCATTTTGATTAATTGGTATTGAAGTTTTGCCAAATTACTTCAATATGACAGTTAAGCAGCATTGGTCAAGTGGTTAGCATGGTGGACATTCAATAAAATGGTAGAAGTTCGAGACCAATGTACACAAATTGTGTTTTTTTTTTTTTTTTTTTAATTTTTACCAATTTTTTATCATTTATATACAAATTTGGCGAAATACATTTTTCAGAGATTTGTGGGCTTAGTGGATAAAGTGTTTAGCTTTTCTATGAAAGACTGACAGTTCAATTCTTCACTAGAGAAATGTACATTTGCAGTACTTAACATGTGTACGGTTTCACCCTGGCTAGGATTTTCTGATATAAGAAATGAACATGAATGAATGTAACATTTCACTTTTAAGACTGTAGATATGATTCCACTCTGTCGCTAATGTAATTTCTGTCAAATCACCTTCCCACCCAAATGAAGGCTTTTGTAACATGCCGAGGCCTGTGTGGCATTAGAGTGGCTAAAAAATGTATTAAGTGACATTCAATAATGCACTAAAAAGTAAAAAACTTTTTTTTTTAACTAAACATTTGTTGGTCATATATTACTAAAAATAAAATCATGGGATGCCCATAAAAGAATTCACCTGCACAGTTTCAGTGACTGCCATTAAATATCCTAATGCAGCCCATTGTGGCACAGTGCTGAGCGCCATTGATGCAAAGTTTGCTCTGAGGATGTTGATGGAGAAGTTTAGAGAAGGCCTGAAGGAACTGCATTATTTCTTTGTGGACCTTGAGAAAGCATATGACAGGGTACCTTGAGAGGAGCTGTGGTATTGTATGTGGAAGTCGGGAGTAGAAGAGAAGTACATAAGAGTTGTACAGGATATGTACGAGGGAAGCGTGACAGTGGTGAGGTCTACGGTAGGAGTGACGGAAGCATTCAAGTTGGAGGTGGGATTACATCAGGGATCGGCTCCGAGCCCTTTTTTATTTGCAATGTTGATGAACAGTTTGACAGACGAGATTAGACAGGAGTCCCCGTGGACTATGATGTTTGCTGATGACATTGTGATCTGTAGCGATAGTAGGAAGCAGGTTTAAAAAGCCATATTAACAACAAAAGAAACACTAGAAATATGGAAGTTGCATCCAATTGCCTTTAATGGCAAATTAATGAAACTTTTCTCTGTTGTGATTTATGCTTGCCACTTTTTAGCACTAAGCAGCAGGAGGTCATAGGTCTCATGCTTAAGAAAGAGAAACTAGTCCACTTTACTAAAGATGTGACAAGAAAACCATTCAACTCTTCTGAAGGAGTCTAAATACTTCTAAGTGGTAGTATGCATTTTCATTTCTTTTTTTTAACCCATCATTTTCTTCTGTGAGATCTAACTTTGAATCTGGATTTCATTTCTGCCTTCAGTTTGATGCTGTCAGGTAGGCTCTAGAGAAAATCAGGTTAGGCTCAGATGGACTGTTTGTTCAACAATGAATTAATAGAAGCATGAAAAAAACACTTAAATTAAATACATTTCTGATTGTTCGTAATTTTTGCTAGTCCAGAATGATGATGATGCAGGTCAATCTTTTAGACACTGACACCAACACAAAATTATGATTTGTAGCAATTTTAAATCAGTTTTAAATGATTTTTTATAAATGCTTGAGTTGCAGCTGCGGTGGGCTGGCGCCCTGCCTGGGGTTTGTTCCTCCCTTGTGCTGGCTGGGATTGGCTCCAGCAGACCCCCGTGACCCTGTGTTAGGATATTGCAGGTTGGACAATAACTGACTGACCTGAGTTGCAGTTAATGCACTATTTAAAAAGGTACATGTTCAAATTACCTGTACATTTTTTTTAAACTTCAAAAATACAATTAATAAGTAGACATAAATAGTTTAAATAAAAATGCCACTTGAATAAATATAATTTTTTGTATATTCTGTAAGCTGTAAAAATTATTACATAAGAATGGAAAAATTTATTGTATAATATTTAGTTGTGATCGCAAGACAGTATTTCTGAAAACAACCTGGTCATTAGAGTAAAAACTGGTCATAGATCAGTTACATGGCCTTGATTACTCAAGAGCAAACTGAAGAGAAAAAAAAAAAACAAAAATCACATAGGACGTCCAAGCGGTATATGTAACGCAAAGTGTACTACTTGGAAAACAAAAGTGGTGTCATCTGTCTTTTTTTAAATGTTAAACAGAATTAAATAACTTTGATAAAAAAATATGCAGTTCAAAGCAAGAATGTTCATAAAAGATTACATATTCTATTATATACATAATACAGACAAGCTTTAAAACACATCTTACCTTCCCACAGGCTCTGCAATGGTGTCTTCTCTTAGTAAAGGTAAACTTAGCTTCACACTTCATACATATAGGTGCTTGTGAGTCAGGTACCCAAACAGGGGCTAATTCCCCCAAAGCGGTGAACGGCTTTTTTGGTAACCCTCCAAAGTGTCCAGCCTGTAGGTCATTATCGGGGCTCTCAGAAGAATGGTGTAAACTAGTTGTGGTACTAGAATCTCCTGAGGCTGCAATCCCAGAACACTCAGTGGCTGAGCAAGGAGTACTTGCTTCTACTCCAAAACTTTCTCCACTAGGCATGGTCTCTCCAGTGTTAGACCTACATTGTGGCTCTATATTCTTGTTTTTAATTGACTGTCCAAGTTCATTTTGCACTTGACTGGGGAGGATTTGAGGAATCTGAAGTTTGAGAGTGACTGGCTGCTTTGGTCGGGCACCCCCATAGGGTATACTCACAGGCTGAAAATTAGTGTTACTCAGTTTCTCTGAAGCAGTGAAAAGTCTTTGGCTTGATCCTGAATTACCATCTACTGTTTCAAAACCTTTAATTTGCTCACAACATTCAGATTTGCTCTCCTCCATTTCTTTTTCTTCAGTAACAGAATCTTCTTTAGATGGTGCATGATATGCTGAGTCTTTATTCTTCTCAGAAAGTTGCTTTGCATCCACGCCATTGGCAAGAATGCATAGTGAAGATGAAATATCTTCTGGTGCATCTTGATTGGAATATCGATCTCCTTCCACCTCTATATTTAATTCTATTCTGTTACTTTCTTCATTGCTTTTAATTTCACCAACAAGGGAATCTTCAGTTCCTGAAAATGACTCTTGTTTACCCATTAACAGTGGTTCTAAAGATTCATTGCTTTGTGAAAGTTTTCCGATACCTGACCCCTCTAAATGCACTTTGGTGTCTGAACATGAATGTGTACTTTCCTTTGTTGACTGGATGGTCTTTGCCAAAATGGAAGCATCATTAGTGGAAATTAAACCAATCACATCTTCACTGTCAGGTAAAGGGGCCAAACATTCACCAGAAACAGCGTCTTTGCAAATGCTACCTCCACAGTGAGGTGCCTGAAGCCTCTGGAGGTCTTTGGTGACCTTATCTCCCTTTGGTGAGCCAAAGATAATGCTTTTCTTCTGGAACATCTCACAACCTTGGGTCTGACTCTTGTCTACTTCAGCACTGAAAATATTTTCCTCTGCAATGGATAAACTGGTACAAGTTTTCTCCATATTAACAGCAGGAGATGACAATTTTGGCAACTCTGCATGGTTGCACTTATTTTGATTAATGCATTTATCATGGAAAAATGAAGGCAAATTTGATCCAGCAACATCAACATGATCAACTGAATTCGGTTCAAAGTACATTTGATTAAAAAGTAGCCCTGTATCTTCCGGGCAACCATTTAAACCAGTGAAAAGGGAGCAACCATTCTGCAAAGGAGAATTTGTCAAATCTGTACATATTACAATATTATCTGTATCTGCACTTGGCAATGTCCTAACATCAGAAGACAAAGCTTTACCATTTTCATTAGTATTTTCTGTAACATTGTCAATGTTTTCCTGTGAGGGATGCATGCACACCTCAGGTAAACAGTTTTTTTTGAGCAAATTAATTTCTGCCACAGGCTGCTCATCAATAAGCTGGAATGTTTTGCTTCCGTTACTTCCATTTAGGCAGCAGTCTGCCCTGATGTTTGTCTGTGTTACTTCACACTCTTCAACAAGTGCTTTCTCTGAAATTGATTTGATTTGTAATTGTTGGTCTCCTTGATGAAAGCCCTCTGCTGTAGAAGAATTAACAATAGAAGGGCTAACAGCAACAACATGCAGAGAAGGAGCTAAAATCTGGCTCCATTTTGAATCTAATAAAGGGGTGTCGATCTCATCTGTTCAAAGTTAAAAAAAATGAAAATTAGAAGTGTGCACTTAAAAAAAAACATTAAAATGTTCAAGTTAACAATCAACATTAATCTACTGTACAAAATACAGATAAAGTACAAACAGAACTGTATCTATCAGGCTAATATAATGAAGCACTTTAAAAAAACTGCTAAAAACACATTACTTTAACATGGCTTTCCCATAATTTCATTTTAGTTTAATCCTGACGCTCTGTATATTAAATTAATTATCATTACTATTCATGGTGATTCCAAAATCTGTACTAACCCCTACTCTCTCTTCTGTTCTTTTTCCGTTTTCATTGGTGGCGATCTGCGCCACCACCACCTAATCAAAGAACAATGATGTCCTTACATTGATGGATTAAAGGCCAGAAGTCCGTGTAACCGTCATCATCAAGTCTTTCCATGAGAACCCTGAATACAATGAGGACTGATAGTTTTTGTCAGGTAGAATGACTAGATGGGGCTGGGCAGTCTCATGGCCTGGAACCCCTGCAGATATTACTTTTTCTCCAGCCATCTGGAGTATTTTTTGTTTTTTCTGTCATCCCTGCCCATCGGACCTTACTTTTATTCCATGTTAATTAGTGTTCTCTTATTTTAATTCTTAGTTTGTCTTTTTTTTCCTCCCCTCTTTCTTCATCATGTAAAGCACTTTGAGCTACATTATTTATATGAAAATATGCTATTTAAATAAAGGTTGTTGTTGTTGTATTTAAATCTCATAATTTAAATACTGGGGAAAACAATGAAAATTAAAAAGAACAAAAATGAATTTGACAACCAAGATCAAGTACAACTTTAACTTTCAAGATGGGACTCTAATTGAAAGCAAAAATTAGTTGGGACAAAATTCTGCAGCCCCTGGGAGTGAATATGAGAACCACTGTATCAAAGAATGCCATCTTATAGTTCACTCCAAATCAGGATTATTAATATATACTAAATGTGTTTGGGTGTGTATATGTATGTATATATCTATCTATATATACGAAGTGAGACAGAAAAAAAAGAGTATTTATTGATTAATTACAGCATTCTAAACATTGTCACCTTCTATACACTCCACCTCCCAATCTATACACCACTCCATACGTATCTTCCATTGATTGAAACAGTGCTGGAAGTCTTCTTGCTTGAGGCTCTTCAACAGGCTTGCCGTTTCTGTCTTCACTTTATCCATTGAAGAAAAATGTGTTCCCTTCAGGTCACTTATGATTTTCGGCAACAAGTAAAAATCACAGGGAGCAAAATTGGGCGAATAGGGAGGATGTTCGAGGAAATAATGTTTTTGTCAGTCAAAAACTGCTTTACGGAACAAGCATTGTGGGCAGGAGCGTCATCTTGTCTTGCTGTTCGCTTTTTTCACCCAACATTGTCGCAGCAAATTGTGTAGCAATTGTTGTGCAAATACTGACTGGACTGGGCTATTTGAGAGGGCATGTAGTTCTATGATTCAAATCTAACCGATTTTCTAGGAAAGCCCCAAGCCCAGTTATGTATATGTATGTACAGGGTATATATTATATACATATATACTATATACTAAAACTCCTCAATGATATAAGATATGCATCCCGTGCGGTGCTTGATTGTTTGCTTGTCTCTGCATCTATCTCACCCTCTCTGATATTCTCTGCGCCTGACGGAGGGGGTGTGAGAAGAGGGGCTGTTTACACAGAGGCTGTTTGCTTAGAAGATACTGACGCTCCTCTAAAAAATGCCGCTTTATCGCGGTGCTTGGCATATTTAAAAGCACAAAAGCACACGTATTGATTTTTTTGATTGTTTGCTTTAATCTCGCGCTCCCATTCTCTCTCTCTCTGACGTTCTCTGCGCCTGATGGAGGAGATGTGAGCAGAGGGGTTGTTTGCACAGAGGCTGTTTGCTTAGAAGATACTGACGCTCCTCTAAAAAATGCCGCTTTATTGCGGTGCTTCGGAATGCTTAAAAAGCACACGTATTGATTTTTTGATTGTTTGCTTTTCTTTGCGAGCGCTCTCTCTCTCTCACTCACTCTGAAATTCTCTGCTCCTGATGCGGGCACTCCTTTGAAGAGAAGATATATTTGCATTCTTTTAATTGTGAGAAAGAAAAAAAGATGATCTGTCTGGTCATGGAGCACAGTTTAAACTTTTGACTAAAGGGTGTTATTTCATGTCTAGAGGGCTCTAATAATGTTAACAGTGTGGGAGAGTTTATAAGGGCTTAAAATATATAAAAATAACCATACAAACATATGGTTTCAACTTCGCGGATTTTCACCTATCGCGTGGGGGGTCTGGAACACAACCCCCAGGATCGAGGAGGGATTACTGTATATGTATGTATGTATATGTATATATGTGTATATATATGTGTGTATGTATATATGTATATGTATATATGTGTATATATATATGTGTGTATGTATATGTATATATTTTATATATATATGTGTGTTTGTGTGTATATATGTATGTATACGTTTATATATGTGTGTGTGTGTATGTATGTGTGTATGTATATGTATATATATACAGGTATATGTATGTATATATGTGTGTGTATATATATATGTTTATATGTGTGTGTGTGTATATATATATATATATATGTATATATATGTGACAGCAACACTCATCACTCACAACAGTGACAAAACAATTACATTGACAATCATGTTACATTATTTTCAAAATGTTTCATTTTCTTTTTCATTACTTCTTTAACACACTACATTTCCGCTGCGAATCGCGGGTATTTTGCTAGTCTATACTAATAAAAGGCAAAGCCCTGACTGAATGACTGACTGACTGACTGACTGACTCACTCACTGACTGACTCACTCACTTACTAATTCTCCAACTTCCCGTGTAGGTAGAAGGCTGAAATTTGGCAGGCTTATTCCTTACAGTTTACTTACAAAAGTTAAGCAGGTTTCATTTCGAAATTCTACACGTAACGGTCGATAATGGTCGACAATGTCCGCCATGTTGAACTTTCTTATTTATGGCCCCATCTTCACGAAATTTGGTAGACGGCTTCCCTGCGCTAACCGAAACCAATGTACTTACTTATTCCGATGGTAAGACGCCACTGTCGGCCGCCATATTGAACTTTCCAACGTCACCAATTTTCCAACTTCCCGAGTAGGTAGAAGGCTGACCCCGTCTTACGAAATTTGGTAGGTGGCTTCCCTGCGCTAACCAAAACCGATGTACGTAATTATTTCAGTGATATGACGCCACTGTCGGCCGCCATATTGAATTTTCCAAACGTCACAAATTCTCCAACTTCCCGTGTAGGTAGAAGGCTGAAATTTGGCAGGCCCATTCCTTACAGCTTACTTACAAAAGTTAAGCAGGTTTCATTTCGAAATTCTATGGAACGATCAACTACGTCCGCCATATTGAACTTTCTTATTCATGGCCCCATCTTCACGAAATTTGGTAGGTGGCTTCCCTGCGCTAACCGAAACCGATGTACAAACTTATTTCGGAGGTATGACGCCACTGTCGGCCGCCATATTGAACTTTCCAACGTCACTAATTCTCCAACTTCCCGTGTAGGTAGAAGGCTGAAATTTGGTACTTATTTCGGTGGTATGATGCCACTGTCGGCCGCCATATTGAACTTTTCAACGGTTTTTGTTACTTATGGGCCCATCTTCAAGAAATTTGGTACGCGGGTTCCCAACGCTAACTGAATCCTACTTACATACATATATACGTCCATAGCCTGCAGCTCAGTCACCGTGTGAGGCGGCGTTGGGTCCCCCATCCCAACGCCTCCCACATTGTTGGCTACCTGTCTATATAAAGCCGTCCATTGCTCCAGTCTCTACATTCCCTTCCTTGCTTCGCCACGGGATTCACGTCTCCCTGCTGATAACTACAGCCTTTTTATTTAATCCACGGCTTCTCCGCTGTTTTATTGTTCATTTATTATGATTATAGTTATTGTGTAGGTATTTTAGACTTACTTTACATTGTTCAGGTACCCATTTCCTTTATCACTCCAACCGTACCCCCGTTAACATGTCTATCGAGGTGATCACCATCGATCAAAGAACTGTCACTTACCGAGTGGTTTCCATGCGCGGAGATGGCACCTACCTTTTCCATTCTCTCTGTTACATATTGCACGGCCATATCAGGCTCACTCTTGATATCCGGAGGAACATTGTGTCTTATGTATTCTACACAGGAGCACTAGAAGAGTGTAATGCTTAAGCCCTTCACCTATGCATCTGCATGTGAGTTGATGGCTGCCGGTGAATTGTTCGGTTGTCGCTTTCAAGTGTACTGAAATGGCCAAATATTTTACACCTTTCGACAACTGCCAATGCCTCTTAAACATCTTAGATTGACAGGTGACGATTTCAGTAGTGGACACTTTGATGCTTATGAATGTTTAAACTCTCAAAAGCTGGATGTGAAGTTATCAATGAAACCGGTTGTATACTTGCAACGCTTGACAGATGCCAAATGTCTCTTCAACACAAGTCCTACAAATACTGTCGCAACTGAAACAAACCATGAAACTCAAACCGATTATGACAGCAGCAATCCGAGCTGTGAGATTTGAAACAAGATTACTGTTCACGTGGCCAACTGTACGTTGCATGATCAAGAGTAAGCTCAGCGCAAAGCTTGGTCATATTACAACCGGAGGGCCGAACTCACAATGTGGTAAACAAAGAGATCCTTAACAAATAATTATTGGTATATTTTCCCTCAGTTTAAAAAAGTTTAATTTTCTTCTTAATAAAAATTTTAAGGCAGTACTTCGCCGCTGCGAAGAGCGGGTATTTTGCTAGTTTCTTTAATAAATTTGTAACAATGCCTATTTTAAAGGTACCAAAACAGTGACATTTGAGATCTGTTAATTATATTCAGTACTTGATACAACGCTACTCAAAAATATATCAAGTAACTGTACTCTGCCATTAAATTTAAAATGTTGAAATGGGCAAGGTGTAATTTCATCCACTAAAACCTTATTCTTGAGTAAAGGCAGAAAAAAAAAATCAAAATCCCTAAGGTTATGGTATAGCTAGAATTCTACCTATATTATGTAGAATTATTCCAGACAAGACCTATTTTCTGTCTGTCAGATTACTCATGTTCTTTAATATAAAAAAACAAAAAACAAAAAAATTTGCAGGCCTTATAGAGGGTTTTCTTATGTTATTTCAATAGTCTGAGAGGAAGACTTGAAAATATAGCGTGCTTCATTTACAATATATTTCAAATATTCAACTTTAACATGTGTGGTGTCATTCAAACAAGAATTAGTAATCTAAATTATACTGGCATCTTACCTTTGAGGCAATTGAAAAATTACTATTTAAGGTGCTTTATAGTTCTGATTCTTAAATGATTATTTTTCAGCAAGGAAAGAAGCTAATCAAAAGTAAAAGAGCAATGATCGAAAACAATTTTAAATTTCACAATTTGGAGGAAGAAAGCCTACATAATTATTAAGAGTTAGAAACCTTTTACTAAGGGCTACTAAGCAAAAATACTTTATTATATTAAATGGGATTTGGTATAAATATCTAACAATAAGATAAAAGTGATACTACATTCTCAGACATCAAGACATTTGAAAATCATTATTAAGGTAGGGGCTAGGTGTTCTTTTGGCCTTGGAACTTCTGCAAATTGTTTTTTTTTTCCTGTCCTCCTACCCCTTTGACCTTATCACTGGACTTATCTTTAGAAAATTACATTAGAGTACTGTATATAAGGACGGTACACTTCTACCAATATATATGTTTTATATAATTGTATGGATTTTTTCCCCCTTTATTACTTATTCGTTAATACTCTTACCTAATCTTACTTGCTTATTATTTTCTTTTAGCTTTTACTTTTGACATCTCATAAAACACATTGAGCTATATACTTAGTATGAAAATTCATCGTATAAATAAATGTTGTTGTTGCAAGACAGGTTTTATTGCCTACAACAAGAAAGTTACAAATAGTTACCACATTAAGCCATAAATCAAGAAAACAGATAAGGCATCCTCACTCAAACTGGGCAGGAATGGGATTCGATCTCAGGAAGATACTCTGTTGCTAACAAGTACTGCATGTGCTTAAAAAAAATAAAAAAAATGTACTAAGCCAAAACCATGAATTGGCATTTTAACTCAGAACCATTTGTATTCATTCATTTTCCAAATCTATAATATCCTGAGCAGGATATAGCTTATTTTAAATATTCTCAATGCAACAGATCATCCATCAAAATGATTAAATCACCTGTCAAATATTTTATAAATATACAGGGTTACATGTCTTAAGTTCACAAAAAATGAATCTTATACACTCTATTGTATACGATTTAAAAAACCATGAAACTCAATTTCCTTCACAAGCAATATGCTAAGCTATGCCTATGGGAGGAAAAAACAACAAACAGTAATGAACACAAACCGGGTGTATAAACTCAAGAGTCTGATTTAGAACAGTCTACATTATTTACTTTACCTTCATTCTGCTCAAATTCATCCAGGACCTTGTCAAGGTTAAAGGCTTCTGTCTGGAAGTAATTCTCCATTTGTCAGGAAGCTCCACCTTGTTGTGCATTTCCCTGAACCTTAAAAAAAAAAACACAAACTTAAAAACTGGCTATATAAACATTTATTCATTACAACATTAAGTCAGTTTTGGCAAGAACGGTCCTTTCAGACGAACAAGCTTGTCAATCTGATTCTGAACTAAGGTTCCTAAAGTACTAATCTCTACCACAATACTAAGTGATTATTCCATGATTGTATGTTTCCTTGTGTGAAAGAGGAAAAAAAAAAAAACAAAACTGTAATGTCTGTGTGAAACCCACCTTTTACAAGTCTCACCGTTTGTCCTTTTCCTTGTTGCAAAATGAATTTTAAAGTAACATCTGGGATACACTGAACTCATTCCCGTTAACTCCCTTCACAATTTTAAACAAATTTAATCAGATCAGCTGTTAATTTCTATTTGGTTAAACTAACAACATTTAGCTCCTTCAATTTTATCCCCTAACTCACAACTTACAGTCAAGGAATTACTACAGTGGTACTTCGCTGTACTTTCTCTATCACTACTATGTCTTTTTATAATATGGAGATCAAAACTGCACACAGTATTCCATATGAGGCCTCACAAATGTATGATATATCTTAAACATACCCTCCATTAATTTAAACTCAACACAAATATACACTACATACAGACACATGGAGGGGTAAACACTGCACTTTCACCTTCTACACAAGGTTTAGTATAAAATAAAAACACATTTTCATGCAAACATTACTCCGGCAGATGCAAGACCAGCTGCAGGCTGACTGCCTTAACACAAAATTTTCTAATCTCATGGTAATATAAGCCTTTACAAGTGAAACCCATCTAATACATTTTTTTGTTTTTTAATTTATCCAAAAATTGATAGCAATTGATAGATGATGCAGTATCTAGCTTAATACTTTGCAGTGTTTAACATCTTTACAGTACTGTGGATGGAGGCAACTGGTCAAGAACAATGTACAGGATTGTATCGATTCTACCCATTTCATCCTCCACAGTAAATGGAAAAAATGTAATACAGGAGGACCAATTTTTATTTTTCGAGTCGGGTGGAAGGAGACAAACCTTGCCAGGAGCAGAGGCAAAGAAAGAAAAAAAAGAGAAGGAAAACAAAAGAAAGGAAGTGTGCATTTGCCTGTGCTTATCACTGTGCTGTACACGTGGGAAAAAGGGGAAGACATTTCCCACGAGGAAAAGAAAAAAAAAAGTGTGATTGCACTGTTGTCCCACATCTGTCTGTATCAGGTTGGGGTGGCAAGTGCGCACCCTGTTGGTCCACAGTTTATAAATGAATCCTATGTATTTTGGATGAAGTCTTGTGGATATGGTTTCTTTAGGAACGTCGAAGAGGTACAGTACATACCTTAGAAATATTTTTCTACATGAAAATAGGTATACGTCGGATTAACCGGCCATGGGCCCAGTCCCGAGTTGGCTGGTTAAGAGGAATTGTACTGTATGATATAATTAGAAAATTCCTTTTCAGTATGTGCCCTAAATATGGCATGAATGAGTCCATTGTCCCCTAAAGTATTAAGAAATAAAAATTGCTAAAAATATTTTCTGCTGGTGCGCTAAAACCTATATTTTTACAAGGCATGATTAGATAGTGTTTGACCACATTAAAAACAATCAAAACACAGGACAAATATAAGCTGAGACACTCAAAACCCATGCAGACATAATAAAAACAATAAAATTCCACACACTGACCCACCTAGAGATTTGAATATTGATGTATATAGTGGTAAATGAAAATGTTAATAACTGAACAATAGTTTAGATAACTGGCAAGATTTTTGATTTGTATGGGGATTTTCTTTTTAATTAAGTACTCATGCATTTTATATTAAGCAATACTTCAGATAAGTATGCCTTTGTTTCATTATGTAAGACGATGTCTTTGATTTTTTACCAAGTAATCATTTTATTAAATATGCCTAAGGAATACTTCATTTTATTTTACTTTTTATTTTACTTTTACTACACAAGAGATTTATTAAGCATGCCTACAGGAGTGAAATGCAATGCTAGCAACTACATCACAAATCATACAACATATAACAGGTTGGGTTGATTTTACAGAGAGGCTATGGTGTGTAAGGAAAATAACCTGTTTAATATCTTTGTAGATTTGTCCTTTAATAGTGAAGAAATTAATAGTCATGTAAACTTACTAATTTGAATTAACTCGACACAGCTGTGACTTATCATAAACCCGTGTGCCCAATACAATATGAAAAAGGAAAACAATTTCCTTCATTTTGTTGGGTATGGGGACAGACCACTGAAGAAGTTTTTCTGTTAGCAAAGTCTTATTTAAGCAGTTTAATTTCATTTGCTGATGCACCGTATTGCAAAAGCAGAATTAAAAAACAGATTGCTGGACGGAATCATACATAGCAAATAGAATACTCCGATCAAGTATTTTAAGGACAATAGTAATAATCGATTTCATGTTACTTGTTTGGCCAATTCCCTCCCCCCCCCCTTTATCCTTTTAAAATACTTTTTACACTATGCTCCTGCATAATCAGATGCAAAGAAGCCTTATGTCCATTAATAAACTGTATTTTCCTATAGACCACAAATGTTAATTGTTCATTTTTTATTAACAAAATGAAACTTTGCAGGTTTATCGTTCAGTGACCATAAAAATACTAAAATAAAAATTCCTTAAAGTACAAAAAAGTAAAATACGTACAGAAATATTTATCCATAATAGACATAGTATAAAATAATACAAAATGCATATATACACACACACA
>JANRMT010062856.1:89658792-89828465 GCA_026402145.1 Polypterus bichir lapradei
GCAATCGTTAACATCTTCTTCTTGCGCTTGGGCACGGCCCCTGAAGCAGTAGCAGATTGTTTTGGAGCCATAATGAAGGGCTTGACTATGCACAAAGATAAACACTAAAGAGCACAACTCTTTACACAGCGAAACACGTTGATGCTGAATGAGCGAGACGAGACTTCCTGGTTAACACTGCATTCAGCACGCAGGAGCTCAACTGCGTGCTCCGATTGGTAAGCTTCTCAGCCATCCGCCAATAGCGTCCCTTGTATGAAATCAACTGGGCAAACCAACTGAGGAAGCATATACAGGAAGTAAAAAGACACATTGTCCGTAGAACCCGCAAAGCAGCGAAAAATCCGCGTTATATATTTAGTTATGCTTTCATATAAAATCCGCGATAGAGTGAAGCCGCGAAAGTCGAAGCGCGATATAGCGAGGGATTACTGTAAATACAAAAACGTCACCATAAATACAATAGAAAAGGAAGGTCTAGAGTCAACTGCTATACTGATGCAGATTTAGTACATGTTCTTTGTGAAATATATTTTGAGACAGCCACCAACACACACAACCCGATGTTGCAATCGAGGCAGTAGAAGTATTTTTCTTTGAGCCTCTTTTTTTTTTTTTTTTTTTAAACATTAGTTCTGTTGCTTGTACATGAGACAGTACAATTTCACTGCTTGACCTGCATGATTAACATGTCCCTTGTATTAATGTAGGCTACCACAGTGCAAGTCTTAGAGACTTCCACATTTCCCCAACGCAAACACTGACAGTTGTTGCATTGTGAATAGTACTTAGGGAGCGAACATCTTGCTTGTCCTTGCACTTGATCACAATTATTTTGCATTTTTGTCACATAGCTACTACCCTATCACAGTGAACCTTCACATAGCCAAATTTGGTCATTAAGTGGTATATCATGCATCAATTTCTGCATTTAGATTTGTAGAAGCAGGAAAGCAAATCAACTGTTGTCTGTCTCTCCAACCTGTGCAAATCCCAAATCAAAAAAAGTTTAACTATTTCCATAATGCCCCAAATTAGAGTTCTCATGTATGCAGAGTTCACATTCAAGTACTTTGGCCTTGAAAATATATTTCATTCTCTCTCTCTATGGAAAATGTAAAAAAAGTGTGCTCATCTCAGTCTGGAATAAATGCAGAAAACTGTGTCAAAATAAATTGCTGGGATTCAGTAAAAAACATAATTGTTTTTCTCACCTTTATAACAAATTAATGAAGCATACTGTATGTAGGGTATTTTAACCACTTTAATGCTCTCTGCTTAGGCCATGACATTACAGATGTCCCAATATGAATAAATCAGAAATTAGCATTAATGCAAGTTAAACAGCAAATTATTGACACTGTTATGACTTCTTATTTAATAGACACTTCAACCCAAGGCATCTAAAATAAAAGAAATTTATGTACACAATCAATGCATGTAATGGAGATCTTTTGAGATACTGGCAAAAAGTAAGTCAGAGTTTATTGTACAGCATCCCTCCAGCTAATTTTTCAAAAACTTAAATTACAAGCAATCTATTCTTCTACCTAATTTCCATGAACCACTATGCTTTGGTCCTTTGGACAAGGACTTCTTTATCACACAGACCACACAATACTGATTCTGACTCACCAAAAAAATCTTCTTGGCATGAAAAAGCTCACGAGTCTCTCGATTTGGACACTGTAAAAAAGTCATGTAATTTAATCCTTGAAGCCACCACACAGCTAAATAGTTCAATTGTTAAAGACTATACAAAAGTTTAAGCCAAAATAACAGCTCTTAAAGAGGAGCAGATTAACATGGTAACTGCAATGGCAGCCTTGAAAGACTCCTCTGAACACCATGATGAGAACTGGAATAAATGAAGCATCTCCCTTGATCCAGAAACTGAGTGATTTGGAAAAACCACACTAGAAGGGACAGCAACCAAATTACAGGCTTACAGGATGGTGTGAAAGGAGATGACATCAGAGCTTTCTTTGAAAAAGACTTCCAAGAGCTGCTCCTGGCCAAACCGAGATCATGAGACCCCAAAGGCATACAGCTCCAACATGCTGTTCTCTTCGAAGCCACATATAATGATTCTGAAACTTTTAAGATACACCAGGAGTCTGAATATTAAGAGCTTTTTAGAATTTGGTTGCAGTCTTCTACAAGAGACCTCATCTAAGAGATACCATTCCAAGAAGAAGAGCTTTTACAACAGCAATTCAGAAAGCAAATCAGTTTGGCTTAAGGACTTTTTCTCATTTCCGGCTTGCATAAAGAATCTGCTCATTGAAATTTTGGCTTGCCAGATACTACCATTAACTTAATAAAGTAATTCACTGCTCTGAGGACAGTTTCTCCTTAATCCGAAGGTTTACACCTTTTACTTGCTGTTTATACCAGTTCCATTATTATACAGTAAAACCTTGATTATCCATCACTCAAATAATTGTCAGTATCTGTTAACCATCGGGGCAAAAAATAAATATCACCTAGCTATTACTGCTGTGCAGTACACAGTGAGCTGTGCACATTGGAACGACTCTTCTTTCTGCTAGCACATAGTGTTCTTCCCCAGCACCACATCAGGCTGCATTTTAAAATCAGAGTGTCAGTTAAGTACCTTCAGTTTTAACAGAGCTTCATAGTGCTTTTCTTTTATTATAATTAATCTACTATTAGGGCTGTAACTAATGATTATTTTGGTAGTTGACTAATTGTTAAATTTTTTTAATGATTAGTCACGATTATTTCATGCCTGACTATTTTGATGCTTGCGACCTGTGGTTGCACATCCTGTTCTAGGCTCCACTGCATGTCTTACCTCATCTGCTCATATCTGTCCACCTGTGAATGTCACCCTGATGTCTCTGCATTAACACGATTAAAATTAATAATAATCAAATTAAAATAACCAGTGAAACATATGAATTTGAAAATAATCAGATGTTTTATATTAGTGTGACCATCACAATAAGAAAGAAATACATTAGACAATACAAACTAAAGTGCACATAGTCTTTAAACAAAAAAAGTGCATTTAACTTAACCAAAAATGGACCCTGGTGTGTCTTAAAGTTTACAAAAGATTCAGTTCATATATTCTTGATTGCAGTGCAGGAACGTGAGCATTTCAACATGCTCTGGTGTGAGGCTGGCTCTCTTCTTTGAGACAATGTTCCTAGTTGCTGAGAATAGACACTCAGAAGGAGTAGAGGTAGCAGGAATACACAAGAATGATTTTGCAGACAGAGAAAGATGTTTAATCATCACACTCTGAAGGAAAAGTGTTGTAGCGTATCACATCATGTACTACATTATGCCAAAATAAAAAAACAACAGACTATGCAACAAGCTAATTACTGATTTACTCCAAAACATAAGTTACCTAACATTAGTTAGAGATGTTTTACTATTCATATGAACTCAAATATATGAAAAAGAAGAAAAAAAAAAAACTAGGACAGCTCAGCTATACCTATTCACTCATTTACAATAGCTCCAAACACATTAGCAAACATAACTGAAATTATATTCACTTAACCCTTAAACCGCCACAACTTGCTAGAGTCAGTTTCCAGTGCAATTTGGAAGCACGCTGAAGTTGAGTATATGCGGCGACATACATTCATTGAACTCCGCAACCAGGTAAAGTTGTTTCTCAGTGCAATTTGTCAGCACGCAGGGGGCGAGTATATTCGGCGATGTACATTCAATGAACCCCGCAACTGGCTATATTTGCTTCACAGAGCAATTTGGCAGCACACCGGTGCTGATCAGTCAGTGCCGTACAATTCGTTGAGCAGCCAGTTCATGAGCACTGCCAGCGCTGGTAGAACTGCAGCAGCACTCTCTCTGAGACTGCACTAGATGAGCCTGCAATCATCAGCATTCATGTCTGTGTGTTTGCGTGCAAGCCAGCCAGTTCAAGTGCAGTTGGCTTGGTGATTTACTGAATTTCATCAATGACTTCAGTTGCACCTTGAACATATAATAGATTGTTGCAGTAGTTTTTTTTATAGTTTTTACAGTTCATTTACAGTGTGTAAAATGATCAGTGTTGCAGTAACTGTGATGCTCTCTGCATGGGAAAAAAAAAAGTGTTCCATTAAAATTTCACAGTTTCTTTGTGATTTGTGACGTTTACTTAAAAAGTGCAGCTAAAAAGTATGTGGCGTCCAGGGGTGCAGGAACTGGGGACACTACCTGCTTTTGGAATACAGTGGACCCCCGCAAAGTCGCGGTTCAGGGTTCGCGGATCTTTCCTTAGAACCTAACTATTAACTGTTAACGGAAAGCGCAGATATCCTCAACAATTTTTTATGGCTTTTTTCGTGGCAATACTGTGCTGTAGAGAGAACAGGAAGCAACCACTGAGGGAAACACGGTTTGGGATGGTTAAAGTAGCCAATCTGAGAGCGTTATTCATTTCTCCTTGCTGCTGATTGACTGCTGCACTGTGACGCGTCTCCAGGGGCCTCATGCATAACGCCGTGCGTAGAATTCGCAGTATAACATGACGTAAGCACAAGCGCCGAAATGTGCTTACGCACAGAAAAATCCAGATGCAGAAATCTGTGTGTACTCCAACTTCCGCGTTCTTCCGCTACATAAATCCCGGTCAGCATGAAAAGTAACGCTCGTGCACGTGCGTGCTGTCCCACCCCAATCCCTCCCAGAATTACGCCTCTTTGAATATGCAAATCAATATAAATATCCCTTAAGCTCAGCCTTCTGTGAAAAGACAATGGGAAAAGCACGAGGGAAAATATAAGAATTTCAGCGAATACCAAGTGGAGGCAAAGGAAAAACATACCATTTGTTGGTTTAAACTAGAGATGCACCGATATGGGAATTTTGGGCCGATGCCGATATCCGATAATGTCTATGTACTTATCAGCCGATGCCGATATACATATTTATAAGATACAGAGAAAAATGAGACTTGATCTGTCTGGATAAGAATTACAGACAAAGTGAACATTTATTTGTATAACAATTTTGCACACCACATTCAATCATTAAAAACATAGGATATCTGCCGCATTTGGCTGGCTACCTGTTGGTTATATGGGAAACTGTTTTGCAGGCTGTTGCTTTACATAACACTTTTCTCTTTCTTTTTGATGGAACAAATACAACATTCAACAATAATCGAAAAAATGAAAACTGAAAAAAATGGTAAAATGTACAATGACAATGAAATAAGCAATACTACTTAAGAATAACATCTTTTGCAGATTATTTACAGTCATTAAAATGGCTTCTGCTCAACCACATTTGGCTGGCTATGTGATTCTTTGTTTTACAGTCTGCAGTACTAAATATCACATAACTTTTTTTCTTTCTTTTTGATGGAATAAGTCTAACCAATCTATAATTTTAAAAAGCAGAAAAGTGTACAACAGTAAAGAAATAAATAACTTTTTCTGGAGGCTTATCATTCTCTATTTTTTAAGCATGATGGGGAGGCTTTTCTTAACGAACAAGAGCATCTCTGCCTTGTCGCAGAAAATTCTGTTTCTCTTTTCATTGATCACATTAGAAACCAAACTAAATAATCTCTCGCTGTCCACACTAGTACTTGGGGCTGACAGGAACTTGCGTGCTACTTTGGCAATGGTAGGACTCCAGTTGTTGTTCCAGTATTGCAGTGGATTTTCATTCCTCAGGATTGGTGCTTCAGAAACAAATCCCTGTACCTGCTGAGTAGCAGGCATACATATAAAGTATTATATTCTGTGTCATCTTTCATATCTAAAAGATAGATCTGCATTTTGGTTTTTACCAGGGCTGTCAGATTAAGATTAGAATCCTTACAATAAAAATAAGTATATGGCATTTGAATTGAATGCATTTCTGTATTGTATTTGCTGTTTTTTGAAATATTTTATTATTAATAATTTTGCTTTTCACTGTAGATCATGATCTGTTTACAAGTTGCTCATTATTGCTTAAGAGACTCAGGTGAAAACAGTGGCTTCCATGAATGTGATTGGCTCTCGCACAAAAAGCAACATAAGACACACACCGCACTGACACTTTCTAAAGACAATGTTCAAAAGAAAAACAAACAAAATTGTCAGTGATTGCTTAAACAAAGTAAATGCAGTCATTTTTTTTTCTTTTTTTCCCTAGAGGCCAGAGGACCTTATATCCCTGTGTCTATTTTTTTACAGTAAATAAACTGAAGCATTGTGACCCTTTAAGTGTTTTACAAATGAAACAAGTGTATTAAAATGTTACTTAAGACCTCAAAGTATTTTGTGTATTATAATCAATTATTAGAAGACAGCATTTTTCAAAGTAACAAAAAATGTAAAACAAGTTTGTGTTTACTTATGAAACTTATTTAGTTAATACGCACCGAACAAAAATATGAAGCAAAGAAGCATAGGCTAGAGTTGGCTCAGTCGCTTGATGAAAACTAGCGATCTTTAAAATGGGTGTGTTTAACACAGAAGATGCTGACCGTTTAACTAATGACTAATAACAATATGGGTTAACAATTTAGAAACACGTATAGGCTGATCCTAAAAAGTTACGTGCAAAAACAGATCTGTAAAATCCCATAGTAGTGTCCAGCACGTCTTAAGTAACATGAAGCCAAAGTTAGTGCGAGGTAAAACCAAAGTACCGCTGTTTTACATTCGATTGCCGTTTTTCTTTCTTGCCTTCTAAGACTTTTTATACATTCGAATTATGTTAGAATAGTGATATTCAATCCGACAGCCCTAGTTATTTACTTAAAACAATGTTGTAAAGAGCTCCACAGAGATGTTTTTTAAACTCACCTCTGTTGTCATCTGGCTGGTTTCCCAGGGCATCAATGTGTTCTCTTCAAGAATTTTGTTGTACATTTCAAAGAGCGTGCATGCCACCTTGTCATTTATCTTGGCCCTTTTCTGTTGTGGACCATCTATCTGTGATTCACTCATTTGCATTTCATTCGATGCAAGTTCCATCTGAGCTTGCAACATTTTGAGGGCCAGTGATTTTACATCTGCATCGAAATAGTGGTCTTTGTATCTCGCGTCTACAATAGTGGCAACACAGTACATGGATTCTGTGTAAATATCAATGAAACGATTGTTTACAGCATCCCAGAGAGCGCTTTTACTGGTTTTGACTCCGAAGTCAGTACCAGCGCTTTTAATCAACAGTCGTTTTAAAGCATTAACTGAGGGAATAACGTTAGAAGCCAAGGCTTCAGACTGGCAAATTTCTTTTGGCAGTTGTTCAAATGGAGCAAGGAGTGCGATTATGTTCTCAATCAAACCCCACTGATTAGGCGTTAAGAGTTGCAGGTAACTCAAAATCGGAGGCATAAGCCCCAAGGGCTCTTTTCTGCTCCAGCAAGCTTTGTGCTGCTCCATCTAGTCGAAACGTCTTGAAGCATTTTTGGCTGCATACCAAGTTCAGTTTGTATAGTTTTGAGACGCGAGTTGGCTAATTGTGAATGCTTAAAGTGACCGACTATTTTTCTGCCGATCACTATTGTATCCGAGACTCTGCGTTGGGATAGTACGCCGTCGTTCACGGCAAGCTGTAAAGTATGAGCCATACATGGCAAACTTGGGATCCCGCATTCCTCCATAGCCTTTGCAACGTTGCGTGCATTGTCTCGTAATACTACATGAACATTCTCTTTGGGTATTTTCCATGTTTCAAACATTCTTTTAAACGCCACAGAGAGTGCAGCACCCATGTGTGATCCAGAGCATTATTGGGCGTGCAAGATTGCATTCTGCAATTCAAACTTGCGGTCGATCCACTGAGCAGTTAAACTAAGCATATTAATAGCACTCGTATCAGAAGTCCATATATCAGTGGTAAAGTGGTGACATCTTTAGCAAGGAGTTTGTGCACATGACTTTCCACAATCTTATGTAACTCTGGAAGCGCTATGTAAGAAACATAATGGCGACTGGATATCTGGTAACGGGGCTCAAGATGCTCAAGCAGCCTTCGAAATCCCGTATCTTTTACAACAGAAAATGGCTGATCGTCAAGAGCAATAAATTCCATCACCTTTGCAGTAATTGTTTGAGCTTTAGGGTTATCTTTATCAAATTTCTTTGATTTCTCAAGTAACTGATCAACGCATTGAGCAATTGTAGTTTTTGATTTTGTACGCGGTGGTGCAGGATTCTCCTCTTTTGCTCTGAGGAATTCTGTATATTTGTCAGGATGGCGTGTCTTCAAGTGTGTAATTAAGTTGGTAGTATTGAAATTTCGCACTTTGGCCCCTCCGCACAAAACATTAGTCGAACAAGTGTTGCAAATGGCTCACTTTGAAAAACTTCCACACTGCAGACATTTTTGCACAGTAGCCCAGCATCGCCTCAACGTCTGGCACATCCGGAACACAGTGAATGCGTCATCAATATCGGCTCGAATTATCGGTCCAATTTAGTCATCGGTCCGATGCCGATAAAATTATTTTAACCCATTATCTGCCAATACAGATATAAATCCGATATTATCATGCATCCCTAGTTTAAACCATGGTATAATCAACAAAAGGAAGCTGATCGAGTGACATACCATGTTGGAGAAACTTGAAAGCTCAAGTTCACAAAGTCGCTCAGTGCCGGAAATAAAAAAGAAGTTGTCAGATATCAAAGTCACGCGAAAAGGCGAGTCTTAGCCCACCTTCTGAGTGTCATATGAAAGCTTATTAGGGTACAAAGAAAAAAAAAGGCACACAGTGGGGAAAAAGCACAAAATGTCAACTTCAATCTCAAAATTTCCACTTTAATCATGTAGTTTATATTCTCATTAAAGTAGATCATAAACTTCTTAAAATCGTTTAACCAGTTTCTCAAATCACATCGTAATTAAAGTAGCACGTTAAATGCTTTGTTTTGTATGTGATCTTCTATGTGCTCTGTGTGTGTGAATCACTAGTGCTTCTTAAACCAGCTCTCTTCCTCCGACTGAACACAATCCATTACATTTGTGATATTACAGCTCTCTAAATAACTAAAATATTGAGATGTATACGTGATATTTTCATGATGATAAGAGTTAAAGCACATCATTAAACATGGGTTTCACAGCGCAGCGATTGTGCGCGACCATCGATGAAATTATTTATTCCAGCAGTACTACTCATGGGCGGCTCTAGGTGGCCCTGGGAAGAGAAAGAATCGGTGGCCTATTCGCCCGCCAATGTCAATACGGTATCTTATGCACGGAGGATGGCCACGTCCGTTGCGGACACTGCATAGCCGCCTCGTGCTCATGACACAAGCATTTAACTTTTGTCGAAATTTGCCGCTGCGTTTTTAGCTGCGTCTTTATTTTCTCTTTCTGTTTTATAGATTTAACATATATTGGCGTGGCCACACCTGCAGTCCTTGCTTTTCTTTCTCCAAGTAACCGATCGCCACACAATCAGCTCTGTAAGAGACGTTAAGCCATCTGTAAGCTTAGAGCGCCGATTCTTCAAAACGTTTAAGGAACACTGAAATATCTTCGTAGTACATGTTTAATTATTCTATCCTTCACGCCAGTCCCAGTGAAGAATATAGATTATTTAAATGAAGTTAAAGTTTTATCTGTATAACATAATAAACATATTTTGCTGCATTTCATCTTAAAAATAATATCATCATCATATGTAAATACACACTTTATAAAGTGGCTCAGGTTGTGCAATATTATAACTGTAGTGCAAGTTTACAATGAGGTAGTTCTACTTCTAAGTACAGATAGTTCTACCAGGAGCAATTGATTGAGTGCGTTTATAGTTCTTGGGATGAAACTGTTTCTGAACCGCGAGGTCCGTACAGGAAAGGCTTTGAAACGTTTTGCCGTGGCTGAGACAGAATGTGCTTGATGTTGTATACCGATAATTCTCTTTCCGATCAGCTGCTGCTGTGATTCACACTCAGATACAGTGATATAAAAACTCCGAGTGGTGCAGTGAGAGTAATATGGAAAAAGATGATCCGCTGTGGCAAGTCCTAACGGGAGCAGCTGAAAGAAGAAGAAGAAGAAAACGAAGGTGTAATGAGAGTAACAACGCTAAAGCAGTTATGGTATTTAGAATACTATGGCTATTCCCTGGACCATTATATTGTTACAGGTTAATTACAATCAGATGCATTACACTAATAAACAATATGCAATTAATTTCAGTGTATTTATAAAGCCGCGTCAGGAAAGGAAAGGATAACCACACAGGAACAGTAGCACTGCTTTGACGCTGGGTGCCGCCAGTCTGCAAAACCGAGCGGAGAACTTGCGTACGACAAGGTATGAGGTACCGTGGAAATGTGCGTGGCTTTATGCCAAGTGTAGGTTTTATACATTGTGATTTGAACGTGGAAACGTTCTTACGCAATATTTCTGTGTGTACGCACCGTTTATACATGAGGCCCCAGGTGAGTGGGTTTACCACCGCTGAGGGAAAGGCGGTTTGGGATGGTGAAAGTAGCCAATCAGAGCGTTATTCATTTCTCCTTGCTGCTGTTGTTAGAGAAGGTTGAACTACTGGATTTGCTCCAGGAACTAAAAAGTTATGCTGCAATAGCGCGCCACTATGGCATTAATGAAAGCACCGTTCGCTAGATAAAAAAGAACGAAGCAGCGATCTGGAGTACCGTATCTGTAAGTTTCTGTGAATGTGCCAAAAATGTAACGACCATAAGGAATAAAAATATCGTCAGGATGGAATCTGCCTTGGCATTGTGGAATACCGACTGCAGGAAGAACATCCCCTTGGACGGTAACATCATCCGCGAGAAAGCACAGAAATTGTACCAGCAGTTCGCTACAGGAGACAATGGAGCAACTTCCCATCACAATGTTTCTGAAACCTATAAAGAAAAGTCAGCACAAAACCCCACCAGAAGAAGACCCTTACAAAGATATGACTCCTCCTGAAGAAGAGGCGCCACCCGAGGAGTTTTAAATCCTCTGCATCGTACTGCATATCATCATCATCAATATTATTCATCATTGGTGAGTACCCATACATTTTAATGTATTTTAATTAAATGAAATTATTATGTCTTTACTCTACTTAAAACAAAGAAAACGCGCTTGCATGAATTACAGTACGTATAGTGGTAACATCGGTATTTTACATTCTAGCACCGCGGGAGACATAGCAGTACAGTACTGTACAGTATACAGGTTTACCTTTACATTCTGTTTTCAGGTAATGTATTAAGCTTAGTTTGCAACGAAATTAAAGTGTTTTGGGGCATACTGTATTTAGGGTTTAAACTACAGGGTACGCACAAAGTCCGTATACCACTATCTTTAGGAGCATTTACAAGAATAACCATGACAATTTGGTTCCTGTGGACATCAGCCCAAGTCTTCCCGGTATTTTGAGGTGTGTTTCCGATATCCTGTCTGGTGCTGCCACCTGCTGCCGCTCAAGAAATCGCAACAACGTGGCAGTCGTTCCAAGACGAAGAGATGGATGACACAAGTGTTTTCACGATCGAGGAGCGTTTGGTAGCCACTGTGTGGGTTCATGAGCAGCCTGTTACTGAGAAATCGATCAAAAATGTCATGGATGACTCTGTTGTGCATTTTGGGAAGGCATCACCGACAAAGAGGACGTTGTTGCAGTGGGAGAAGGCGGCTTTTGCAACGGGCAACGTCCGAGATGCACCGCGAAGTGGAAGACTATCCACAAGGCATGAAATGTTTGCAGATGTGGCAGAGTCTGTCCAACGATCCCCAAAGAAATCCACTCGTAAACGTGCTGCTGAGTTGGGAATAGCGGAATCGACAATGCGAAAACAGGACTTGCAAATGAAATGTTGGCGTCCATTGCACGTTAACGAGTTATCAGATGCCGACTTGGAAAGACGTCAGGAAGCTTGTGATCTGATGCTGCACCAATTTCCAACAAATGCTGAGAAGGGAAAGGTTATGTTCTCCGACGAGCACGCGATTTATCGCAGCTCCCACAATCGAAACGTGTTTTTCTGGGGAAAAGAAAATCCACATTTCTTTGAAGAAATTGAGCATAACCCACCACACGTGATGATCTGGGCCGGAATGACAGCACAGCACTAGTTTTTTTGATGGTTCTGTTAACCAAATCAGTTATCTGGAAATGCTGAATGGCTGGCTCATCCCGCAACTGAGCAACCAGGGCATCCTTGACAGTGTTTGGTTTCAACAAGACGGGGCACCTTCCCATTTCAAAATCACCATGCGTGATCGCCTCAACGAAGTTTTTGGGAATCGTTGGATCGGACAAGGCTCAAACAACAATCCCGCTCCTCTTCCATAGCCACCAAGAAGCCCTGATCTTACAACTACAGATAATGCACTCTTGGGGTTTATCAAAGAAGACGTGTGGAAGTTACCCCGCAAATGTTGCAGAACATGAGCAGGAGAACCTGGCGGCGCATTCGGCTATGGGGGACCCATATAGATGTTTTGGATTCCTAAGAGGTAACATTTAGCTTTCAAAATCCTCCAAAAGATAGGGGTATACGGACTTTGTGCGCACCCTGTATAAAAATAGGCATTTAAAAGGCATTTTTTAACCACATTCAAAAGTCGTTTTTTCACAATTCGCGGGTGCTCTAGGAACGTAACCCCCCACAAATTTTGGGAGTGTACTGTATTCAGTTCAGATAGGTACACCAGCACTTTAAGTTTATTGTTGTGTGAACATCGTAAAATAAAATTGTTACTCGTATGTCTCCTGAAAATACTGACAGCAATACAATACCAACAAAAGACACATACATAAACATGTGAATATATGTTTTGTTTGGTATTATCAATAATTTTACTTTTTTTCTTAGTTGCAGTGTATCCATAAACTATAGCGTGCTAATCATTTGTACTCAGTTGCTTAAAAGACACAGCCAAAAACTGTTTACAACGAAGATACTGTAACACTTGACAACAAAGCCCTTCATAACAACTAATTATAAAAAGGCTGCATTATTATATTCTAAAAGTATTTGCTCAACATTATTATTTATTGAAAATAAAGACTCAACCTAATTATTTAAAGTCTTAATCTAGAGATGACATGTTTGCGGATCTTTAAAACTGCTAGTATTAACATATATAGAAACGACACTATCTCAAGAAGTTTCACCATTGGATAAATTATACCTTGCAGTGCTGAGTGCTTTGTAACAGTAGACATAACTTTGCATTTGAGGTTTATATGGAGGTATGGCATATTTAGGCAAGAGTTTAGGGAAAATGTTCAAAATTTAGTGCAGAAGAAAATCAATGAATACATATGTTATAAAGTATGTAAATTAAAAAGAGAACTCTCATTGTCAGGTTTTTCAAAGTGAGAACTGACAGACATGTTGCAATTAAGCAAATACATTTTAAAAAATTAATATAATGTTAAGATTGGATTAGTTTTGTTATTAGGTTAAGTAAATAGTGATTTCTCTGGCATAAGTGGAGTTGCCATGTAAAGTTGGCTGCAGCTCAAACATGACTATGCATCTTTCTACTCAGGGAAGACATCCAGCAAATGGCACACTGTATTGATTGCAGTTACACAAAGCTTCATTAAAGTATTAAAAGGGTGTGTAAAATAAATTAATAAATACAACTTCAAATGAGTATATTACAGATCTGTTGGAAATAAACTTTGCACTCAGTGTAACACAAATCAAAAAAAATAAACATACATGTAAAAAAGTCTGACTGGTACATGAAATCAAAGTTTTTCCATTACAACATAATCTTTTCCTCTTTAGTAAGAGAAGATCATCTTCAAGTCCAGAACTCATTTGATACTCAGAAAGAGCCATAAGATGGAGCTGATATTAGATACAAGAACCTGAGGGGCAGTGTCAGACTAATATGGGTACCAACAAGTAGTACAGGCACATCCCTACTTTTTAATAAAAGTACTCATATCAGTATTTGGTATCAACATGCAGTGCAGAAGTACTTTGTACCATATGTCAAACAATGGTGTTGGAAACTAATTTATTAGAAATAACTGCAAAATACTTTGGAAAACACGTGATGCATGTTTCAGGAGACAAATTATTGGATATACCTTACATAAAAACAAATTTCAAATAAAAAGGAAACCTAATTGCAGAATTTGCTTAATGATATACTCTAAAAAAAGCTTATTATTACAAATAGAATGTAGAATATAATCCTTTTATTATCAGAGTACCAGAGTAACTAATTTTTAACTCTGGTAGTTTTTAATTATTGTCATTTTCTCCATACTGCTAAGAGTTAAAGCTGAAATACATAAAAAGGAAGCCTGGAATGCAGCTTGGAGATGAACAATGTAGCTGGAACTAAAGTTTATGAACATAAAGAAACAACTAATATCTTTAACCCTGAGAATTTCTTATGCTCAGAAACCTATGTATAAATGTTTAAGTCAGAGTTTCGCTCAGATTAAGCAGTTATCATCCAATGTAAAATATTAAGCCCGAGTAATGTTTGGGACAGTATTCTGTTACCATCTAATGGAAAAAAATATCATGCTGTAAAAAATTATGAATACTTCTATGTGTTTTGCCACTCTATGGAAACTCGTTAATATTCAGGAGCAAAGTGAAAAGAAGAAGCTGTAAAGCAAGTTTTAGAACAAACTGAATCATTAATTAAATCATTAGTTAAATTGGTCATCAGACTCTGACATAAATAATGACTGGTGCATACAGCACACAACAGAACCACTGTGATATGCCAGGTGAATTCAGTCACGTGAGGGTTCTCTCCATGGTGAAAACAACCAAGTGTCAAAAAGGCAGAATGACTGTAATCATGTGGAAATATAAGAAAGACGTTCACTCCCTAAGCACTGTTCACAATGCAGCAATTGACAATGTTCATGTCAGGGAACGCTTACATTAACACTAGAAGCACCACTTATTTTATCCAGTAATAAAATTGCTATGACTATGACAACAGGCATCTGAATTGTTTTTACTCTATGGCCCATTAGCTCAACATCCTGAGAACATATCACTTTTACCCAACATTTATTGCACCCAAAAAGCCATAAATGGCCTAATATAGCTTGACTGAACATAATGTTTTTTGTCACATATATTTTTTGAAAATATTTTCAGCTTAATTGTTAGCAAAAGCTTTTCAGTGTAATACAAAACCCTTCATGTTGCTGCAGAAACTGCACTTATTAGTATTTAGATCAGAGATATTTATTGCAACATACACTGCGGCAGCAAAGTAAAATTCTTGTGCCACAGTTGTAGTGATGCATAAGATAAACAGAATAAATACTTAAAATAATAAGTTAAAAAGGTAGCGTACAGTACAATTACATATAAACCAACAGGTGGCTACAATTAAACATATGTGACGAAGATTTTGCAATGTTCCTCAAAAGTTTTGAATTCAATTGATGTTCTTCTGGGAGAGCTTTCTTTATTGAAGCTATATTGTTTCTACCAAACGTACCAAACCCAGTTCCTACCCTTCTGTTTTCGTTCTTCACATAGCCAATCGTGACACAATAAACATCTTCATGAAAGTAAAACTATCTATAAAACATAGGACACCAAGTGTTCTTTCAGAGAATTAATAATGTCAAGATGAACATCCGTCCCAAGCTTCTATTTCTATTTCAGAGCATCCCCATATAAATTAATAAATAGTTCTTTAAGAAATTAGATTGAACTATAATCTCATTTATTTGGAATACAAACATCCACGCTTCCAAAGGGCAACTCTACAACAACCTAAACCAGAAGGGGGCATATCACTACCTAACATTTTTATTACTGGATGGCAAATATACAGGCCATAAAGGCCTGAACATCGACACAAATTGATGAATATACACGTGGCTAGTTTGCAATTGAAACAAAATCTTGCTGTACTTCTTTATACGCCATACTTTGTGCAACAGTAAATACAAATTATTGTCAATATCCAATTGTGTTCTATCCAATTGTGCAGCAATAACTGAGAATATGGAACCAATGCAAGAGTGCACTTTAAGACAGAGAAGCTTTTATCTGTTGCACCACTACATGATAATCAGCTTTTCTACCCTCTCAAATATACACAGTATTTAATAACTGGGAAATGTTTAAGATTAAACCACTTTGTATATACTGTAGATAATGTCTTTGCTCCTAATAAACAACTATGTTTCAAAGATTAACCATATTTTTCCACTACTTTCAAATCAGAAAATTCACCTGTCCAATTTTCCTCACCTCCCACCCATTTCTATTCCAGAGGCAATACTGATCAGATTTGAAAACTCAGACAGTATCTCAATAATATGTAAAAATATTTTAAAGCCCCTTCCTTTAAAAGATCCTATGGTACACTGGGGAAAGGATCTTTCACTAAATATCTCTGAAATGTTTACTTTAATCAAGAAACAGACCTCTCTTTTCTTTACTGTGTCCCTATTTTGTTCTTCTGCTCTGTGGCCCTAATATGCTTTGGTACCCCATGGATCAGTGCTGAAGCCGCTGCTCTTTTTAACATACATAGATGACCACAATAAGAATTCAAACAAGAAGCAGGTCAAGTCTGCAGGTTATACTAAACTAAGGGGAAGGTCAGATAATTCAGGATCAGATTAATCATTACAACATATAGATTTATGCAGATTTGTAGCAGATCAAATTATATGCAAGAAAATGTTACACATAGGAAAAAAACTGTTAAGATTTGAATACACAATGGGACATTTAAACTTAAAAGTACACCTTATGAGAAGGACCTAGAACTCATAATGGACTGGTCATTATCTATATCCAGAAAGTGTACAGAGGTGATTTAAGAAGATTTAAGGGTTATTTAGTCCAATGTGAAGAGTACATGTCAATAGAGGTTATAATTAAACTATATCATTTACAAATGACACATTATCTGGAGTACGGTTACAATTTTGGTTGTCATATTGCAAAAAAGATATAGCAGAGCTAGAGGAAGTCCAGAGAACATAAACTAGGCTGATTCTGGGACCGAGGTATGAACTATAAGGAAACACGGAAGGGGGTGTGAAGCTTCAATTTAAGCCAACAGAGATTAAGAGATGACATGATCAACATTTTTAAAATTATGAAGGGAATTAGTACAATGAATCCCTGCTGATACTGCAACATAAACATGGGGATAAAGCTGAAAATTCGTTACAGAGTAAATTTCACACAAATGTTAGCAAGTTTTACTTCAGACAACAGACCACAGACACGGGGAATAAATTAACAAGTAGTATGGTAGAGGGCAGAAGTTTAGGGACCTTCAAAACTCAACTAGCTGTTATGTTGGAGAATCCAGGTGAATCAAACTTGATGGGTTGAATTGGCCTGTGTTCTTCTCAAAACTGTTTTAATGTGAGAAAAACATTAATTTTTAAACATCATGGAAAAAAAAATTTTAAAATCCCATCTCTCTCTTTAAACTTTGTTGTCTTTGCTGTGCACCAAGGAATACACAACTATCTGCCTTTGTCACTCTGGACCAGGTTTGAGGTCTCACGAGGGGCAGTGTGGGATTGGCTCTTATGAATTTTGTCATATTGCTCTGTTCCTCAAGAAAAAAAGGCAACTTTGGGAATCAACCATAAATTCAATTAAAAAAGGGAGCTTTTAAAAAATTAAAAATAAGATAAAGCACTATTATGCTTTATCTTATTTATCTTCATTCTTTCAATTATTTAAAACAAAGAGTAGGCAACACATGCTTGTGCTTAAACTCATATAAAACAAATTACACAAGCAGTAACATGAACTTAAAACTTACATATACTAAATGTGATATAATTTACTTATGTTTAATACTGTTCTTTATTCTTTAATATTCCCATTACTGAATTAAAACCAGAAATGTTCTCTTATACATTCACCTCAAGTGGAACTGAAAACTGTTATGCTTTAATGAAACATGGTTGGAATAATTCTATTTGCAGCATACTGTACATTACTCTCAAATCTGCCTCAGGGATCATTACTTTCTTTAGCAAGTATTAACGGGTAACTCCCTTTTTTGTGTCTCTTCATTTTTCTTTCTGTTAAGTTAGAAATTTGAGCCTAACATACACAGCTGACAAGATTTCAAACCTACTGCCAAAGATTTCACACCTAACATATATGTAAATCTATACATTGTGACTACAACATAAAATCCTACTAGACATTCCAAGCATAAATATGTCTGCAACAGGAAAAAGTAATGCAGCTCTTTGCAACATCAATACAAAAAGATACCCTTTGGTACAAATAAATTCTTGCTCAAGACATTGCACTCTGCAATAGCATACCCTGACTAGAGTTTCTGCTTTGGTTGTCCAAACAGTAAACGTAACTTCTTAAGTAAGCAATCACAATTACCATATACCTTTTCCCAGATGCTCAGTTCCCTATCTTCATTATGTAAAGCACTTTGAGCTACATTTTTTGTATGAAAATGTGCTATATAAATAAATGTTGTTGTTGTTATTTCTAGAATAATTTGTCCTGGAGGCTGGATGGCCGATTAGACCAAGTCAGCAAGACTGGCTTTTCTAATTTCAAAGGACTGGAGGCTTCTCCCAGGAGGATTAAGTATATCCGCCAATGCCTGTAACTTGAGATTTTGTTTCCATCTTGACCATCTAGATAAATATTCTCCTACCCATGTCTTCTTTCTGTATGTTCTCAAAATAACATTACTCTTTCCAGTCTTAACTCGACACTTCTGTCAGATACAGAATTGAACTCTAAAGGAACCAAATTCAACTTTTCACTTAGTTTCACTACAGGGCTGAACGTTCGAGTACTTAAGAAGGACTGCACGCCAAATGCCAGATTTACGCTAAAATGTTACTGAGCTCGTTTTGTTGTATCGTCTTCAACGCTAAGACGAAACAGTGAAAGCTGCAATGGTCAACCTAAGATGCAAAGTAAGATTCGCAATGTTTTTAGTATCAGAACAGCAGTATAATTACCTGGATGCACACCTACTAATCCGTTCTAAAAATTAACTCGAAATAGTACAATGGACCATAAAAAATCACCGCCCAACAATTAAGACTTTGAGAATTAAAGCGTCCCAACACGAAGCGGTTCTCTAAACAGCTTCACACATCTGCCGATTCACTTTCATTAAGCACTGCACCATTCTTCATCTGCGTTCGTCCTAGTCACACGAACCCTATTCTTTAATATAAACCTGTGAAATGCACACAACTTCAATGGCCTATCTGCGCATAAAGTATACAATGCTATGATTTCTCATGTAGTTATTTCTATGAATTTGGCTTACATTATTTAAATGCATACCTTAAGGCTGGTTATATTTTAAAGCTTTCACACCAACGTTTTTTTAAGTGTGTGCGTTATTCTACTAAAGCGAACGGAGAAGATAAACCGTATCACAACCGCTCAAAATTAATTTACAAAATACTTCCAAGAAACGAAGGATCAACGTAACGTGTTGAATAAATAATTTTAGTCAAAATAAATGAAAATAACAAACCGTTCGTGCACACCTGAAGAACCCTCATCTTCACCAACCTGGCCGCCATACACCATCTATCTTGATACTCCTCATTGTTTCCAGAAATAGACTTATTAAATATCACTTTATGGAGATTTTGGTTTTCTGATGATTTGTAAGTCTCCTTGTGTGAACTCTAATGTCTCCAGGCTGCTAGCGTAATCGAGGAGCTCGGTCAACGCACAGAGAGTCCCCCTCCTGTTAAGTTTACAGCGTACTGAAGGTTAGGAAACTGCAGTAATGTCTGCCATTTTGGATCGGTTAAACTGTACCGTTTAAACTCTATTGGACTTCCCTACGTAGAGCCAAAATGGCTGTCGTTTCGTATCGTTCACTTTGCTGTTATCCGATTGGCTAGCGTCATATCTGTTTCGAGCTGCGCATTTTTTTTGGTGTTTGTAGCGCCACCACTGCCGTGGAGGGCAACCTCAGTCGACATCTGCAGGGATGCGCGCGTTTTACCTTAACTCTTTACTGGACATCGTATTTTTCAGCTCAGTACCGGTTAGTAGTTACACTAGAAGAATATGCATTTTTTTCTATTAATTTTTTATGCAGCAGACATTACATTAGAGCTATTTTTTATTTTGTATTTCTTTGATGGTTAGAAGCCTTGCAACATTTAACAACTTAAAACCTCAGTTGGTGTGTATCTAAGAAGATCTCATCCAGTCATTTGTGGAGAAGTGGCGAGGTATCCTATTGATAAGGTAGCCATCTCGCTTTAGTTTTTTGGATAAGTTAGTTTTTTTTATGTCTTATCAATCACCTCTATAAAAAGTAATTGGTTGAAGCTGCACAGGTTTTAAAGAGATTTAAATATTGCCAATTTTCCTACAAATAGAATGTCTTTGATTTCCTGAATATTCAATGATCTATATTTAATTTTCCAGGGTGTGCTGTGACTGGATAAGGTACAAATGTCTATTCTATGTGACGGCTGGCGACAGCCAATACCTGGTCAGGATGCCAGCTGGATGGAAGGACCGGGGGTGGGGGAAGGGGTGGGAGAGCATTGGCAGGGCACTACGTCCCCCAGGGTGCTAGAGGGCAGCCCTCCTGGGTGGCAGTGACACCATGGATTCCCACAGGACAAGCTGGGAGTTGGAGCATAGCACAGCCATGTTGGGTTCCGTGGGGGCTGCCAGGGGGAGCTGCAGAGTCCTACATGGGGCTTTCACCACACCTGGGATTGATTCCAGGTCCAATTAATAAGCCACCTGGAACACTCCCAGGGTCTGCTTAAAAGGAGCCGCCTCATTCCATTTGGGAAGCCAGAATCGGGAGGAGTGGAGTGGAGTGGAGTGGAGTGGAGTGGAGTGGAGTGGAGTGGAGTGGAGTGGAGTGGAGATAAGATAAGAAAAGAAAAGAAAAGAAAAGAAGAAAAGGGTTTTGTGCTGGACTGTGTATTTGGTGTTTGTGTACTGTGCTGTGGAGATCAAGGAAATAGTGCTCTCCACGTGAATAAAAATGTGTGCTCTGATTAAACTCGTGTCTCTACCTGTCTGTGTCAGGTAAGGGCGGCTGTACACGTCTCTGGTGTTTCACAGCTATAACTCACTAGTTCAGTTCTGTTCAAAACAGAAAAAAATATTTCTAGTCTGAGAGCAAAAAAAGAAACAATTAAACTCTAACTCATATACCGTAAAGTGGTATTTAATAAAATTTTAAATATTTTGTCCATAAATCTCCAGTCTATGAGCAACTGAAACTCATCCATATGTTGCATCATCCTTTAACAACATTTCTTACTACAAGTTCATGGTCATGAGGATAGAAGCCAACCCTGAACTTCACGTAAGTCCACCACGGGTCACCGTCATACATAATACAACTACCACACTCACAAGTGGGTAATTTATAAACACCAATTTCCTTAGAATCCTAGAAGCTGTGATTTAAAGATGCATTGAGATTTATCATTAATGAAATATATTGATGATTAAAATAGAGAGAAAACAGTTAGGCAAAGCTGCCACTAGGTGGTCAATCTGTTGTTTCAGCAGTATTCCATGGGCATCTAACTACAGACAACCTTAGCTCTGCATAAAAAAGTGTTCTTGTTATCTATGTTATATGCAGCTAAAGCCATTTTAGACCAATGGTTTGAAATTTCCATTTAGCATAATTGAATTATCCCTCTTACTGAAGTCATTTTTTTATTTGGTTCAACATATTTATATTTTGAATATTTTTAAAGCTCTGAAGTGCTACCCTGTAACAAGTGTACTCTGCTTTCAAATCTGAAAGCTGTTTTTCAGTCATTGAAATGTTATGGCTAATAGTCAGTGCTCAACATTATTAGTGTGCAGCATTTAAAATGAAAAGTTGTGCAGTTTTCCAGTTAAAAATTTGTGAGAAAGGCAATGATATTTATGAGAGTAGAAAATGGACTATGTTCAGCCTTTTTCCAAAAGTGGTGTTTGAAATTTGAAAAAAGTATAATTTATGTTATGATGTCACAGATGGGGCAAAGGAGCAGACAACCCAAAAGAGTTCCACTCTTCCCAGCTTAAAAACAAGGCGTGATTGCACTGGGCTAAGGGATGCAAACACTGGAAGATGGAAAGATTTGCCTACCTTGCTACTCACTGCTCCCTGCTGATTTACTCCAGCTTGAGGAAAAGGATATGGCTTAAACTTATACATCCAAGGATCCATTTTATGGGGTGTCAGCAATTAAGGCTGATAATTTTGGAGTCATAGTGACATTTGGTGTGTTTTTGTGACACAGTTTGCATCCCTTCATACAAGAAGAGCAATATTCAAATCCCACTGAATATCCAAACATTGTTCCTAATTAGGTGTGCGTATTGCTTTATGGCAGAATTGTACCCAACGGTAAATTGACTTTTTCATAGGAGAATGATATGTGCTTTAATTAAAAAAAAAAAAAAAGATCTGAAATGGTCCCACCAACCTGGCAGTATTTTCATTTTAACACAATAACATAATTGATTGCCAATACTACTACTACTAATAATAATAATACAAGGAGCATTCAATAATTTATCTACCACAGTAGGAAAGAAAAGAATTTTTAAAAAAAGTTCCCTGATATCTCCATACACTTCATCCACATTTGAAAAAAAATCTTCTGTTTGACCTTCAAACCAGGACATCACAGCTACCTTGATGTCTTCATCACTTGAAAAATGCTGTCCACAGAGAGATTTCTTCAAAACTCGGAATAGGAAATAATCTGAGGGAGCCAGGTCAGGAGTGTAGGGTAGATGGTTCAGATGCTCGAACCCACATTCTCGGATGGCAGCCTGTGATTAACATGACATGTGTGCCAGCGCATTGCTGTGAAGAAGCTTACTTAATTTGCACGAGGACTCTCCTCACATCCTGTCTCTTGGATTGTTAGACTCGCACTGAGCTACAACTATGCATTAGTAACCTTGAGATATGTCACAACATGACCAGGCTGTTTTAAACATGCTTGATGCTATCTTTCATATTGAAGTTGATAAGTTATTGAATACCCCATCGTAATACATTTTATTTATATAGCACCTTGCCCATGCTCAAGGCACTTAAATCCAATTTAAATTACTGAATCCAATCAAGCATCAGTGAGATGAAACTGAAAAGGTTATTTGAAGATACACCACCAGATTATGTGCAACAATCTTGGAAGCCATTTGAGCTTTTATTTGGTGACAAATGTAGACCAGTCTAAGGGTAAATTTGGATCAACTCAATATTAGGTAATGAAGTGGTCACTTACCATAGAAGATGACATGCAGTATACACTAGGGCTCAAAATATGCTAAAAATTATAAACTGTGGCTAACAAAACTGTTGTCACCTTTATTCCATAGAATTGTGCCCAGTGACAGTTAAACAGTAAAAATTTGAGTATAGTCCAGTTTTGGTAGTGCACATTAGGTGGCCTTAGTATATAGGAGATTATAACATATAGGCTACAATGCCAACATACAATGCACATGGTGGGTGAAGCTTTTAGAATCAGTGTTATCATGTTAGCAACAAATTCAGTGCACACATTATGTAAAAGTTTTGAAATTCACAGTTCAAAACTAATGAACATTTTTAATTCAGATATGTGAAAAACAAGCTAAAGAACAAGACACATTTTTACAATAAGTAAAGAGTGCCATTCACATACTGTACATTACTACTTATTACTGTGAACTACATACAGTATATTTGGTGGGTTTCCCATCATAGATCTGCAAGTATATTGCCACCTTCATATCCAAGAAAAAAACTATTTAAGACATTTAAATGTTGAACTCTGGGCTGATATTCTTCTTAAAGTTACTTTTTATTCTGTCACCCCAGTTATTTGCTTGTATAACTAAAGTCGTTCACACACAGACCTGTTTCCCTTTTTGGACACTTTTTTAGCTGTCCAAATGTTTAAAAATCACTCTTCTAAATTTATGTATGTTTCAGACATTCCATACTTGTAGACATTTATATCAGAAACTGAATGCTATTTATACTGTCCTATAGTTTTTACTCTTGGATATTTTAACGTAAGCTTGCTACTAGAAAATGTATACTTTGTTTTTATTCCTGAGCTGCTTTTACCAAGGAAAAAAGCTGCAGTCATAATAACCATGTATCATATCAACTGATATTATCTGGTGCTTAAATGCTAAAGACAAAGTTACAGATTCTGTCTGAAAACATTTATAATAAAGGGATGAGAAGCTTAGCTGGATATCTGCATTTGACCTGCTTAGACACTGAGCTTTTGTTCTGTCACAGTTTTAACTGACTAACTAATGTTCCTATTTAATATGTTGGCAAATTTGTCTTGTTTTTGCATTATTATTAAAATATAATAATAATTGATCATTTTTACTCTCTTAATTCAATAGAAATGCAATTGTGAGATGGCTGTGTGAGCTCCATTCCAAGTGAAAGGCAGAGACGAATGGCAGTTAAATGTCGGTCCCCATGCGAGGATGGCCTGGGACTGCATGCGTGCTCAATTACAGCAATTCTCACCAAAGACACGAAAGAGACCACCAAATGAGCAAAAGTACTATCCGATAGGATTGGTGGTGCAGAACCCACAAGTTCACAGCGTCTTACACTGCATATGCAGTTAGCCATCTAAAGTCTACGTGAAGAGATAGGTAATGACAGATAATTCAAGACCGGAGGAATCATTTGAAATTCCTTTTGTGTAATAGTATACTCAGTTACAAAGTTAAAAATTTCATAGACTGCAAACCATGATATATGTTTGTGTATTCAGTTTTAAATTAAATATAATTTGTTGTGTTTATGTGTCATCTGGGTGTGTATTGGTTTCATTCGACACAAGCAGACAGATCAGGGTCTGGTAAGTGTTTAGATTTCAATGAATGAACTTTATTGGCATAAAATGAAGTTGGCAGGATATTGTTCTGCTGTCACATAAAACAGACAGCACTATATAGATGTCTCCTGCAGTTTCCTTGCGCCCAGTGCTGCTGAATGAGTTGCACTATGCAGGTTTGAGATTTATTTTTTGTTTATTATGTTTTCTTTGAGTGGTCCGGCAAAGCCTAACTTAATTCTTTTCAGTGTGGTAATATCAGTGTGGGCTGAAGGGGAATGCCAATAGTTAAAAATGTAGAACTAAAATAATTGAAGATTCTAAAAATATTTTGTTTTCTTTTTCAGTTGTTACATGTAGGAGATTGCTTTAGGCAATGTGATGTGTGACAACACTGCAGCCAGGTAGGATGCCCACGTTATTCTTCAAATACTTTGAAAGAGTGTGCTGTCTGAGACGGCAAAATTGTTTTCCACAATGTCGCAAAAAACAGTGATATTTAAGTCATTAAAATAAACATGGAAAATCTGACATATGTCAATCTTCTTACACTGTGGTTGTCAGGTAAGAAGTACATCGGCTGTTTGCTCATCATTATCAAAGGACAGACAAAGCTGACACTCACACACACAAAAGTGACAAGCGACCTTAAAAAAAATCTACTAACCAAATTTTTAAAGTCAGGATATTTGACCATGCGATACAGCATCTGGCAAAGGTTTTATTTAATCTGCACTGCTCTTGGCTGACACAGTAGCTGGAGATGATTGATTTAACATCAGTACAATATTGTCACATCCTTCAACAATATCATGAAATGTGATTGAGATGGACCAGAACTTAATAGCAGCAATGGTGGGCGAAGTCACACATATCATTCAGTAATACGGGTGCAATGTGACAACCAACATTTGAATGGAGAGTTGGCACAAAACTTTAAATTTCAGGCATTACTTCTTCAGAAACTTAAGATTTCTATGAATTGATATTCTGCTCTTTAACTGCAGGGCAATATACAAGAGGATTTCACAAAGCTTCTCTCACATGCATTCACTACAGCACTGATGAAAAAAGGCACTTATGGTCGCTCATGGACTGACAAATAAATAGGTGAGCAGAAAAATCTACCAATACTTATTTCTCTCATGAATATGGATGTTGTGGTGAGAAATTTTGTATATAAGTTGATAATATGTTGTGAGCTGATGTGAGTCAGTCAAAGCAAGTGTAGTGTTAAGTGTTTCAGTATTTCGTTAATGAGAACAGCAATGTTTTTGTGTCTAAATAACCAGCCCCTCCAAGTCTTTAGGACTGACTCAAGATGTGAATTTTATGGCAGGGTTGGGGAAAATGCCTAAAACCAGTTTGGCAAGTGATTGTCTGCAGGAAATACTCTCAACCAACCCCTGAAAGGAGACCAACCTACTTGGCTGGAAAGCTTCACCTTAACAAATGGTCTCGGGTGTGAAAAGGCAGCGTGAGAGCATCAGACCAGCTTGGCAAGAGTGACTGTGTTTGGACTTCCAAGAGCCTATAACCCAGCAATTGGGGGATGAGTTGTACTGGAATTCTATTGGTTGAAAGCAGGCTGGTTGCGATTTATTTTGAATCAGTGGCTATTCTGTACCACAAAGCCATATTGGTGTAAGGATTTGAACACAGAATCTATAACGTTGGTCACTTTATCTCTTTATTACACCATGGCCATGAACAGAACACAAGCAGAAATCATAACTTGGCTGCCATATTGAGAAAGGCATTTGGCCTGTCCTGAAGAAAACAGACTTGAAATGACTTAACTGGTAACTACAAGTCTGTGTGCCACCTGAAACTGCACATCTAGCATTTATCAGGTTGCCAATATTCATATGTACTTTGCTTACTGTTATTATTTTATGAATATTATCAATAATACATTATTTAAAGTTGTAACTTAACTCCTGCTTGTCTTTTTACACTACTTAATTGCCTGGTTATAGATGTAGACGGAAAAGTGGGGAGAAGTTGTAAAATACAATATCTTATAAACGGTGGTAATTCTATGGGATTTGAGGCATTCTGATAAAGTCTACACAATAAAGAATACAAAAGGGCAAAGCAGAGTAGTATAGAACTCTACCAAGACAAAACAATGCATCAATGGACAAAACTTATCAACAGTGGGACAAAAAATTTACTGTGCAGGCTGGAGCAGGTGGGACTGAGGTTGGTCATGTGTGGGACTGGTAAGAAAACTTTTATAAATATGACAGGAATCTTTTTTACCAATTAATCTAAGCAGGCCTCTAGCTCATATACAGTGCAAGATCACAACAACATTATACAGCAGCCACAAATAACAATATATCACATTATACAATGCAGAAAACTGTATGGTAATTTTTAGAATTGCACTTCCTTCTCATGCTAAGATGTAGTAAATAAGGATTCATGCTACTGCATGAGGTATTGGGGGGTTCTTGGGATGACAAGAGTAAAACAATAATTTATATCTGACCAGGGTGACTGGTCAAAGGAACTACTGTATTGACAACCATTTATTGTTGCGAGACATGTGTTTATTTTTGTAATATTAAGTAAAACAGAGATTATCCTAATAAGCATGGTGTTTCATCATATTGTTTGCTTGTTTACTGTCCTAAGGAGTATGTGGATTGTGTACAGACTGTCAGTTTCTGCTGTCAGAACACCTTTGTTTACAGTATATTCTTAAGATATTATATTGCCAAAAAGGACTGTCATAGCATAAGTGAGAATGCTTTCAATGAGTGTCCTAGAAACCTGTACCAGCATTGATTAGGACAGATCAGTTTTTTAGTTGACAGAAGAAAGACATTTGTTATTGAGCTTCTTTATAAGTCATGTTTTCATTGCAGGCTAGACTGTAAGTAATAATCATGCCAAGGAATTTCAATGATTCCATCCCATTAACAACAAGCACTGCAATGTAAAGACATGTGTCTTCTAAAAACAACAAACATTTTGAACAATGTTTGGCAAAGGATGCATTAACTGGCAAACCAATCTATCTCACATCTGTCTATGATCACACCAATGGGAGTGTTACTACCAGCAAATTTCAGCAATTTAACAGATGATTGGGCAGTCATGGGGGTAGAGAGAAACAAGATTGGAGGCAGAATGATAGCCCAAGGAGAACCTGTGCTCAGTACTGGTCAGATACAAAAGCTGACATTAATTTCTCAGGAATTCATATACTTAAGAGATATACAGTCAGGTCCATAAATATTTGGACAGTGACACAATTTTCATAATTTTGGCTTTGTACACTACCACAATGGATTTGAAATAAAGCAATCATTACTTAATTGAAGAGTAGACTTTCAGCTTAATTTAATGGGTTTACCAATAAATTTTGTATGAGCCATTTAGAAATGACAGACACTTTTATACAACCAAATTCTAAAAAAATTAGGACACTATGTAAAAATGTAAATAAAAACAGAATGTAATGATTTGTCAATCTCATAAACCCATATTTTATTTATAATATAACATAGAAAACGTACTAAATGTTGAAAGTGAGACATTTTACTATTTCATGAAAAATATTAATTTCTCAAAAAAAGTTGATGGGGGCAGCAAATGGCTGAAAAAGTAAGTGGTACTAAAAAGAAACAGCTGGAGGAACATTTTGCAACTAATTTAGATTAATTAGCCACAGATCAGTAATATGACTGGGTATAAAATGAGCATTTTAGAGAGGCAGAGTCTCTCAGAAGTAAAGATGGGAAGAGGTTCGCCATTCTGCAAAAACCTGCGTATTCTAACTGTGGAACAATTTCAGAATAGTTTTTCTCAAAGTACAAAGACTTTGAATATCTAACTATTTATAGTAATATCAAAAGACTGAGAATCTGGAGAAATTTCTGTGTGCAAGGGACAAGGCCAAAAAATCAAGTCTGTGATCTTCGGGCCTTCAGACGGCACTGCATTAAAAGCAAGCCTGATTCTGTCATGGAATAAACTGCATGGGCTCAGGGAACATTTCCAGAAATCATCATATGTGAAAACAGTTATCTGTGCCATCCACAAATGAAGGTTAAATAAAGCTCTATCATGCAAAGAAGAAGCCATACGTGAACATGATCCAAAAATGCCACTGGCTCATCTGGACCAAAGCTCATTTAAGACTGTTCTGTGGTCAGACTAATCAAAATCTGAAATTCATTCTGGAAAACATGGACACTGCATCTTCCAGACTAAAGAGGAAATAGACCATCCGACTTATCAGCACTCAGTTGAAAGCTTGCTTCTCTAATTGTATGGAGGTGCATGACTGCCTATGGAATTGGCAGTTTGCACCATCAATGCCGAAAGGTTTGTACTGGTATTAAGAGCAACATATGCTCCTACCCAGAAAATACCTTTTTTCAGGGAAAGCCTTGCATATTTCAGCAAGACAAAGCTAAACCTCATACTGCATCTATTAAAAAAGCATGGTTGCATGGTGGATGGGTCCGAGTGCTGAACTGTCATGCATGCAGTTCAGATCTTTCCCCAACTGAAAACATTTGGAAGATCATGAAACACAAAATTGGACAAAGACAACCCAGGACTGTTGAGTAGCTAGAATCCTATATCTGACAAGAATTGGACGACATTCCTCTCCCAAAACTCCAGTAACTGGTCTCCTCAGTTCCCAGATATTTATGGAATGTTATTAAAAGAAATGGGGACGGTACACAGTGGTAAACCTTTTTGAGACGTGTTGCTGCCATTAAATTCAAATTACCCTTATTCTTTTCTTTAAAATGGCACATTCTCAGTTTAAACATTTATCTTTTCTGTGTTCTACTGAGAATAAAATATGGTTCATCATTGCATTTTATTTTTATTTCACACAACCTCCCAACTTTTTTGGAATTAGGGTTGTATGTGGTTCCCTTAGTTTCAGGGCTCAAATGTATTGGGACATTTGACTGACAAGCTGTTCCATAGCCAGGTGGGACCAGTTCCTTCATTATTTCATTAACTATTAAGCAGGCAAAAAGTTAGGAATTGATTCCAAGTGTGGAATTTGCAATCGGAAGCTGTCACTTTGAACTCTCAATACAAGATCCATCATTAAGCGGTGAAAACAAAACAAACAGCAGAAACATGAAGGGGGTATTTTCCATACGTCACTTAAATCATCCGAGATCAGGTGCCTCATCTTGGATAAGTTAATGCCGGTGACACTCATCCGGGATAGGTCAGTTTTTCAAACGCAGCAGTGTAGTAGATTAGTCTAGCTGGATCTAATCATCTGAGATGATAGGCTGCAACAAAATGAAGAAAGAACGGGCGCATTCTTTCACACTAGCGGAGCAGGACCTGTTACTCGAAGGATATGAAGAATTTCAAGAGTTAATATGTACAAGGGGTAACACTGCAAAAGCAGCCCAAACTAGAAAAGATGGCTGACAATAAGTGGCCGACAAATTAAACGCGTAAGTAGTGTGCATTCTATTTACTGAATGCAGCGTTTCATTTCTTATGTGTCACATTAATTATTATTTAACATGTCATAATTCCAGATCAAACGTGAGCACAAGGAGAACATGGGAACAGGTTAAAGTGAAGTACAAGAATATACTTCAAACTGGTAAATATTGGTATATAACTATTTAAAGAATTGTTGACATAAAGAATCATACATAATAGAAAAAACATTAATTTGAAAGCTAATAAGAAGAAGGCAGACAAGCAAAAAGCAGGTGGAGGTCCACGCGGTCCAGACCTAACCCCTGCAGAAGAGTTGGCTCTCCAGCAAAATGCCCATCGCCCGGATTCTGAGGGCATTCCAGTGGGAAGCTCCTCCTCAGAACCAGTGGCAGGATGCAGTGGTAACTTCATTTCAGGTAAAGGATGGTTATTGCATATATTTTGTCCTCAATGTGTGTCATAGTTATGTCCCATTTAGCCCTCTTTTTTATTTTGTTTTTTTGTTGGGTCAGTTGCAGGGAATGTCATATCCCTAGAACCTGTGTCTGACCACCGAGCTATTGACGAATGTCAAATATTTGATGAAGACACTGTGTCTGATTATTCATTAGGAGAGGAGAGGTAAATGTTCCAAATGTTTGAACAAACTCCACTCTGATCAGTCCCATGTGCTATTTGTGATATAACTGTGTTGCAGGAGCCTGTAACCAGCACACATGTACCCTTTGGAACATCTACATCAAAAAAAAGGAGATGGTGATGTTGGTTGAGCCATCTGTTGTACTTGATACGAAATGATTCAAAATGATATACTGTGTATACAATATAGAGGAAAAAAGGCATTTGTAATTGTGTACTTATTTGCAGAAAAATGTGAGGGCTCTAAACAAGAGATATCTTCAGGAGAAAGTCATGTACAGGAAACTAAAAATGAGGAAAATGCAGCAGAACATGGAACTTCATGAACTGAAGACAACCAAAATGAAATTGCAGATAAAAATACTAGAAAAACAATTGGTAACAAAATTCTCTTTTCTTTCCCATGATGTGTATGCGTGAGTGTATCCTTAATTTATGTTCTCCTCCTTACAGGCTGAAGGTCCGTAATATATAATAAATCAGTTTTGTGTGAAACCACTGTTGTCTTCTTCATTGAAAATGTTGGGCCACAATTCTGTCTCTGGCAGCTCTGCCACTGGTTTGCTCAAGGTCATCATCAAGTTGCACCAAAACCTCAGGGACTCTCTCTTTTCTGATGGTCGCTATGTTGTGTAAGACAGAGTATGCAACAATTACATCACATGCTCTGTCAGGGGCAACCATCAGCCTTTTTAGACATTGAAATCTCTCCTTCAGGTGACCAAAGGTAATTTCAATTCGTGCCCTTGTCCTAGACAGAGCTGCATTATATCGAGTTTGTGGCCCAGGGTTGGGGTCAGGAAACGGGATCATTAGAAAATTCCTACAGGCATATCCCCTGTCCCCAAGCAGGATTCCATCATGATGACCTGTGGAATATGTAAAAATTGTGAATACAATACACACATCACCATGATTAATAATTAAGATTATTACCTTGTTCAAATGTTCGATACAGGTGTGACTCCTTAAAAATTCTAGAGTCATGAACAGACCCTGGCCATTTATCCTCCACATTTGATACAAGGTAGGATGCATCACAGATCATCTGAGAATTGATAGCATGTAGGTCAAACAATTTTACTGTCAACATACCTATTGGCCATTTTCAACTCTTTCAAAAAGTGACATTACCTGCACGTTAATACTGTGGAAGCCTTTTTTGTCCACGTACTCTGGCTCATTTGGACCCGATGGGGCCTTTATTCGGATCTGCGTACAATCCAGTACCCCAATCACATTTGGAAATCCTAGGTAATGAGAATGTTAGGCTGATTGTGAGATTCTTTATGGAACTGTGAGAGCTTTTTCCTGTGTATTACCTACCTGCAATGGCATGAAACGCCTCTTTTATGGTCTGCACACGCAGGTGTCCAGGAAACACTATGAAAACCTGAAGGAAATGTTTCAGAGCCAAACAGACTTTACGAATTGCCTGGCAAATTTGATAGATGTTCCGCATCGTGTACAGTATATAAAAAAAGTGCCGCTTGCAAGAAACCTCAAAGCAATGCATACTGTCTGTGTGGTTGCGAGAGCCTGACTTCGCCGAGTTTGACTTCGAATATAAGGAGCTAATAAATCTTTGAGGTACAATATTCCCCCTTGGCTAAAGCGGTATCTTTCGAAAAGAATTTCCTCCGGGAGCAATAAAGGATCTTGCCGATCGCGCACAACCCTCTCTATATGAAATTCTCTTCGTATAATTTGCGCACCAATATCAATTGGTCGCTCATTCATGAACGGCGAAGCCATGACTGGATGAATTCCATGCACCGTCACTGATTAAGTGTGTGAGCTAATCCTTGTTTACATAGAACAAACCTGCTCCGAGCAGGTTTGAGGATTAGGATGTGTTGCTATGACAACACTTCCAGCAAGAGTTTCGAAAAACCGACAGATCCAGGATCAGGCCAGACCGTCAACAATTACATCCGGCTAAGTGAGTAATCCACGTACGAAAAATACCCCTGAGGAGTGGTCAAATCAACCATTTCATACATTCTTAAAAAAGGAGCACACTGGTGAATTCAACAACTCCAGAAGGCCTGAACAATCATGGAAGACAACTGTACAGGATGATTGCAGAATTCTTTCCTTGGTGAAGAAAAACCCCTTCACAACATTCAGCCAAACCAAGAACACTCTCTGGGAGGTAGACCTATCATTGCCAAAGCCAACAATCAAGAGAAAACTTCATGAAAGTAAATATAGGGGGTTTACCAGATAATTTTCTTTGGACAAAGCAAACTAAGATCAATATATGCCAGAATCCTGGAAAGAGAATAGTACGGAGAAAGAAAAAAAGAGGCTCATGATCCAATTAATACCATATCATCTGTGAAACAGTGTGACAGCAGTGTTATGGCATGATCATGCCTGACTGCCAATGAAGTCAATTGCTAGTGTTTATTGATGATATGACTCCTGGCAGAAGGAGCAGAATGAATTCCAAAGTGTATAAGGCTGTACAATCTGCTGAGATTCTGCCAAATGCTGCAAAACTGAGAAGACGCCGCTTCACAGTACAGATGGACATTGCTTTTCTGAACACGTTCAGGGTGTTGGGCCCATTCTATCCTGTAGTCTCTCCATAGCTTCATTAGTCCGCTTGCACAATGTATTAGTCTGGCAAAAAAGTGGTCCTGTGATAGAAAATCTTTCAATAATGAAAAGGGACTAAAGATAGTAGTTGAGAATGGTCATAAATGAAAAGAATAACAAATTCTACATTAACCTTTCCTAAATCGTTGACAGTTACTGAAGCTGACTGATAGCTACTCCTTTGTTTAGATACAAACACTGTGTGGGGAAAAAAATACAAACTTACCCAGTATGACATAACAGAAAAGAAATCATGTCTGATAGTTACTATGGAGCAGGATCAGAATGTGAATATGCTATACAGAATTACAGTCTAGGTGTTTTTAAAAGGTTGTTGTAATTGTGTTTTTCTTTTTCAAACCAATCAGCTCCTCATACACTAGAAACAAATGTTGAGGTCAAAGATTATTTTTTTTTTTTAAAATTAAACTAACCTCTCTCTTGCAAGCTGTAATATTTATACCTGAAGAATACAACATATTCCCGCATTTGTGAGTAAAAACCAACTAAAAAAAGTTCCAAACTATGCATAGCAAAAATCTTAAGAGTTATTCTATTTGTTGGCATCCCAGGCATGCTTATGTTAGGCATATGAATCACTGGATTAACTGTATCAATTACATACAGTACTATTACCTCCCTTTGACATTCTGCTGTCAATTAAGTAATGGTATAAAAAAGCTGTCAGAATTTAATTACATAAAAGTGAGCATCCTAAGAATCAGAATTTTATTAGAACTACATTTTCTGCCTGGACACATTTTAAATTATTCAGCAACGGCCATTAGATAGATACTTTACCATTATAAGTTTGGTCGCATCAGTTTCACTGCTGCAACTGTTATAATTAGCCAACAGATCAGGTTTGACATACACATTAAGTAAATGGGTAGGATGCATCTTAAATCAAAAAAAGGTAAGTACGAATGTTCGAGGAGATGTGCAAGAAAAATGTTTTGAATTAGACACAAGACAGTGTTAATGATAGAACACTAAAAAGTAACCAAAAAAATATAATGTAACAAAAAGTTATTCAGTTTTATTTTTGTAATTCACAAGGGATTTTGTTTATTTTTTTAAATATTTAAATAAGACCAACTTCCTTACTGTAACCACGGCCAAGATCAGGGCTGCAAAGGACGTTATATGCCATATATTTCATTCTCAACATCTTATTTTTGTAAGTGCACAAATCTATCCAAATGGAAGATGCTGATTACACAAGCCTGTTAAAATACAAAAAGTCTCTTCAATGTTGAAATAAATGATCTCCATGTTGCATTTTTCTAAAAGTTAAAACATCTGAACAAGCCACTCCTTCAACTGCAATCTTCATCACTCCTCCTCAGTACCATATGGCATTTTAGTTTGCTTCATTTTTTGACGCCTCATCAAAGTTCTCTACGAGGTCTGTAAAAAGACAGATTAAGAAGGAAAAAAAAAAAAAAAAAAAAAGACATGAGTGTAAGTACTCCACATACAGTACTTTATATAAAAAAACAGATTTTAGGGTCAAAAATGAAGTTGTTTTGATTGATACTGGAATTTCAAGCTTTATGACAAAATATTTAAGTATTTTGCCATTAACATGGTTGACTGATAAACATGAATAAGAATTTCTAATATACAAAAAACTGAATTTTGGTTAAAAAACAAATTACAAAAATTACAAGCCTGTAATAAATAGTATCCCCTTAGATTCCTATAATGAGGAACTAATTACACTGAAGCACAGTGAAACAGTGAACTACATAGTTTTTCAAAAAGTTAGAAAAATTTCTTCGCTTACCTTCCATTGAAACATTTGATAATTTACAGAGAAAGCATGTTCACAATGTACATTTACCATTAATATTAATGTGAACACATTAAAATTACTTAGGCAGTGTAACAAGTGCAAATAACCACTAATAAATAAATTTAATGTTATGTTTAAGCACAGAGTACAGATAGGGGGTGGGGGAGTCGGGAGGACTTGTTTCATTGCAGTTTGTCAGTGGCTACCAATACCAGTCTCATTTAAATGTCAAGCAGTTTTTGTAAAGGCAAAATGGCTGGGCTATTTTATTTTGCTGATATCTTTTATATTTGTAACTTATGTCATACCATTGGTTCTGCTACTTCAAACAGGTAGGTCTAAGCAGCCCAGGGTCCTAGAAACTATTGAAATTGTCAGAAAAAAAAAAATAGAAATGTACAGATGTCAAGTAATTTAAACAAACTTTTCTGGACATATTTCGCCTAGGAGGTTGTTTAGCTGACGTGCTCACATCTCTTGTGTATTAGCGGCTAAGCAACTTTTTCTTTAGAGGTTTCGTTTTGCCGATATGCTCACCTTGCTTGTGTATTAGCGATGGGAGAAAAAGAAAAACAGATCATTTTGCCGGTGTACTTGCCTCTTTTCTGTATTAACAGCTAAGCAAGTGGCTTTCTTCTGAGGTTACGTTTTGCCGACGTGCTGGCCTTGCTTGCATATCCTCAGAGGTGGAGCCCTTACCCCGACTCCACCTTTCACTTCTGGGCCGGACAGACACACACACTTCCACACGTAGACGTTTATATACAAGTTTAGTAATCTACTACAGTACGTTTCTAATGCTTTACTGAGCTAGGGTGTGGTTCAAAACATTTCCTAAACCAACCATGTGCACACTGATTTGGATTCCAAATGAAAATAGCATGCAACTAAAATAGGAGTCACATGCACAGTATGATGTGAGGCATCATTAAGGGGTGGCACCCCAGAAAAGTGCAACAGATGGCAGTAATAGTGAAATGAATGGATGACTCAAATACTGCTTCAGAGTAATTTTTTCAATAAATAACCATGAACGAGACATTTCTAGAGAGAGATAGATAGACAGATAGCCTGGGTTAAATTAACGTGTTAACTTTTGTGATTAATGTGGCCTCTTTAATGCGTTAATAAATATTGTCACATCCAGGGCTGGCAATGAGGCAAACGCTTCAGTCAGGGCATTTTTTACCCCCCCCCCATTACAAAACAAGGGTGTACCTAAAGAATTACACACAAATCCAGTACCACATTTATATACTGCCTCTTTTCATTTAAAGATTTAACATTTTGTATTATGCGGTTCACACTGATACACCACATGACAATACATAGCATTGATGTTCATTTTCGTCATATATACAGACTGACATAAGTGCAGAAGAGTGGGGTTAGGCCAGTCCTGGTGCAATGCTAGTAAAAAGTTGTGAAGGTAAAAATTACCCTTTTTCCAGTTCCAGATCGAATCAATGTCATATCACATAAGTGATGAATAAGTTATCTTTGAATGGCACTAAAACCAAAACATGTCTCTAATACCTCTGTATTTAACTCGCCAGTCTTAGAGCCAGCTTGCAGTGCTGACTGCCCTAATTATAATGGCAAAACTCAATGAAATAAAGTGTAATGATTACCCCAACCCATGATTCAAGTATACAGTATCTTCGGTAATTTATGCAAAGAACACAACATAACCATCCAAGTAATGTATGGTATCAGTTTTCAAGTGAGATACCAGCAGCTTTCTGCTGCTTTGCTATCGCCGCTCATCTCATCTATGCTACCACACCCGCCTGTCCTACCGGTTCCGCTGTGCTGTTCTGCTTCTCCACTACTTTTCAGATAAGTATTGCCCAGTATCATGCTAAAATACTCTCATGACAAACTCCTTCTTATTAAACAGTTTGTCCAGATCAAATGGTCTGACTGGAACATCCTAAAAGATGCAGGTATTTTGCAGCGCCCGAAATATATACATCGTGGGTCAGGTCGCCACCACCACCACCACCGGCTTGCGAATGAAAAGACAACCGGCAGCATTTGCTCAGGAATAAGCCTTCCTTTTCATGACCCTGGAAATAGAAGTGTCAGGGTGCCAAATTTACATTATGTGGAAATAAACCCTGACCATGGCTCTGTGCAAAAAGAAGCCTCATTAACTAATATTGCAGTTTAAATCGACATCTCTTAATGGCAAAGCATTGGTGCTGTCAGAACTCATCACGGACACCAAACTTGATATAGTGTGTCTAACAGAGACTTGGAAAAAACCAAACAAATTTACGTCTCTCACAGAGGTGACTCCACCTGGTTTCACTTTCTATACAGAACCTCGCAGCTCTAGACAAGGAGGTGGGCTAGCGGTAATTATCAGAACAGACTTAAATATCAAACGAATCCCAATTGACTGTCCACTGTCTTGAGTGTCTGGCTCTTAAACTAATAACGGAATCAGGTCCTGTCTCGCTCATTGTTCTTTATCGTCCCCCAAAATACAACGCATCCTTCTTATCTGATCTGATTGAACTTTTAACCCACTTAAGCTCTTATTCTCAGAGAATTATTCTTCTCAGTGATTTCAACATCCATATTGACATTACTACATCTAAACTGAGAAATGAATTCCTATCCTTACTGGACTGTTTAGACTTGACACATCATTTTGATTTTCCCACCCACTCTGGTTGGTCATATATTGGATCTGATCTGCACTTCTGGACTATCTGTTGCCAACATTTACAGCACTGATTTGGAACTCTCTGACCATAAAGCAGTATTTTTCACTTTCTCACTGCCTTTCCCTCCTCTTACCTGTAAATGACAAATTTCTGACAGAAACCTTAAAAATCTGTCCCTCTATCCTTTCTGGATCCATTTCTGACCTTTTAGTGTCTGCACCTATTCCATCAACACTAGATAGTCTTGCTGACTACTATAACTCAGCCCTTCATTCAGCATTCGATAAAACAGCTCCTTTAAAACATAAGGAGGTTTTCTTTAAACGCTCCGCTCCTTGATATAATTCAGAATTGCGGTCAATGAAAGCAGCTGGCCAACGCCTTGAGAGAATGTCACGCAAGACTGGCCTCACCGTGCACATCCAGGCTTTCTATGACCACCAAAGAGCTTACAGAGAAGCACTAACTGCTGCTAAGAACACCACTTATGGCAGAATAGAAAGTGGCCAGAATAACCCAAGGGTTTTGTTTTCTGTAGTTAATAAACTACTCGAACCCGCATCTGGCCCAACTACCTCTTCTACTGAAGTCTGTGAGGATTTCTTCCACTTTTTCCGTAACAAAATTAAAGATCTAAATAATTCAACTAACAAATACATCATCTGTTTATCTCTCTCCCTGTTTTCCCACTCTATCCAGCTCCTTCTCTAAGTTCTCACCAGTCACATCTGCTTTTGTTAATGACCTGCTTTGTAAGATGAGACCGACTACTTGTGTACTGGACCCCATCCCCACCACACTACTCAAATCCTGCCTTCATGCCATAATCCCCACTGTTACAACAATAATAAACTCATCCCTTGACATTGGCTCTGTGCCGCTCACTTTTAGAACTGCTTCCGTAACCCCAATGTTAAAAAAGTCCTAACAATTTCCGGCCTATTTCCCATTTACCTTTCCTGTCAAACGCTCTTGAGCGTGTTGTAGCCTCCCAGCTCACCAATTACTTAACCACTAATAACTTGATGGAACCCTTTCAGTCTGGTTTCAGGGCACAGCACAGCTGTGAAACTGCTCTGCTACAGGTAACCAATGATTTGCTTATGGCAGTAGACTCTGGACAAACCAGCATATTAATTCTATTAGACCTCAGTGCAGCATTTGACAAGGTCAGACATGACATTCTACTGTCCAGAATGGACAACATGCTGGGTATCTCTGGCACTGCCCTGCAGTGGTTCAAGTCCTATCTGATTGATAGGCAAGAGTTTGTTAGTCTTGGCAACAGTAGATCCAGCGTGGCGCCAGTCACACAAGGAGTTCCTCAGGGCTCTGTCCCAGGCCCTCTTCTGTATTTATATGCTTCCCCTTGTCCATATTATTTGTAGCTATGGACTGGGCTGTCATTTTTATGCAGATGATACTCAACTCTACTTCAATGTTAAAAGTGGAACTTCATCAGTGCTCTCTCAGCTCACAGCTAGCCTCAGTGAAATTAATACCTGGATGGAGCAGAACTCTTTAAAATTAAATTGCAACAAAACTGAACTCCTGCAAATTGGGACTAAAATAAAACGTAATAAAATGAGCTCCTTCCCAGTCCATCTTGGAGGTGATCTCATCAGACCTGCCTCTACTGCGAAGAATCTTGGTGTCATTTTTGATTCCTACTCCTCCTATTCCACCCACATAAATCACATTAAGAAACTTTCTTACTTTCACCTCCGTAACATATTCCGTGTTCGCTCCTTCCTCTCCTTTTCTAATGCTGAGAAACTTGCCCATGCTTTTATCACATCCCGCATTGATTATTGTAACTCGCTGCTGGCAGGTGCCCCTTCTAATCTTATATCATAGCTCCAGCTTATTCAAAACTCAGCTGCAGCAACCACATCACACCCATTCTGCTCCGTCTTCACTGGCTCCCTTTGTCTTGCAGAATCGAATATAAAATCCTACTAATAACCTACAAAGCCTTAAATAACCTCGCGCCAAACTACATCAGTGACCTTCTCCATCACTATGTGCCTGCCCGCCCACTAAGGTCCTCCGATTCTGGCAATCTTGTTGTGCCCCACACTAATCTACACTCCATGGGTGACAGGGCCTTCAGCTGTATAGCGCCCAGACTCTGGAATGACCTACCGAAATTAATCAGGTCAGCTGACTCCATGAATCCTTTTAAAAAACAACTCAAAACTCATCTGTTCAGGAAGGCTTTTAGCTCTACTTGACTATTACCCTTCTTTCAGTTTACCTCTCTGTCAAGAAGCTCATGTAACCTGTGTGTGTGTGTGTGCTAGACCATCAATTATGTTGTCTATAGGTTGTGCACATCAACGACAGCAGGTTGGACCAGTCACGGAACACAGTGGAACTACAGTATATAAGAACGGGAGAAACAGGCTCTTTTCCCTTAAGAGACTGCACTGCGTTCCTTTAATGTGGGAAGTGACATCCTTTATATCATGTACAACTCTGTTATGGCCAGTGCAGTTTTCTACACTGTGGTGTGCTGGTCCAGTAACATTACTTAGAGAGGTACACCACATTAACAAGCTGATTAAAAGGGCAGGTCAGTTATGAGACACACTCTGGACCCCCTGGAGGTAGTAGGACATGAGAGAATTAAAACAACACTGAGTGGCATTATGAACAATGCTGCACATCCTCTCTCTGACACACTAACATTGAGTACTATAAGCCAACAAATTATTCAGTAGAAGTCGGTCAGGAAGCACTACTAGGATTTCATTATGCCAACAGCAAATTGCCTGCATAATACCTCATTGTGACTTACAAGTCAGAAGTTTTTAAATTTCCTTCCATTTTTGTCATTCTGGTGTGTGCATATATATATATATATAAGAAAACCTTAAATAAAAAAAAAAACCAAAAACAAAATCTTCGCCTGGGGACAAAAACTAACATCTAAACATTCCTGCATTAGATCATTTTCTTCTTTTTCTAGTGATGTAGCTTTTGTTGATGGACACTGCAAAACAATTTAACAGAAAACTGTATCCTTTTGAATTGAAATGGGTAATCAGTAAAAATAAATATATCATATTATCTTCACAGATTTTTACATTGTTACAATGTTGAAACTTGTATTTTTGTTCCATAGCCATAGAAAGAAAGTGATAACGCTGAATCTGAATATTACAATGAAGTAGCTTGTGGTGGACCCATTTAATTTAAGCTTACATCATCTGTCCTTGTCTTGGATTGGTGGACACCACTTCGGTCCCCCTCCCTAATGAAGCAACACCAACACTCACAACCACAACACCTGGAACTGGAGGTTTATAGCCACTGATCTTCAGACCCTCATAAAGCTTCACCAAACTCTCCATTTCACTCCTCACTGTACACAGCAAACATAATCATGTCATTTTTTTGTCCAGGACACTGCCTCTTCTCCAAACATCCACCCACCCTCCTATTCAGTCTTGATGTCAATTGTTCTGTTGCATCCTTCATTTGCCTGCACCAAGCTTCAAGTGCAATGTACGTTTATTAGAATAATTTTTACTACACAGATAAAAAAGGCTAATTTTTTTTTTCTATAAAGTCACCAAATTTCAATCAAATCAGTCAAAGCATTTGAGATTTTAGGGTATTTAGTTTTTATATATTTTAAGGAGGGGTTTAATTCCTAAATATTGATCTATCAAAATTACCTCTTAGTTGATGCCTACTGCCCTACATGTAAAATCCTCACAAATTTCAAGTTTTTACCTAAATGGGGAATAGTATTTTGTTCAAGAGCGAGTGAAATTTATATATGCACCATCTACTGTAATGTGTTTTGTAATGCATGTAGTAACAAAATGCATAGCAGGTTACTCCAACAATTGGCTCACCACAAACATCTGTGATAACATGTGCTGCCCCTTTCCTTTAGTGCCCTAAGCACATGCTTATTTTGCCTAATGTTTAATACAGGCCTACCTTACTGTTATCATCATAGAGTGTGAAAAGTATCTGTATGCAAACAAATCACATCACAAATTTATTATCTGTTGGCAATACAGAATAGTACTTCCATTTCCTAATTTTCACATCTTGCATCACATTATCTTTACCTGCTCAGTTATTTAACATTTGTAAAATGCATGTGAGCATTCTACAGAAAGTGCTCTGATACAGTGGTAACATTTCAAGTTTCAAAAATCAATTAATTTTTTTGGGGAAAAAAAAAAAAAAAAAAAAAAGGTTAGTTACCTGGAACATCATCATCTTCTTCATCGATGTCCTGTGCTTTGGGCGCTTTGTTATCCAGGACTATAATAAAAAATATATTTCAAATAATCCACCCACTATTATGTCAGTGTTCATATGCTTTAGTTAAAAAGGTTTTACTAAAAGCTCTGAACAAAAACACAATTGATTTTTAACTGTGACAAAAGGTTATCTATTCTTGTAAAGAAAATAATTTTGTTCTTTCTTCATGCACTTTGTACTGAAGTAATAATTCCTACAGTTTAAAAATTGTAGAAATGGGACATTCAGAAAAACATTTATAAAAAAAAAAAAAAAAAAATTGAAGACATCCAAACCTTGTCTAGGGAACTGTTCTGCGAGTTTACGGAGACTTGTCAAGCTGTCAGCTCCTAGCTGGCTTAGAATGCCTGGGAGCATCTCTGTAAGTTGTTTAGTCTCTGCATGACCAGTGATTGCAAACGTGTTGGCAGACAAGGAAGCTTGCACTTTGGGATTATTGAAGTGAATCACTGTTCCATCATCCTTTATCATGTTCACCTATAACAAATAGGCCAGACAACTTGTGTAAATTAAACATTTAAAAAAAAATCTTATTTAAATAATACCCCTCTAGATTTCCAACACCAGTACCTAACTGGCCAAGGTATAAAATGTGATCATGTCCACAAGGATAATAGGACGAGTAAAAGTGGACTAGAGCCTATGGAATTATTATTGTTTGGCAATAGGCTAGAAAAGAATGTACGTTAACTATGGCTATATGCTAAGTAAGAATGTAAAGCAGTATGATGGCCAGTTATGTCTCTAAGTTAGATTAGTTTTGTTCAAGAAAATAACCACAGAAAATAAAATTAAGTCAGTTTGAGAATACCTGAGCCCCTTTCATGTTATTATATTAATCACACACACACACACCTACCTCACATAACTTAGGCAATTTTTATGCGTTATTGATTTACACCTTAGCTTTGGGCTTTATGTTATTTGCTTTCGAGATTCAGAAAATGTTTTCTTTAAAACCTAGATCGTAATATGGCACTTAAATGCACTAAAAGGTTTACTTTTGACAAATAATTTTATTGCACGCAATTTATGAAATAAAAATTTAGGTTTTTCTAAAAAGGAAATCAAGCAGCTGTTAATTTAGAGAGATGTCTTATTTTCTTTTTTGTATATTTACTGTTGCTTTTAAATAAAGTAAAATATTTCCAAACTCATTATTCGATTAATCGATATTTAAATGATCGATTGCTGCAGCCCTAATACTACTACACTTAAATGCACTAGATCACTAAACATTTTAATTACTACTGTAAGTTCACCTGTCATACATTACCCACCTCTTCAATACCAGCAATATTGTTAACAGCAAGTTTCTTTAAGGAACTCTGAAGTTTCTTGTCATCGGCTGTTGCAGTTCTATGTACAACCTTCTTCTTCCTCCGAGCTGAACCCTAAGGATGAAAGAATTGTTTAGCTGCATAAACGTCTGGAATTAGATCATTCAAAAAGCGAAGCAAAACATGGGTGGAAATACCTGTGTCAGAATTAAGTCAAAATAAATACGCTTAATATAAAAAAATTGGTAAATACACCAAAATTATATCTTGTCAATAAATAGAATTACCTAGCATAACACATTTTCTCCTTTATGCAACTTTTTTTTCTTGACAGTATGTAAATGGATACAATGCACCAACATGCAAAAAAGACTTATTTCCTGATTTTTTTAAAACCTAAAAAATGCAAGCACATTTACTAGGACAACAGTTAAATTCCTGCCTATGACTGATGGTTCAAGCCTAAACAAGTCACTTAAATGCACTGCTATGCCAGTTTTAACAAGTACCAGTAAACAATTGACTTATATGACTATAAAAATGGATCATAATTACAGAAAACACTCAGACACAAAGACGGAAATAACCATGACTTGAAGACCAGTCCACTACAGACCATACTGTTCCACATACCCACAATGAAACTGCCAGGAAACTTAACCAGCACAGCTCTGAAGATGTAAGAGAAATACTGATGTAGTCAGAGGAAACCAGCAGTAGGATTAAAACACAGAATACCGAACATATGAAATGTCAGCACTACTCACTCTGTCTACCCTTACTGTTTTAAAAATTTGCTTTCCAGGATTTTTCCATAGGGATACGTATAGCACAGTAAATTCAAGTCAGATCAAGTCCAACAGCTCGACATTACTGCTTTATAAGGGAACAATGATAACAAACTAAGGGCATTCAGACAAATTAAAAAAAAACAAACAAAAAAAAAAAAAAAACACACGCACAATACAAAACAGCAGGACATAGTAGCACCTTGAGATTCCCAATTTAAAAAAAAAAAGTGAAGACTCAACAAGATAACAGCATACATTCCGGGGTTGGAGAGAGAGAGAGAACACCCATTTACTTTCTCTCCCTGCCTTTTGATGTTTGCAGGTCACTGTTTTAATACTACTCAAAATGTAACTTTCCAGCAACACATTTCTTTCACTACTTCCAAATCAGAAAGTTTGCTAAACAAAACCTGCCCAATTTTCCTCTCCTCTCGTCTACTTCTATTCCAGAAAAAAAAATGATTAGTCTTGAGGACTCAAACAGCATTTCTGTAATATATAAAAACATTCTAAAGTCCCTCCCTTTCAAAGATCCCAGAGTACAGTGGGGAGAGGATCTCTCACTGAACATTTCAGAAAAGTAGGGAAAGGCAGCAATGCACAGAATTCACTTGAGCTCCAAATGCGCAAAGCATACAATTATTCAACTTAAAATTATCTATAGAGCACATCTACCTTGTTTAAAACTACCCAAAATGTTTCCAGGGCAAGATCCAACTGCAAATGCTACAATCAATTTCCAGCCTCATTTGGTCATATGTTTTGGGCCTGCACCAAATTAACATAATTTTGGATGAAAATCTTTAAATGCCATTCAGACAGCCTTGGTGTCAAAATCTCTACTAATACACTACCAGCTGTGTTTGGTGCACTTCCAGATGGAATTAAATTGAAGAACAAACTGTAATTGCCTCTACTTCACTATTGGCACGTAGACTTAGCTTGCTCAACTGGAAGAATCCTAACTGACCTCTTAAGTCAGTGGGTAGCTAATGTTATAGATAATTTGAAATTAGAAAAGAAAAGAAAAAAAAAATCAAATTCTTGCTTAGAGGATCTGTACAAAACTTTAAAACTTGGCAGGGTCTAATCAATGACATTTTAGAATAAGCAATTAAATTGAGGAAGTGGATTCTCTCCCCTTTTTTATTCTATTTATTTAATAGAAGAAAAAAATAAAGCAAGTAAATAAAAGTTTTGCTCTATTGGCCTAGCTCTTTTTCTCATGGGTGGGAGCTGCTTTGACTCAAACCTAGTTTTGTAAAATTTGACTTGCTTGTATGGAATGTTATTTGATTTTAATAAATTCAATAAAATGTAAAAAAATAAATAAATACTGCTTCAGAGAGGTCTCAAACTTTCAAATACAAAGAATTACCCCCTCTCACTTCTTCCCAGATTCCAGCCAGACCACTCGAGGCTAAACAAAAGACTTTCAGTCTTGCTGTAAAGATAGCAAAAGAAGCTAGTCAGACTTTCAGTCTACATTAGGCACTGTATCTCTTAAATTCCAGGTTTATTATTGAAATTAACAAGTACCGCCATACTGTCAAGATTTTCAGTTCTTAGGTATGTTTCATGCTCTGTACGGCACCACTTATTCTGGTCTAGTCACTAGGATTCTATTAAATAGTTTGAAGTAATACTTCCATAATTTGTGTAAGATTTTCTTGTTAGACTTACTTTAACATGTTATTTTCAGTTCTTATTTATAAAATACTGCAGATGTTAATGTACATAGCTTTTATGAGAAGTTCTTGTAATATTTTCATGTTGTGCCTGAATTTGATGGTGGTATATTAATCTAATAACCAACTAGTGCAACACATGTGGACAGTCACTGCACAGGTTTAAGCACATGAACATGTAAATACCAGTATCACTTTTTTATAATATAATTTAAAAAAAAAAAAAAAAAATGCAGCATTTTAGGGTGAAAAATGTGATATATTTTACTCTCTCAATTTTATGAAGGGGACATGATGATGCTAGGCCGAATCAGTAATTGAGTATCACTGATATTCAACATTTATACCTCACTACATGGCACCGAAGAGTGATGACACGTTGGTTGGACATGCAAGCAAGAATCACCGTACCCTGCACATATGACAATATTAATAGTACAACCACTATAGCATTATATATTACAGAAAATAATTCCTCTGCAAGAGGCCATAGTTTTGATGATGTTTAAAATAATGGTTTCTATATCAGAATATATACATGAGTTAAGGAACCTTATCACCCGAGTAAATTTTTATATGAACCATCAATACATATTTATTGATTTGAAATGAGATAGATCCAGTTCCAGCAGCAACAATAAAGCTGGTATGGATGGGATACTAGTCCATCACTGGACAGGCATACTTACATGGGTCAATTTAGATTTTACAAAAAAGCACATCCTTGGTAAGCGGGAGGAAACTATCATACCAGGTAAAAATCCATGCAGAACAGAGACAGTGCTCATCCTCCACACAGACTGGGCTGAGAATCAAACCCAAGTCTTTTAAGAAATGAGGCTCAAGTACTAATCACAGCCATCCTTTATATGAAACTGACAATGGAAATAATTGTGTAATCATGTTCCTACCTTCTTAATTTACAGAAATAATTTCTTTTTAAAGTACAGGGGAATTTCTGCAAAACAAAGAAAGCTGATTTTGGCTCAAAATATACTCGTTTGCAATGTAACAGAATGTACAGTGATGTGAAAAAGTAAGTACTCCCCATGTTGAATCTTTCAACATGCAGTATTTGAACAGGCAAGCAAATCTTTATGCATACAGTGCCTACAGATAAAGGTGATATAACTGAACAAACAAAACATGAAACTGACATGGTACTTTCATTCTCAATCTAAAAATAATAAAAATGAAGATTTGTCCCATGAACAAAGCAAGGACAGCCCTACATGTATCACTACTTCAAATCCATAAAATCTGAATAAGAAGCTCTAGATTAGGTGCCAATAATTTAAACCTTGTTAGAGTATGCAGGTTGAACCCATTTTTTTTTTTAATCTAGGGTCTGGTGTTCTCTTTGCTACTAATATGTGGTGTTATCATGCAAGATAAACAGAGCTCTATAAAACCCTAAGAAAGAAGATTGTGGAAGCCTAGGAGCCTGACAAGGAATGTAGGTTTGTGTGGAATACTGGTACTGAAAAATAATGAAAAAAATGTTTAAAACAGTATGTTACCAGCACTTCTTCCTTAATTTTGGTACTGGAAGTAAACGGTAGTTTTCAAGTACATCACAATCAGTCATTTATTCGCATGATTAGAACCCCACATAATGTTAATTCATATATATTACATCTAGTTCGAGTCACCAAGGGGGACGCTGAATGAATATTTTTAAATAAACACACTGGACACTCCAAACAGCAACCATCAACAAAGCTCCTGTTAAAGATCTGTGGAGTGACAGGGAGACGAATGCGTTTGTGGGGTGGGGGTCTGAAGCACCAATGAGACCTTGGGTATGTGCGCTTGTGGGGAGTGAAACCCATTAACTGCTTTGGAGCCATTTGGTTACTGGTATTGTGGTCCAAAAGCTGGTATTGATAGCAAAGTCAAAATGTTAGTACTTAAACAAGGGATTTAAAAACACCGACAAGTTATTTGACAGCGATCATTCTACAAGTGGCGCAGATTTCAAACAACTGCTAATTTGTCCAGGGCTGGCTGGTCCAGCATACTCGTACTGCTGAACATATGATGCTAAAAGAAGTTTCCAAGAATTCCAAAATTTCATTTCAGGAGCTACAGGTAACTCTTGCAAAAGCTGGTTATCAAAGTGCATGCATGTACAGTCAGAAATATAGTGCATAAATTTAACTTAAATGCAGGGAGGGGAGCCCTTGTTGTGCAAAAAGAAAATTAGAGCAAAACTACAGATTACAGGCAAAGAGCATACCTTCTGGAACAATGAGCTCTGGGCAGATGAATCAAAGACACAGTTGTATGACCACAGTAACAGTATACATAATTGGCACAAATCAAAGACGGCATTTCAGGAGGCGAACCTCACACTGACTGAAGCAAGGAGGTGGAAATGTTATGGTTTGGGGTTGCTTTGCTGCCTCAGGGCTTAAGCAGCTTGCACTCAGCATCAGCTATGAATTCTGCACCAAATCAAAGGGTGCAAAATGTAAGGTCACCTGTCCAAAAGTTGAAGTTGAATCGAAAACAGACGTGGAAACTCTTACATCAGAAGAAATACTGAATGGAGGAATAGTCACAAATTTCACCAAGATGACAACCAAGACTGATGGGCAGTTATGCAAAATGCCTACAAAGTAGTATTTTCTCCTGAAGGGAGCAATTGCAGCTTCAAAGGCTATGGGCGAATACTTTTCCCCATAAACCTATTGATACTTTGTTGAATAAGTAATTGAAAAGGACATTTTCCTCGTGTTTTTATTCAAGTATATTTTCTGTAGGCACAGTCTGTATGAAGATCTACTGTTTGCCTTTTCAAATATGCTAAAAAAGTCAATTTCCATGAACGTTTACTTTTTCCACAATTACGCATATGTTATGAGAATAAAACAGACTTCCCAAGTTACAAATATATTAAAAATATGAACAGGAACACACACATACATGGAATTCTGCATAATTTACCCCTTAAGGCTTATAAAACATCATACCTTTCCACCTATTCGGACCTGTGCTTGAAGCTTTGCTAGCTTTTCTTGATTCATGCTGAAGTGTCTGGGAAAAAACCGATAATTCATACAAATTAGTATTTTGTTTAGTTTTCTTTCATTATGTATAAAAAAATCGTATCAACAGGATAATTAATGTGCAAATAATTACAAACATTCCATGCACTAAGAGACGGCAGTTTTGTCAACACGACTGCTCAGTAGATCCAAGGAGGTACTGTATATCTACATGTGGCCTTCACAATGTTGCTATTTTAGTGTGAATTTTTCTCCAGCTGATTTTTTTGTCCCAAAACCTAAAGACATTCTGGTTGGGGTCTCAGTTTAGCACAGAGATAAGCTGGAGTTTTATGCACGGTTGATTCCAGCCGGCACCAACTACTGCTGCTGGACGTTCCAGCTATTCTGTGGCTCTAAAACATGAAATATGAAGGGTATGAAAATGGCTAAATAATTTGCTAGTTAACGTTTTTGAAATCTTCATAATTATCAGCTTGAATCTTACAGCGGTCACCTTGTTTCGAGTTCTCCATCCTGCCTTCAAAGCTACAGTCAGGCTTGATAAACTAATGAACGTCTAGCAATGTGTTAAATGTACAAAATCAGCCTCCACCGATTTTCACACAAAACGATGTGTAATTAAAAGGATTAAACTAGTCTAATTACTCTCAAAACGTAATTGTTTATTAGAGCGTTGTGTATTAGATAGTGCATTAACAATAGGTATTTGCATTTGAAAGAACGTCACCTTATATGGCTAAGTACGAGTGCAGCAGTGATTCGTATTATCAAATAGGTTAGCATGTTTCCCTACAATTACCTTAGTTAATATATATAGTTTTAATCATTAACTCATCTAAGTGTGCTACCAGGAAGAACGGAAGACTTGCGAAAACAGAATCAATGGGTAAGTTTTTAAGAGTATGAACTAGTACAGGAACAGGCGGTGCAGTCAAATGTCAGATATTAAAGCTGTTCCAATTTCCCTCACGGTCGGCATTCTGTACAAGTTCAGGCTACCTAAGCCCCCCCCCATTTAGTACAAGTCAGGCCTGTACTGATCAGCACTATCACCATCAGTTTCAATCCAAAACTTCAATTAACTAACACTCTTGCTTTGTCATGCTACAAACCAAAATTCTCAAGTAATCCCAAAACAATTCTAGCGCGTCTGGCTGATGAACTGCATTCAATGATACAGTTCTCTGGACGAATGTCTCGTCCTTTAACCCAAACGTTACATTTATAAGGCCCATTTACAGGCGTTTACACATAAACAGCACCACATAATTTGTGCTTTACACATACCAAACCTCGTCTCCGTTGTCGCATACCTGGTATTTTCTAAAGTCACAGTCTTCTGACGCAGGACTACACAGCTGTTGCTCGAATATTATAACGAGATAGAGAAGAAAACTCGTGCAACCTCACTGCACAGACTCTCCCACAGCACTTCAGCACGCGGCGAGTAAAGATGGCGGGCCTGGGAGAGAACAAACGTCACGCATCACGTGACCCCCGACGTTCGTTTAGGGTTACATTCTTACCAAGTCTGGGCGGGCTGGCGAGAAGCAAACGGAATTCCCTCCTGTCCAAACACAAGCGCGGGGTTGTGGTGATTGGGCTATTTTTGTGCTTTTGCCGCGGGAAACAAATGCGTCTACACAGCTCACCTGTCCTTCGTGTTGCAATTGAACAGGCAAGGTCAGAAGGGAACTGGTTGCTTTTACACAGCTAAATGTTTAGATTCCTTGTGCACTAGTGTAATGTACTTGGGTTTATGTCCATGTCGTTTTTGTGTGGAATACGCCTGTGCAGTTTGGTTAGATAAAATAAGAATATATAGAAATGTGATTCAGATATAAAAAATAACAACATGGATCTCTGTTGATTTTTTTTGCACTTGACGGCGCATGACGTTGATCAGCACAACACGTTATTGCATGAAACAGCAGACGAAAACTCGATTGTCACCTTTGAACCTAATCTCTGGCGGATGTCACGCTCCTCGGGATACAGTATACCTTGCTGAAATGGATCGACATTATTATTTTTTTTTTTTTTGCTGCGGTATACAACTTGTTTTATATTTTGCTAGTAGTCCAGAGTGCTTACTTACTAAGTTTTGAAAGTGCAATCGTGTGTTGATTAATCGTGGATGCACCGCCCAACTTCGGCCTCTGGTAGTACTGTTAGTCCATGACTGCCGATTATCAATTCACGTTCTATTGGAAATGATTCGAGAATTTATTGTGCAGCAGACTCCTGGCGCAGCAGTCGATCACCTGATAGTTTTAACTGTTATGGTATTTTCTTATGTTCGCGGTATTACCCAGTATATATGAAGGCATAGAAATCGGTAACTCATTTTCTATTTTGTATTTATTTTATTTACCTGTGGTTCTCACGCTTAAAATATTTTAACTGCATGCCGAATTATAATGGCAAAAATACAAGAGAATGTAATTTAAATTGTATTTAAGCTGTATTTTTTGTGAGATACAGTATAAAGGTATTGTGTAAAATTCTATTAATATTATTGACCAATTTATAGACAAATTTATTGGGTAAGAAAAATTCTTCGCCATTCTTTAACTAAAGAGTAGAAAACACCATGAGAGTGTAATAGATATCTCACCAGCTCCTGCTCCAATTTCCAACCCAAAGACCAAATTCAACTTTCTGGTAAGTGCTTAAAATAAATTTCTAAAAGTAGTCTGGCCAGTGTCTAAGATGACCTTATTTAATAGGCAATACTGTAGTGATAAAAACACTGCACATAATAAGTAATCCCTCTAAAGAAATAATCCTTCACTTTTTGGAAACATACAATGCTTTTACTCATAAAATTAAATAAACAGTCTGTTTGTTGATGGTGAAACTAATTAGTTAAGTGTTCTTTATAATGAATGCAACAAATTGATAATGGGTTAAACCCAAAAGTTCTTCTGTACATGGTTATTAGCTGAAGATTATATCAGGGAAAATTACAGAATTTAACAGTAAACATTTAAACTTAACTTTAAATGTGTTCTTATTTTAAGAAATTTAATTAAGAATCACATCCAGCTCATTGGTTAGTAAAGGAAAGATATGTAAGTATTGATGGTGTGTATTTAATCTTCACACTAGAATCACACATTTCTCCAGGATTAATGACCGACAAACTTTTTAAAATCTCCCTTCATTGTCTCAAAAGGCATTTTTTGGTTGTTGGTCTTCTAGGATGTCATTGCATTTCACGGAGGAATATAAATATCACATATAATTACAACGCATCACTTTTTCCACATTTTGTTATGTTACAGCCTTATTCCAAAATGGATTAAATTCATTTTTTTCCTCAGAATTCTACACACAACACCCCATAATGACAACGTGAAAAAAGTTTACTTGAGGTTTTTGCAAATTTATTGAAAATAAAAATAACTGAGAAATCACATGTACATGAGTATTCACAGCCTTTGCCATGAAGCTCAAAATTGAGCTCAGGTGCACCCTGTTTCCCCTGATCATCCTTGAGATGTTTCTGCAGCTTCATTGGAGTCCACCTGTGGTAAATTCAGTTGATTGGACATGATTTGGAAAGGCACACACCTGTCTATATAAGGTCCCACAGTTGACAGTTCATGTCAGAGCACAAACCAAGCATGGTCCCAATGAGCACAGTGGCCTCCATCATCCGTAAGTGGAAGAAGTTTGAAACCACCAGGACTCTTCCTAGAGCTGGCCGGCCATCTAAACTGAGCGATCAGGGGAGAGGGGCCTTAATCAGGGAGGTGGCCAAGAACCCAATGGTCACTCTGTCAGAGCTCCAGAGGTCCTCTGTGGAGAGAGGAGAACCTTCCAGAAGGACAACCATCTCTGCAGCAATCCACCAATCAGGCCTGTATGGTAGAGTGGCCAGACGGAAGCCAGTCCTTAGTAAAAGGCACATGGCAGCCCGCTTGGAGTTTGCCAAAAGGCACCTGAAGGACTCTCAAACCATGAGAAACAAAATTCTCTGGTCTGATGAGACAAAGATTGAACTCTTTAATGTGAATGCCACGCGTCATAGGAAACTAGGCACCGCTCATCACTAGGCCAATACCATCCCTACAGTGAAGCATGGTGGTGGCACCAGCATGCTGTGGGGATGTTTTTCAGAAGCAGGAATTGGGAGACTAGTCAGGATAAAGGGAAAGATGACTGCAGCAATGTACAAAGACATCCTGGATGAAAACCTGCTCCAGAGCGCTCTTGACCTCAGACTGGGGCAACGGTTCGTCTTTCAGCAGGACAACGACCCTAAGCACACAGCCAAGATATCAAAGGAGTGGCTTCAGGACAACTCTGTGAATGTCCTTGAGTGGCCCAGACTTGAATCCGATTGAACATCTCTGGAGTGATCTTAAAATGGCTGTGCACCGACGCTTCACATCCAACCTGATGGAGCTTGAGAGGTGCTACAAAGAGGAATGGGCAAAACTGGCCAAGGATAGGTGTGCCAAGCTTGTGGCATCATATTCAAAAAGACTTAAGGCTGTAATTGCTGCCAAAGGGGCATCGACAAAGTATTGAGCAAAGGCTGCAAATACTTATGTATATGTGAGTTCTCAGTTTTTTTTACTTTTAATAAATTTTCAAAAACCTCAAGTAAACTTTTTTCACGTTGTCATTATGGGGTGTTGTGTGTAGAATTCTGAGGAAAAAAATGAATTTAATCTATTTTGGAATAAGGCTGTAACATAACAAAATGTGGAAAAAGTGATGTGCTGTGAATACTTTCCCGATGCACTGTAAGTAAACAAATTTTTCCCAAGGCTACTGGCAGTCGAGAGGGTCTGACACAACTCTACTTCATATACCATTGTTAACAGCATGTTCTGCAACACTGCAGTTAGTCAGCAGTGATCTTAGTGACACTAGCCTATACTAGTAGTGAAACCAGAGTACATCAAAGACCACAGTGTATTCCATTGTCCAGTATTTGGCACATTATCCTACTGGAAGTTTCCATTTAAAAAAGGGCAGACTATAGCCATAAAGCCATTGTCAGCAGCAATGTTTAGGTACACTGTGACATTCAAGTGATGCTCGATCAGCTTTTTAAGAGACCTAATGTGTGTCAAGAAAACATTCTCACACCATTAAACTATCACCACTAGCCTGTACCACTGACACAATGCAGGATGGATATATGGGTTCATGCTGTTTATGTTGTGACTCAACCATGTCGATATTTTTCAATGTCAAAGGACAATCTTTCATTCTTTTGTGATTTTACAATGGTGTGTTATATCTTAAACATAATCTCTCTATACTTGTATGTGCAATATTACCTAACATTCTGTTCTTTTTATCTCTGTAGTAAGTTTTATTAAGCATAAAGACCACATTACAATATGTAAAACACAATCCAATCAAAAAAATACAATCAACACAACTTCCTAAAAAAAAAAGAAAGAAAAACGCATTAAATCATAACCAACACTTAAAGCCCTGCCTTTACCCTGTTTGGGGAGTTATGTGAAGAAAAGGCCCATTATAAGATACTTTCTCACATATAGCAACATTCATAAATTTCTGTCAACACTCTGTAGAAAGTTTTCATCATTTCATGCAAAGAAAATCTGATTCTTTTCTGCTTTTAGATAATGTAAGACATCATTATCCCATTGAATTATAAAAGGTTGGATTCTTCCAATTCAGCAAAATAAGTAAACATATGAGCAATGCAGTGTAATAACAATAGATTTAGCAATATCTAATCGCATTCCACCTGTTGTAACTTTTAGCCATTCCGTTAAAGTATTAGAAATAATTGTGAATCCCATACCAGGTGGCAGATAAAAAATATTTTTTCACAAAATGTTCAATTTAGCACAGTCCCAAAGTGTCCTATCAAGGACATTACTTGACATCATTCACCATTAGGATCCATTCACTCCAAAGATTGACAGTCCATTTCCAAAGATTGACAAACAATGGATGTTATGTATGATTGAACTTGTTATCTGAGATATTGTTAAAACTTTCACTTGCATTTCTGCATAAGATTGTTGGTTTTATTATATAATGAAAAATTTTGTAGCTCCTGTTTGTAAGGAATTTGCCCTTGCATTTAGTGATATGTGAAAACACATATGTTATTATTAGCTTCTATAAGCATTCATAGATAGATGTTGTCCAGGCAAGACCATTTATTTGTTTGCAATCATCTTTAACTTCAGTTCTATTTTGGTCTTGGTAACAGACAAATCCATCTTAGTAAAAGGACGTGTGCCTGTGTGGGTGTCTCTGCATCAGTGTGACCATCCGGTGGCTATATCTCTGTCATATGCCATTTATTATGGAATTCGTGAAGGCAGTGCTGCCGTTTGTTGTGCGCCACTGGTTGCAATGAACAATGCAATGTATTTTATTACTACATGCATTAAGATGAATACATTCCAATAAATGGTGCACTTCAAATGTTAACACTGAATACGTCAGAGAATAACTGCCAGACAGACAGAAACCAACCTATTAGTTTTCAGCCTGTCTTAGACGGATAACAGTTAGTTGATTAGTATTTTTTAATATTTTTAAAATAGCTTCTGTGTGTTTCGCCTCCTTAATGGTTAATACTTCAGAAAACATGAAATAACAGCATCTACAATTTTCTCTTCTGTGTGTTTTATTTCTTCTTTTTATCTCTTACTGCACTTTACCTGTTGCTTGACCTAATTGTTACTTCTGAAATATGAAAAGCTGTGTTCTTCTCAAGATTGTTTTTGGTATTTATTATTTTCTAGTTAACTGATTTTCCTCATGTATTCATGAGCACTTTGGTTAGCATTTAACTTAATTTCTCCAAATACATCCACATTTAAAAAACTGTACCAATTTATTTCTTTTCAAAATGTTGGCATTTATCTAAACTATTCCACTCTGAACTTAAATTCGATGTTTAATTTTTCTGATTCATTCAATAAAAATATTTTGAAACTTGTTATGTGAGTGTCATGATCATACTGAAAATAATGATCATATTGAAATTATCATGAGAAACATTAGAGCTCATCAGAGGGAACTGATGCGTGACAATCGGAGAAATGGCAATGGAAACTGGAATAGGATCGTCTAGTTCTACAATATTCAGCATCGGGCTTCTGGAACACTGGCAAAAATGCATCAGTTATTATTGGGATTTATAGAGAAGTAATCAAAGGTATGTAAATTTGATTTGACATGTAATGATTTCTTATTCATTTCCTTTTTGATTTGTAAAATGAATATGCTCTTTACAGTTGGTACTTATAGTATAGTTACATAACACAAGGAGCCCTGAATTGAAGCCTGTAACATATCCCCAGTACACCTAACCCACGAACTGAGAGAGTGAAGGCATGAAGGAACTATCAGGTGACAGCAGATGCTTCCTATTTAGACTATTTGGCGCTGTATAGCACATCTAAACAAGGACACATGCCTTCCAAGGACGTCTAGAGCTTATGATTGCAGTTCTCCCAGGTGCCACTAGATGCTACTATGAGGAACCGCCTATAGAGTTGTATAGAGACACCACGCGATTCCACAGCTTGTTGGACCAAAACTAACCCTGAGTTCAACAGCCACATTTTGCTGTACATCGAGTGAGCTTAAGAGTAAAATGGAAGGAAGGACCCCAAAGTATTTTTTTAAATTTTGTTTGTTACTTTGCAGTCTCTTGTTATTTGCACTTGTTTGTGTTTTGTTAAAATAAACAAACCATTTTGCCATTTAGAAGAATGTTCATGTCTGAAGATGTTAAGACTTGTGTTGTAACTGACACACCCCTTCCTTTTGCCGTTACATTTACTGGCCAATATTCCATTTCAGCAGAAAGAATTATTTGAATTGGAGAGCCCTGCATACTCTAGCTTAACGCAGATGATTGCAGAAGATGAGAATTACAAAACAATTACAGCAAACATATAATTTATGCAATTGAAATGAATGTATGCATGCTGAAACCTGTGTAAAAACTACTTTTAAATATACGTAGTAATGCAAAAGCCATAAATGAGTTGCTTATGTCTGATCATCTTTGGAATAACTTAGCACTACAAGGCTGTCTCTGCTGGTTTTCGTTTTAATCAAGATTTTAATTATCAACTAATTCCTAAATGTGACTATGGTGGCTAGTTGCAAGAGGTGCAACGGCAGTAAAACAAGACCTTATTTGATCATAGGGTTTGGTCATTTGTCACTTCTGCTAGAATCCATATTTCTCAGAATTGTTAGATATGGTCCTATAAAATAAAATACATATTTTTCTTGTCATCTTTATTTGCCTAATTGGGACAATTCTGGTAGGCGAATATGAAAGTAAAAGTGGGTAGTTGTTACTAGGAAAAGTGAATTAACAAATTGTTTACAGGCCTTATACTAGCAGGGGTGCCCAATTCTCATCCTGGTGGGCCACAGTGGCTACAGGCTTTCATTCTAAGTATGTTCCTAATTAGTGACCAGTTTCTGTGCTAATTAACTTCATTGAATTGATTTGCTATTGAAGATGCAGACACTTTAAATCAGGAGTGAGCAGCATTGGTTCTGGAGGGCTTCAGTGACTGCATACATTTGTTCCAACCCAAGTGTAAAGGCTTTTCAAAGGGAGAAATAGATAGCATAGCTTTTGCATGTTTTACTTTTCCTAATAATTGTGGAATAGTGATTATATATCTTAGCACACAAGAATCATATTCAATAACTTAATTTGTGTTTCTTTATTAGAATTTAATTTATTGAATTTAAAGTTTAATGCATTTCCCTCTTAATGATGTCCATTTAACAAAAGTGCTAATTCATTTTCCATTCATCATAAAAATACAGTAAATGGTTACTTTAAAAAGTCGTAAGAATGGACCAGAGAGCAAAAACCTTACACAAAAGTTCAAAGGAATGAAAATGTCTGTACTTCAAATTCATTCCAGTTTCTTTAGTACATTTCTTAAGGAAATACTGTATGGTGCTGTGAGAAATGAAGTACACCTCTTGGCAAATATATCTTTATTTATGTTAAAATGTTAAAATCTAATCATCATTTTTTTTTTAACCAGATTATCTAGTTCAGGGTATGGACAGCCAAAATCTATCCTAGCTGGCTGCAACGAACATGGGAATCGTCTCTTTATGAGGTGCCAGTCCATTGCAGGGTACCATTCTACATATACTCCTAAAGAGCAGATTAAGATTACTAAATATAACAAATAACACTAAGAGATTGTGCAGCTGTAGATTTTAACAGAGGGAACGAGATCACAAGCACAGGCACTGAAAATGAAGTCCCTACAATCTTAAAAATGCTGTCTCTTTAATCTCACTATATGGTTCTTTACTGGGTTGTGTGGTTCCTCATAGAACTGTTGCTTGACAAAGAGCCATTTCATTCTGGGTCAGGTTCTTTGGGCTTTGAAAAACATCCGAATATATAGAAAAAAACTTAAATCTTTAATGTGTGATAGGCTACCTAGCAGGACACTAAACAGGATAAGAAAATCTGAACATAGTCTTTGTTATTTTATGCAGCAGGAGTCCTTTTAAAAACAGGAACCCATGTTATTTCACAAATGTGTCACCAACTATATGTGGTGATTTTGTGTTTGGAGCCTGTTATGGACCTAAATAAATGAAGGTTTTTTTTCTGGAACCTTCATGTGGATGGGTGTCTTTTGGAAACCAGAAGTGGTTCCCCTACAGCATTGCTCTGAAGCAGCACTCTGGCACCTTTATTTTTATATGTGTATGCGGGATTCGTGAGCTCATTCTCCTCCACAGCATAGGGAATTCCACAATACCCTACAGGAGAAATTTAGAACAGAACTGCTGCTTTTACAAGCTAATGGGAATCAGCTGAAGTGGTCTAGACATGTTGTGTAGATGCCCAACGGCAGTTACCACTGGGTGAAGGCCAAGGAGCAGATCCAGGACATGCTACGTAGATTATGTCTTGCAGTAGCACAGTGTATGACTGCGAATTTTAATGATTATTTTCATACTGCATATAAAAACATTTTGAAGTGAAAGCACCATGCCACTCTTTAGCAGAAATGTGCATTCAGAAATGCATGTGTTGTATACCCCCAAATGATTTTTTCATCCTTTCCATTTTTGGAACTGGTCTGTTCCATTTCATGATTGCAGCGAGTCTAATGCAGAAGTAGCAAGAGAAGGCAGGAGTTAATAACTGGATGAAATGCTAATTTAACTAGCATATATGTCTTTAGCATGTGAAAGGAAACCAGAGTGCAGGAACAATATACATATCCAGACAGATTGTGATTTGGCCAAAAATCTAATCCTTGATCTCTGCAGTAGCACCACTAAGCACTGCATCACTCTGCCACCTTATATCTTGTGCAAATGAGTATTTTATTTTCCTCATTTTAACACATCTGTGGGACAGTGGTAAGTGCTGCTACCTCAGAGCTCCAGAGTCCTCCAAGAAACCAAAAAAAATGTCTACTCAACTGGTACTTTCAGACTGACCATGTTTGAGCCAGTATGATTGCACCTGCAGTTTAGTTTCCTTAATTAAACAGACTGCTGTCAACAAACATGGTGTCTTAATGGAAGCCTGTCCAAGAAATGTGGATTTATTAATCTAGTCATTTGGTGCACGAGTGTGGAAAGCATTGATAAACAGAACCACACTGACCAAAGCAAACAATACAAATAACAGTGCTTTACTACTGATCTCAGACACTGACTGTTTTTGGAAATAAGAGCCAGAATGTGAATGCAAGCACATTGCATAATGAGGCAACTAGTTTTGAATATGCAATTACAGAATTAAGTAAATGATCTTCATAACTGCCATCTCAACATGCTTTTGTCTGTCATTTTGCTGTTACTGTGGTCCTATAGTCCTTGTAGTTTTATGGTACTGGAAGTGTAGTCAAGAACACTTTTTATGCATCAATAATTTATGGTAGGTTTTCTTGGGGGGCGGGGGGTAAAAACTAATGTAATTAGTTTAAATTTTGACTTACCATCTCATAATTTCATACTGGCCACCCATTAGGCGTGAGACAGAACCAGTACAAAGGAAGGATCCACCTCCCTTAAGTGTATTGTGTGTACACTTTTCAACTGCTCATTTTTCTTTGTCTCTGCTTCAGACATGCCTTTGTCTTTCACGTGCACATAGTGCAGTGCAGTGCAGTGCAGTGCAGTAAGAACAAGAAAGTTTGGACTTGGAATAATCCATTTAGTCTGCACTAACATTTTAAAAAAAAAAAAAGTTGAGGTTTGAAAGTAGCAAAGTATAGGGTGGTCCAGATCTAATTATGCAATTTTCATTACACTATAACTTAAGTTTATTACATAGAAAATCACCCGAAAAATTCCGGACCATCGAGAAGTCTGCGAACTGACGACAAATAAGAATCGTCTTCATGCCGAACTGGAATCGTCCCGCATAAATCAAAGTCATCCAGACGATCTGGATCTACTCCACTGCATTATGACGCATTTTATGTTTTTATTATTCTGTGCGCATTTTAATTCTAGCATCTTGGGAAAAAGGGTAAAATACAACCTATCTACTACTACTGGCACTGCTGAGTAGATGCTCTCAGAATTCTACAAACAACAGCTAATTGCAATGAAAAGCATATTACGAATCTGCTGTCAATGTACACAAAACCAGTTTAAATACTTAAGTGAACAAAAGTTTTTTGCTGGTGGTACTTCAGCTAATGCTGATTTGCTGCCCTTGATTTTCCATTTAATGTGTGATGGATGTGGATGATTCATGCTTTACCTTTGGGAATCTACCAGGTATTTATGATGTAGGGCTCACTATTTAGGAATGCTTAGGATCAACACCACTACTTCCTGCACAGGCCCGTTATCCCTATTAATATTACATAAACATCAATTCAATGTCAGTTAGTCATGTTCCAAACCGCTATATCCTAACACAGGGTCACCTTCCTTTATATTTATCGTTTTGTAGGACAGAGATGTTCTGTATATATGTCACAGTGGTTAACACTACTCCCTCACAGATCTTGTACCAAACCGCACACCCTGTCATGGTCTGTATTGAGATTGTACATTCTCCAAACACTACGATGTTTTTTATTTTATTTTTTTAATCAAGCCCTATGATGACATGCTTCTCAGCCAGGGTTACTTCCTGCTATATCACACGATGTCTGCCACAATAGGCTTGGACCCCTCCAGCTCCAAATTGTCAATTTAATATGCACCTTTTTAGTTCTAATGTAACACTTTGAACTTGTCAATACTGACTTTTTTTTGTTTTTTGAACGTTGTTCTGTTTTTACTGTTTTTTTTTGTTTTTGTTTTTTTTAAAACAAGTTCCTCTGTAATATATCCCCTTATTCATGGTGTCTGCAACCTTTCATTTAACATACTATATCTGACTTTGTATCATTAACATACGCTAGAAGGCATATCAGCTCTAGAACATATGCCAAGGGAATCTACTGCTGATTAATCCTATGTGGAGCATGCCCCTTTTATCTGTCCACTTCTTTTCCTGCCCCCTAAGAAACTTTCAATACCATTTTATGACCAACAAGAATGTTTCCAATAAAAGCAGCATCGCACTTGTAGTTACTTCATCGATGGCTGGTGTTTGAGCACAAAACAATGAATACACACTGTAATTCTAAGATAGGCAAAGGCCAATCAATCAGAAGAACTATGTTATAATGGACAACACCTAAAATATTGGATTAGGAAGTAAAGAATTGATGAAATTTTAAAGTAAATCATTTGCTTGAGTTCTTTTAGATTGCAATAATCTTTTATTTTTGTGTAAAGTACACACAGGAGGAAACCCCTGTGCCAAACTCATAAATAAAGTATCATCATGTCATAAGCTGATGCATGCGCAAAGGAAACCCACAGCAGGAAGTGCGTCTATAGAGCCAAACCTTAATTAACACAGAATGACATCAATAAATAAAGCCAAAACATTTCCAGAAAACCAATGCATGAAATATTCATCTTCTCTCATTAGAAATGAAACCTGAAGTCACTGTTCAGAGTAGTTGTTCGTAAATAACACTTTATCTGTTTCAGTGCCTTTCTTCTCGAGGGTGTTTGATAGTTTTCAGCTTGTATATTTGTGTTATATTCTGTTTTTAAATTGATAAACTGTAAGCTTTTCTTATACTTGAAGCATTCCATTTATTTTTTCCTTAGCAGAAAGTGATGTGAAATATTTATTTTGTTCATTTACTACTTTGTGCCATTGTCACAGTGGATAGACTCTAGCTTCCCAAGTCTTTCAGTTCAGGAAAAAAAAAAAAAAAAAAAAAATGGATGCAAGGATGTCTGGAGCAAACAGAACACATACCAGTGTCACGCATGGTGCAGAACCATAGCATTATTTTCATTTTCTAGGGTCTTGTGATGGTCAAATCTGAATACAGGAAATGCTTCTTGAAAAGATTTGCAATGCTGGAAGGCCTGTTTGAAGAAAAAAAAAATGCACAGATTAAAGATAAAAATGAGAGAGAGAGAGTGAGGAATAAAATACTACAGGCAGGCTAATGTTTTACAAATTGGGACATACTACATTTTATACCTGCGGAAAACACTAATGCATCAAAATATAAGTGTTACTGTAGTCTAAAGGTCTGTGGCTCCTGCATAATTTCCTATTCAACAGAGTGATGACCCAAAACACAGTCAGAGCCACACTGGAGGAGCTTAACAAGTGGAAAGTGAGTATTTTTGAGTGGCCAGTTGAAGAGGTTGCCTTAAATTCAATACACTTTCAGTGGTACCTGCTACCATCAATGATAACCACTAAGTATATTGCCAAGAGGAATTGACTAAAAGTGTTTTAAAGTGACATACTTGCTCACAAAACAGGGATTAACTAATGATTCAGCGAACACTGCCAAACCAGAAAGCAACAGTTGCACTGACATTTAACTACAGCACGTTCTCAAGTAAGCGTTTTCAGTACAAGTGTTCAAGTTTTTGCACCTAGGCAAGTCATGTGAAGAGGAGTCAGTGGTAAAAACTGAAACTGTACTCTTTTCACTTTCCAGTCCACCTACTTCCTAACTCACCGGATACCCTTGTGAAGAGAAAGTTTCACATCTCACAATGTCAGACTAGATGGTGTAATGAAGCTAATAGATAAACAACCCTCCTTTTAACTGTAAATAAATTACATGTTCTCTAGTGTTCGTAAATAATCAATCATTGTGTTTAGATTACATTTAAATGTTTCACCACAGATGCTAACAAAACATTTCTCCATAACATGATGCATGCCTATGAAGAAAGACTGAAGGAATGTAAGCATTTTATTTTAGGCAAATAGAGATTAAGACTTGTCACGAATGATTTGTATTAAAAATTGTAAAAAAGTAGATTTTTAAAACAGTGTAACAGCTATAATTTTAAACTCTTCAACAAGAACAGTGGAACACAGTTGGAAACTTAAGAGTAAATTTCATAAAAACATTGCATTTTTTTCTTTATACCATAACAGAATGGAATAAAGAAAACAAAAGGGTAGCGATTGCAGCTAAACTCGCCATACCTGGAAAGCATTCGTTCAGCCACTGGTATGGTCAGGCAGCTCATTATTTGCCTGTCAAAATGAGGTGAGCTTGCATTGTGTTGAGACTTGAAAGGCAGTCTTGTAATCTATCATCATAGACAATTCCTCAAATCTAATGTCCTTAAACTGACAGGATACAGCAACTTCAGTCATCAAGTCTGACATGCTTAGAAGTCATGTAGGGTGCTGTCAGCGTACAAGGCCTTCATTCTCGATTTCCACACAGTGCAAGTGTGTATAATGTATTCTGTACAAAAGAACAACGACGGATTCACTTTAAGTAACTTACAGCCAAAGAATGAGTACACAGTGTCATGACAAGACAAAGGGTGTATATCAAAACAATATAAAAACTGGCAAACAAAGATAGCAACAAATCAGAAAAAAAAGCACAAAATTAGATAACAATGACAAAAATCTGACAGTTCTGTAAAACAGAAGTACAAATTCAAAAAAGAAAAAATACAGAATCAAAGAAAACACAAGAAACAAGAATCACAGTGACTCAAACATCTAAGGTGATGGTTATTAATCTGTTATTCAACACTAAATAAACTCTGGAGGCTTCAGACGTCTCACTGTTCCAAAAGTGGTCTGCAACTCACAGCCAGTCCTTATTTAAGACTAGGTTTATTGTCATGTGTACATAGTACAATGAAATTCTTACTTGCAGGACTCCTCAGAACAGTTGAGAATAACTCAATACCAACAAAGACAAATATACACAAAGTATACATAGCATGCATTATATACACACACACAATATATTTACAAGTACTACAAAAAAAAAAAAAAAAAAACCTCATAACCTGCAGATAAAAACTGTCCCTGAATCTACTGGTGCAAGTGCCAATGATCCTGTACTGTTTGCCAGAAAGAAGGAGTAAGAAATGCAAGTGTGCAGAATGACTGAGGTCTTTTATTTATACTATTTGCCTCTCTAAGGCAGCTGGGTGCAGGTAATACTCTGTCACCTTCACCGTCCTCTGCAGGGAGTTACAACTTTGAGAGAAGCAAATGCCATACCAGGACATGATGCAACCAGTAAGGACTTCTCATTTAGTCTCAGGCTAAATGCTTCAGGTTGGGCATAAATGTCTATTAGTGGTCACAATTATTGTTTAAAAGCCCACCTTTTTTCTTCTTGCATTTAATTAGCTATACCTGTAACTATATTCTCTAAATCTGATTATTTTGTACGAACGTAGTAACAAAGCAAAATTAGGATCAGAAAAACATGTTTTGCAAAGTCTATCTGCTGGTGTTTTACTGTCTTATGAAAAGTGTTGTCTAGTTTATTTGAAGTTTATTCTTGTTTGCTTTGAAAAATGATTGTATACTGTGACGTGTGCTACACAGCTGGCCACATAATATTTTCTGCCTATAAAAATCTAATTGTGCTGTGTGGAAAAACATACCAGTGTCACCTTATTTTGGCAGTCAATCAACATGGAGCACCCCAGAAATTTTTATTTTTCCATTGTGTTGTGGTAAGACAAATATGAAGCAGATATCCGTGTTGACATCATCATTTAATGAGCCTCTCCACCATTTGCCCAAAACATTTGCTTACCTTATAGTCACCAATTATCTTTACTATTTCTAGGTACTTTATACATCGTACTTCCACCTCAAGTACTTGCTGGCTATTAAATCTTAAATCTCATACACAAGAATCCAGCCCTATGACATCAACATCAAAGCCAGAGAATTTTAATTTTGTCCTAGTGAGCTACAGAGTTGTGGGAGCTGTTAAGTGGGTTAGGACTGAGTCGACAATAACAGGTGCATGGTGTGACTGCCAACATCTCACTGTGATTTTCTTAAGGTTATGCAAATAAGTTATGACTGAATAGGAAAAGTCATATAATGCAAGACAAGCCTGATCGGCAATCAGACTAAAACCAAATCTACTTAACCCACAGACAGAGTTACTACTATGATCCACTAATGCGAGTTTCTTAAATGACATATAAAGCAACACAGAATCTGTCAACTCAAAATGTATTAAGAATTATGGCACCACCTGTGCTTAAAAAAAACAACAAATAGAGGCAGAAATTGTATAATACTATTATGCTCCTAGGGCTCAAAACCAAGATAATGTAGAAATAAAACAAAACATAAGAAAAAGTGCCTGGCCACATGGCAGAAAACCTTCATCAACTGGTATTTTGTATACACCAACAATTGCATAACACAACACAAAATAATAGTACAAGTAGCAATGTTTCAGTCAAAACAAAACAAATACCGAAATTTTAGCAGAAAGGGATGATGGTGATGGGAGGAAGGTCCAAGAAGGCAAAATCGGCCACAATATATATATTTTTAAAAAAAGTCAGAATTTTATTGCTTAGAGAATACAGCTTGTGAAAAAAAGCATGAAACAGGTACCACCATGAAAAGCCACATTGAACCACTTGTTATTTCTCTATACATTCATGATGCAGATTTTTATGTTATTCCTGAAAAATCAGCATCCTTAAGGACTAAATGAAAAGGTAAACAAGATGTACTACTAAACCTTTTTGTATGCTAAACATTCTATTCATTTTATTCCTATTGCAAAAAGTATACCTATGATATCCTCAAACATCTTACGTTTAAATATACCTTTGTAGACACAGTTTTAATAATCTGTCATTGCTAGCTAGGGCTGTTGTCTCCTTCTTTGGTACAAACAAGAGTAACACCTTTTTTCTCTTTCCTTTAATAAATTTCATACAAAATACTGTAATGTTGGCAAAATAAATTTAGCATAATAAAACCACCAAGTTGAAAATTCAAAATTGTTTCCAGACTACCAAGAACATCTGTCATACTTAAGGGAAAAGTGTTTGCATCTTGTGATATACATATGAAGTAGAAAAATACCTCAAAGGGAAAAGACCGATATGATTTTAAGCAATCTTCATTTCTGCAGAGCAAAGGAACCAATTAGGAGTTTAGTTCAATAAAACTTGCGAAAGGGGTCTGGCCAAAAGGTACATTGCATAGCTTGCACTTTTAACTTGTAACTGACATTTTTAGCCCTTTCACATCATTTTTTCCCCCTTTAAGCTCATTAACTGCCAGAGAAGTGTTCCTCTGCTCACTGACTATAGAAGTTCCCTATTTATACAAACAGATCACAGTTTTAGCACAATCTCAATAAACATAACATCTGGTCATTTGCACCTGGACAATCACTCAAAATATTAATTCATTTGCACCACAAAGCATTGAGATTTTTTGTTAACTTGATACATCAAAACACAGACTTTCCCACTAAGGAGGAGTTTTCTTGTAAACTAATGGCTTTAGAAAATGTTATACCTATTAAGCAGATATACTGAAATTACTACATTAGAGACCATGTAGCCTAGATGTAATAACACTTAGTTTTGCTTAAAATAAAAAAACAAAAATCAATGAAATTGTGCATTTTTCTCTCTGTTCAGTTGTGTGTAGTATTCTCTTGACAGATTTTAGTTAAAGTGGGTTAACAATTTGTACCTGGCTAATAATTCTTGAAGAAAAATATAAACGTATCATCAGAAATTACGACGCTCAGATATGTTTAATATATAAAATCACTTTAGCTGAATTTCTACATTTACTCAATGACACCAGCAGCCATATTAAGATTTTCTCTTTCAACCTTAAAAAAAAAAAAAAAAAAAAAAATTACACAGTTAATACAGTTAAAAGTTTACCTTTATAGGCTTGAACTCTTACATTTACACACTCAAAAAAAATCTTTCTTGGATTTTATGAAAAAAGTGTAAAAACACCAATCAATCTATTTATTTAGGATACCTTAACCTCCCACCCATCTCCTCCCCTGACCCCCCCCCCCCCCACCAAAAAAAGTGGCAAAAAAAAAAAAAAAAAAAAAAAAAAAAAAAAAAACAGGTTAAGGGTGTAACTGGAAACTGGACATCCTTTATAAGCACCAGCAAGCACATCCATTCTTGCTTGTGGTTCCAATGCCTCTGTCCACCAAAATTAATACAAAATTAAAAAGTGTCCTCCGTTTCCAATGCTTGCAACAACACAAGTAAAGTTCAAATGTCATCCTCATCATCTTCATCTTGAGAGGAACCAGCCTGATGTGGCCCACTGGCAGAAGCTGCCTCTAGCTGTGCTTGCTGGGCTGCCTGTTGCATCTGTAGCCATTCTTGCTGGGCAAGTTCTGCTTGCTGCTGCCTTGCCTGCAAGGAAACAAGTACACATATTTGAAATATATTAACATTTAATATTAAAAGACTTGCAAAATGTGATGTGCCAGTATTACTAATATGGGAGTTACTATAATCAGGATTTTCACTTGTATAGTCTGATCAGGGTCACAATAGCAACATGCTACGATGGACTGATCAGGCTACCTTTCTCTAGTAATTTAAACATCTTCAGTGTAATTCCCATACCTTCCCAAATCAACTGAAAAATATAATTTTCACCATGTTATGAGTAGGCCCTGGGTCTTCTCCCAGTAGGCCTTGCCTTGTACATCTTCCATGTGAGGTTCCATTGGTAGCATTTGAACTAAATGCCTAATCCTCCTAAACTGGCTCCTCTTGATTTAAAGAAGAAGCAATTCTACTCCAAGGTCCTCCTGTATTAATGAGCTCCTCACCCTATTACAGAGAATGACCCAGTAATCATGTACACTATCATCATTTCTTCCACCTGTACTAACAAATAAATCTTATCCATTTGGTTACTACCCAAAGGTTGTGACAACATGTAGGAATGAAGCTGTACTCCGACAGGAAAACAGAAACCTTCACCTGAGGACTCAACTGTCACTTTACCAACCCCTTCCTGATACAATATCTGCAAAACTGCTTCAGCTGCACCAATTCTTTGGTCAACTTGACAATCAACCTTTCCCTCACATCTGAGCAAAACTCCAAGATACTTGAACTATTCCACTTTGGTTATCTGCTTACCCCTTCCCTGATTAAAAGGAGTCACTTTTTCCAGGAAAGGACCACAACTTCAAACTGCCAATTCTCATCCCAACTTCATCACATTAGGCTACCAACTACTCAAGTGTGTCCACAGATCAGTCTAGTGAGGCCAAGGTAACAGAAAGATCAGCCGTGAACAACAGGCATACAGTAAGGCAACTCCAGAGTAACAGGGAGACTACCCTTGACTGAGAACCATGGTTTCAGAAACTACGTATATCAGTGCACCCAACTATATGTGGCCAGTATTTTTCAGCCACGGCATGGGCTTCAGCTCCTTCCCAATTTTATTATCACTGAACAGCATAAATAGACTCTTTGTCTGGCACCTCAGTTTAAAACTAATCTGCCATGGGTAACACTATCAGAAGCACACATTACCAGACAGTGCTGTTCTAAGGATCACAGAGGCTAACAGGCCAATTTTACAATCATGGAGTGTGAGTATCCCTAATCCAAAATGACTGGAACCAGAAGTACTTTTTTTTATTTTTTTTTATTTTGGAATACTTGAAAATACACAATGAGATACAGTGCATCCGGAAAGTATTCACAGCGCATCACTTTTTCCACATTTTGTTATGTTACAGCCTTATTCCAAAATGGATTAAATTCATTTTTTTCCTCAGAATTCTACAAACAACACCCCATAATGACAACGTGAAAAAAGTTTACTTGAGGTTTTTGCAAACTTATTAAAAATAAAAAAATTGAGAAAACACATGTATGTAAGTATTCACAGCCTTTGCCATGAAGCTCAAAATTGAGCTCAGGTGCATCCCGTTTCCCCTGATCATCCTTGAGATGTTTCTGCAGCTTAATTGGAGTCCACCTGTGGTAAATTCAGTTGATTGGACATGATTTGGAAAGGCACACACCTGTCTATATAAGGTCCCACAGTTGACAGTTCATGTCAGAGCACAAACCAAGCATGAAGTCAAAGGAATTGTCTGTAGACCTCCGAGACAGGACTGTCTCGAGGCACAAACCTGGGGAAGGTTACAGAAACATTTCTGCTGCTTTGAAGGTCCCAATGAGCACAGTGGCCTCCATCATCCGTAAGTGGAAGAAGTTCGAAACCACCAGGACTCTTCCTAGAGCTGGCTAGCCATCTAAACTGAGCAATCGGGGGAGAAGGGCCTTAGTCAGGGAGGTGACCAAGAACCCGATGGTCACTCTGTCAGAGCTCCAGAGGTCCTCTGTGGAGAGAGGAGAACCTTCCAGAAGGACAACCATCTCTGCAGCAATCCACCAATCAGGCCTGTATGGTAGAGTGGCCAGACGGAAGCCACTCCTTAGTAAAAGGCACATGGCAGCCCGCCTGGAGTTTGCCAAAAGGCACCTGAAGGACTCTCAGACTATGAGAAACAAAATTCTCTGGTCTGACGTGACAAAGGTTGAACTGTTTGGTGTGAATGCCAGGCGTCACGTTTGGAAGAAACTAGGCACCGCTCATCACCAGACCAATACCACCCCTACAGTGAAGCACGGCAGTGGCAGCATCATGCTGTGGGGATGTTTTTCAGCAGCAGGAACTGGGAGACTAGTCAGGATAAAGAGAAAGATGACTGCAGCAATGTACAGAGACATCCTGGATGAAAACCTGCTCCAGAGCGCTCTTGACCTCAGACTGGGGCGATGGTTCATCTTTCAGCAGGACAACGACCCTAAGCACACAGCCAAGATATCAAAGGAATGGCTTCAGGACAACTCTGTGAATGTCCTTGAGTGGCCCAGCCAGAACCCAGACTTGAATCCGATTGAACATCTCTGGAGAGATCTTAAAATGGCTGTGCACCGATGCTTCCCATCCAACCTGATGGACCTTGAGAGGTGCTACAAAGAGGAATGGGCAAAACTGGCCAAGGATAGGTGTGCCAAGCTTGTGGCATCATATTCAAAAAGACTTGAGGCTCTAATTGCTGCCAAAGGTGCATCGACAAAGTATTGTGCAAAGGCTGTGAATACTTATGTACATGTGATTTCTCAGTTTTAATAAATTTGCAAAAACCTCAAGTAAACTTTTTTCACATTGTCATTATGGGGTGTTGTGTGTAGAATTCTGAAGAAAAAAATGAATTTAATCCATTTTGGAATAAGGCTGTAACATAAAATGTGGAAAAAGTGATGCGCTGTGAATACTTTCCGGATGCACTGTATCATGGGGATGGGACCCAAGTCTAAACACAAAATTTATTTACTTTTTATATACAACTTATATGCATAGCCTGAAGGTAATTTTATACAATATTTTTAATTTTGTGCACGAAACAAAGTTTGTGCACAGCAGCATCAGCAGAATACCTTTATCAGCTCTTAGACAGCAACAAAAAACAGCAGACTTTCAGTCTTCACCTATAATGCTATGTTTTGATTAAAAGGTTATTGTACACAGAGAATAAACCAAAAAACACAGTGAGAAATGCACATTGGCCTAGCAGTGACAATAATTGATAAACTGGCACCAACATAGCATCAGAGGTTAAGCAGTGCAAGACCTTTTTTCCCCTGTGTGCTGTGCAGTTGCTACCATGCTGCTCACTATCCCCGACAAGCAGCAGTTTGGACTTGTCATTCATGTGTTGGTGCTTCGTGGCATTCAATACTTTATGAAGGACCATCACCCCAGTTGTGTGGTGGTGCTTCATGTCATTTGCAATTCAAAGGGGAATCAACTGTAAATGGTAAATACCAGCTCATGCATTATTCACAATTTCTCATCAGTTTTTAAAAGAAAAAAAAAAAAAAAGCTTAACGAAACATTGGTCAAAGTGCCACATGGCCAGCTGAGGTCAAGTGTAGAATTTTCCACTTGTGGCATTATGTCAACACTTAAGTTTCAGATTTTAGAGCATTTCAGGTTTTGGAATGACATTTTCAGGTTTTCGGATGAGGGATGCTCAACCTGTACTACAAATAATAAGCTGTAGTTAACATACCTAGTACTTTATTAGAATTCTTTTGTCCTAATCATCACAGTTCTTAACATTTCATACAGAGTATAACCAAGAGTGAAGCACTACCTTCTACAGTAAGTACACTTCCATGTACAGTATTTTTTCTGTATAAGCCACTGAATGCACAAGTGTACCATATAGGATGAGATGAATTATTAAAAAGTAAATCAAACTCTTGAACTATACAACTACTGGGATGTGTCTGGGCAGACTGGTATTTGGAGTATACAAAAGGACATATGACATAACGGAAAAAAAAAAAAGATAAGGGGGGAAAACATGCATTTCCAAGTTTGTGCCACAGTTTCAACTGTCTTTAAATTAAAATAAATACATTTGTAAATTTGTAACAGTTAAACTGAGCAAACATTAAAATACACTGGCATATTTCCTTCAATGGTCATATCATTCATAAAACTGGGTAGGGAAGTTTCAAGTGCTAAATATGGTGATCTGGTTATAGTTTTTATTATAAACAAGCCATATTTAAAAAAAAAAAAAACAAAAAACAAAAAAACAAAACAGTGACAGGCTCCACAAAAATAGATTTAGCCTCAACACAATCATTAATATGTTGTGTACTTTGTCCGGTACAAAAACTAGCCAAATCAAGGAAGGATTTCTTTTAATTGCAAATGTGTGAATTGATTTTAAAGTCATGGAAGTTCTAGAGCCAATTGGATTGACACTGTCAAGTGACACAAAGCACATAAGCAGACTCCAAAAGATGAGAAGTTAGCAAGACAATGGACTTTAATACTTACAGTCACAGACAAGTAGTAACTGAAGCGCATGAAGTGGTGGTATTTCTATTCTTTCAGCTTATTCATCCTCCTCCTACATAATATTCTAGACACAATGCATCCATTATTCAACCCGCTATATCCTAACTACAGGGTCAAGGGGTCTGCCGGAGCCAATCCCAGCCAACACAGGATGCAAGGCAGGGCGCCAGCCCACCGCAGGGCACACACACACACATACACCCCAAGCACACACTAGGGACAATTTAGGATCGGCAGTGCACCTAACCTACATGTCTTTGGACTGTGGGAGGAAACTGGAGCACCTGGAGGAAACCCACACAGACACGGGGAGAACATGCAAACTCCACGCAGGGAGGACCCGGGAAACGAACCTGGGTCTCCTAACTGCAAGGCAATACAGATATTGCAAATTATTTAGAGACATCGGTAGGGTTCTGAAGGCATGTTAATATATACAGAAACTATTTTGTTGAGCGTTTTGCCCCATTTTTTATGTCTGAAAGTGGATGACATATAGAAACAATTTTGGAGAACAGAGGGTTGTCTTCCTTAAAAAATGTGGACCAACCCACAAACGCCCCCCACCCCCCCAAATATGGGTTGGTATTGGGGTAGGAGTTGTAAGAAGTTCCAGCACACACTGGTAGTGTACATTAACTGCCAGTACTCCTCATGGTAGAATGGGTCATGGGTGCAATCACACTTGACAAACTTTGCAGTAATACAGTACATTATTTCAGGACTCCTGTAAAACAGCCTTTTATTGTGTTGTTTTCAAGGTTTTTATATGAGTTATTAGGACTGGTTTTCATCAACATATCATTTAAATATAGACATGTATGCTTTCAGGTATAGGTTATATTAAGGAACAATAGTTTCTCCATGAGAAACCAAATGAATGACATAATTTAGTGTGCATACATTTGTATTCAGTAATGAAGTTTGTCTTTTTTCCCCATATTTGCTAACTGTGTGTGTCTACAATTATGCATTTCTGTTAATGCAGTGCAAAACATATTAAAAGGGATATGTCCTTATTGCTACCAAGCATTGAAACACTAAAGAAACATTATTTTGGTATTGACAAATGAAGCACCTAAATTCATTGCCAGTGTACAGAAGCCAAACAGCTATTTCGTTTGTATCTCACTTCGATTTACACTTGCTACAACTGTAAATACTGCCAGTCCTTCCACATAAACAGTCCAGTCCGTATGCATAATTCTGGATGCATTTCCCTAGTGACCCAGAACTCTATACACCGATTAGAAAATAGACATCTGTAGAAGTACATTCATCTGTACACACAGCATCAGAGAATGAATGAAAAAGCTTCCATTTCTTTTTTTAGGAATGTCCAGGACACCGCTGAACAGTGATTAATCTTGTCATTTTCCCATCTCCTTTTACAAATTCCTGATTCTACAAGATAAACAATTATACTTCATCTAATCAATCACTTTATTTTGAATTCATTTCACAATGCCAAAATTCACCTGCCTCCAACTCGTAACACTTCCCAATATGGGTTCTGCTGTATTTTTCTTCAACATGTGAATTTTTATATTAAGTGTTGACTCACTTTTTATCATGTATTATTGTGCTGTCCGAAGTAATTAGTGTACTTGCAGTCACGCATGAGATGAGTGCAGTACAGACTTTCACTCTGTGCTACTGATACTGGAGAGAGAAAAAACAAACAAAAAAAAAAAAAAAAACAAAAACCAAAAGCTAGTACCATGGGATTTTGGTGTTGCTTATGTACTGAAGTATCAGTTCTTGTGACATCCCTACTGCTGGCATATGTAAAGTGACTTGCATCATATACCTCACCATGAATGCAGGAAGTGGGAGGTGAAGCGAGTTGAAGAGGACGGTTTATATTCAGCAAAAAAGAACGTATGAAGTAATGACCAAAACAGATAAACATACATGTGTTTAGATTCTTAGTTCTTTTGTGCATACTTAATCTCAAAAGCTTGTCGTAGTTTTGGTACGTTCATGGCAGTGGTAGCAAAAACAATGTATACACATCCTTCTTTCTGACTCCTAAAGCAGCGATTCTTAAAGTGTGCTCAGTGAACCACAAGTGGCCTGCAAGCTGACCATTATAAGGGTAAAGTGACTTTTAAATCGCTCAGATACATTAGCCAGTTGTGTACTGAATTATGCATTTATTGGTAATCAATCAAGGCTGCCAGCTGAAATCAGCCCTACTAAATCAATATACTTTGATACATCAGAAATAGTTCTAAGCTACCTCCATGGAGTACATCTAACTTTCTTTGTATGGTAACAACTTTTGCGTTTACCACACACCTTCCTGCTCAGCTCCTGTCTGCTTATTGTGGTCACCCCATATCACTTTATGTGTCTCTTACATTCAAGACCTTTTCAAACTCAGCCTCTCCAGCCTAGTTGATCTCAGTAAGTACACAAGATGTTCTTCTAAACTCACTTTGATGTCAGCCTAGAGACCCCATGTCTACTCAAGCCATTCCTTTCACTTCATGCTCCAGTGATCCATGCATTTGTACTGTCAAGTTCCCTGTTGGTAACTGATCTTTATAGTTAAGGATTATTAATGATCACCGACTGAAATGTGGGACTTTGAAATGCAAATACAGCAAAGTTGGATTTTTTTCATTTTTTACATAAATACATTTTCCCAAATTTATTTCACAAAAGGCAACATAAAATTATGCCCACAGGCAAATCAGACTCAAGTGGTCCACTGTTAGATTTGACTTTAGCCAAATGATCCATGGTGCAAAACAATTTGAGTACAGCTGTTCTAAAGTAACCTTCCCCCAAAGGGCGTAAATGTTAAGGGATGTATAAACAGTGGTACCTTGAGATACGAGTGCTCCAACATACGAGTTTTTTGAGATACGAGCTGTCACTAGGTTGATTTTTTGCCTTGAGTTACGAGCCAAAATTTAAAATACAAGCCAAAGAGCTTGTCGCCGCACATTCTGAGGAACTGACGACGAGCAGTTGGTGGAACTACAGACGCAGCAACATACGGCAGTTCTGCAGAAGATCGGTATCGGGGAGGAGGTTCTCTTAAAGTGAGATAAAGGAAGTGTTTCCAATGTGGGAAAAAGTTTCGAACTTTAATGAAAAGAAACACCCTGAAAAAGTTACAAATGATCATGCAGCGGCACTATTTATTGACACTTGCCTAACTCATTTCAGAAACATTCTAAACGGGAGGACTAAACAAAGCTCCTTGGATAGGTTTCTATTGAAATGCCCTGCGAATGAAAGTGACAAAAGCATGGCAAAAAAGAAAAAAAAAAACTATTGAAGAAAATTAAGTTAAGCAAAAGTCAAGTGAAAGAAAAAAAAAAAAAATCACAATACGCTAATCGGCTTCGTCAACATCTGTTTATTTCTTTAGATTCTCTTTTATGTATTAGGTTTTATTTTGTTTGTATACAATATTTGTTCATTATAAATACATTTTTCTTATGTTGAAAACATTTAACAAAAAATTGGGGTGGTTTTTTGGGGGCTGGCACGAATTAATCTTATTTCAATTAGTTTCAATGGGGAAAATTGATTTGAGATACAAGCATTTTGACATACGAGCTCAGTCACGGAACAAATTAAACTCGTATCTCAAGGTATCTCTGTAATATGCCATAGGAGGAAGCATCCACAATATTCTCAAAGGCAAACTGTGGTTATTCTGCCTTGAAATTGTGTTTGATTTCATTTTAAAACTGACGTTTTTCCAAGTAATTGGAGATCAGTGGGCTACCAAAGGCCCAGAACTATCTATTTTGTTACCGGTAGTTTGTAATATCAGTAGGGAGAGTAGGAGAGAAATGTAGCTCTTGTGCCACGAATGCTTTAATCACAAGCACAAACAGTAATGTAAAATATATTTCCAGTACTGCTATTTAATGGAAAGGTAACAGGGCCCACCCTCTCTGGCCAAAGGTGCTACAATGTGGGGGGAAAAAAATAAAAAATAAAAAAACCAAATCAGATATTAGATCTTTATTTTCACTTTGTGGGGAAACCTAGCCAACTAAGACCATCTCCTACCACAAACAAATTACTTTGCAGCAATGAAAAAACTATAAATTCTTGTTTGATAGCTAACTAGCCATCGAACTAATTAGAAACAAGCCATCGACAGAAAAATAGAATTCTGTACTGAATTGCTTTTACATAATTGTTTATTTAAAATACCCAAGTATTGTGGGTTCTGTGCCCGCATTATCTCTAACAAATTATACATTTTAGAAAAATTAATTAAAAGAAACTATTTTTTCAAGGACTACAATTAGATTAGGACTTCAGAAATTAGAATTTCTATTGCAAATGTGATTATTTGGTCAAAGAAAAGCAGAAACAACTGTTAATCTGTTAAAAACTTTTAGGTTGAATATTGAGCAATCCCTGATGAGTATGGACCACGGGTCACTGCTCGCTGCCCAAGGGACACTACACTACGAGAGCAGCGAAATCACCCCCCTCCAGCATCCCCAGGCCAAAGATGACAGAGCGGCAGTTACTGAGGCGCATCCATCACAGCTGCAGCCCCGTTCATAAGTCATAGGTCGGATGTCCATAACTTGGGGACTACCTGTATTATAAAGGCAAAACTACCAACTGGAATTGGTAATTGAATTACCTTCTACAAAAAACAAACAGGAACAGCCTACCATTTCTATAACGCACAAATACTGCGTGAAGACAGATGCAAAGATTGTACATCTTCCTTAAAAATAAAATGGTGATGCCTTATACTTTGCAGAGAACACCTCTACCTACGTTAGTGCTTTGAAAACATAGATATGTTTTGGTGGTCTTGTAATTTGTCAGAGAAATCTGTAACACCAAGGGAAAAAAGACAAAGAAAAAATAGCTATGCGCATGACAAGCATTATTTCTGCAGGTCATCCTTGTAGTTTGTTAGCTCATTTAGTTTCAGGAATGCTCGGACAATCTGATCACACTAGATCTATGAAGCAGAGTTCCTAAACCTGCTTCTCTTCTGGCTACCTAGTTACTATTTTTACCTTTCTATTTAACAAAACAGGAAATGTGAACACAAATAGCAGAGTCATTTCTTAGAAAGGTCAGAGGTCTTGTACAACATGGACATGGTGCAAATGGAAAAAAGCACCAGCACTACACTTTGCAATTTTGAGGCATTATGGAACAAGTCTAAATTGAAAACATCTGTGCAAACTGGACTTTAACTGCCTAACTTATTAATTAAACATTACATTGCGTGGCTCTATGGATTTATAGGAATGTTCTTCTATTGTACACAAACAGGTACACTTGTCTTTACTATGCTTCATTATATGCTAAAAGCTACCACAATCTATACTGTAAAACTAATACTTTTCAGCCATAGAACACTTTATTTTCAATTTTGGCTACATCTAGTTTTTATATACATTCAGTACGCTGGGTCATCCATCTAGCAGTATAATGTTTTAACTGTTCTGTATAAACATACATTTTTATATCATGTTTTGAAAGAAAAAAATAATTCTGTACATCTGATTTGTGTGAATACCTCAAAAACTTTGTTCTATTATTCTTAAGCTACTTACTTTTGCAAACAGCTCCTGCTGTTGCCTTAATAGTTCCTCTTCAGGAATACCAAGGTTTTCAAGTCGAGAACTTGCCTTCCGTCTTTTAAGTGCTACAGTTTTACATTCTTGTAAAACATCTTTTACCTCAGTAATGTAAGAAGCAAACCCAAGACTCTCAAGTGCTGAAATAAACAAACAAACAAAAGAACAATTAAGGTGCTGACGAATGCTGACCACTGACATAAGCATTAACATCCAAGGCCTCTGTAGGCATTGACACATCGTATCATTCGTTTTTTTTTCTTACTATTCTGATTCTGCAACAGGTTGAGCAAAAATACAGAACATTAGTTTTTAACACGCCATAATAATGTTACAGTAACTGAGTAACCAACCCGACTATATAAAAGTCAAAAGACAGACTCATGAGCCCATAATACCTTTACTTGTTTATCTTCAATACAAAACTCTTTGTAACATAAAAGGTGCAGTCCCCCCTTTCAGGTAAACACCACAAATACTACCCTACAAAATGCTATGACGGAGTGCCATCAAAGTAGTTTAACAACTTCTACAAAAAAAAATCTTCCTTTTCCACCAAATGTCTACAGATGTGTTTTCTCATTGCTTACTTTATTGTACATATTTGTAACAATCAAAAAGCCCATAGGTCTTATTTAGATCAATGTCACTTTACATGTGCTATCAGATCCAAAACAAATATTAACATATACCCGACTATTAACTTTATATTGTTCTAACAATGTTTATGATGGGATCGGTGCATCCCAAACACAGAGATATACTGTGAAGAATGCACAAAAGCATATGTGCACCTGACTGATACAGCTTATTAAAAATCCTCATCACAAGTATTTCTCATAATACTCTGTACATACAATAATACAAGTACTACAACTGTTGTACAATTCATTAATATTAATTACTCATTGTTTCTGAAGACTTAAATCTTACACTTTCAAGGCGCATTTATGCAACATTTGACATAAATCAGTTACCACCTTCAGCATCTAACCAGACAAAAATCTTAGATTTTCATCCAAAGGAAGTATTTGGACGCAACAACAGTTTTTTTAATCTGCTTGAGAACATAATATTAATAGTGAACAGAAGGGAATATTGCTTCACGCAATCACTCAGTTTACTTTTAATTCTAAATATGTTTACATTTTGTTTATTTTAGAAAGGGAATACTCACTGTACAAATCATGCCCACAGCAACATATGAGTTTAAAAATGTCAGTCACTTGTATCACAAATTTTCTGATGATGCCAAATATAAATTAAATAATTGGAGCCCTCTTTTTAAAATAAACCAAACACAGTGGTGCCATGCTGAATGAACAAGATTCAAACAAGCAGTGGCTTGATGGTGCTGTCATCACCGGCTCTGAGCAACGCTATCTTGTTCTTATTTGTAAGAGAGCAGAAGGCCATCCATCACATAGGTCCTACAAAGACCCCTTCACAATCCACTCAGTCCTAAAGCTATTAGAGCTATATTAAATACCACACTGAAAACAATCAGAAAGTGTTACAAAGAAAAAAACAAAAATACTCTATAAAAGCTCTCAAGACACAACCCTTGACCAATGAATGAGGAGTAAAGAGAGACAGGTCTTCAATTCAAAACCTAAATCCTGTGTGAATGGTCTTGCTGATTAATTTTAATTTTCCAGAGGTATATACACCGTATTTAACAATGTTTTAGCAAAATATGAAAGTGTCTGACGCATTGCGAGCATATAACTAGACATCTTCATGTCTAGGTTATGTGACACATGTAATGTGAGATTTTTTTCATTACATTTTGTATACTGTTGGACAGAGATTCTCATTGTATTAGAGACACCGTTATCTCTGTTCAGCACCACAATATGAGATTATTCGCGGCCATTACTACAAACCACATGGAGTAGTAGCATAAAAAAAAAAACAAAACAATACAGTTAGGTGCTAAAGGAACACCTCACCCAAACTAACTTCCTTTCAGAAAAAAGAAAATTTCAAAATGTTCAAAACCACATGTGACATTTCAACAGTGGTCTGATAAACCGCAATAATATTTATACCAGAATGGCACTTGCATGAAAAAACTTTCAACAACCATAGCAGGTCTCATCTCAGCACTGGCTAGAATGTTTGTATAGGGTGACACAGAAAAACGGGAACTTTTGAAAAACCCAATAAAAATATAAGAAATCCAACAAAAAAATTTTATTGACAGCAATTGAACCACTACAACTTGCCTTTTAAGAGACAGTAATCCAAATTATCAATGTCTGAAAATTACGTCCTGTAGATGGCGTCCTCCTGTACGTATGCATTCTTCCAATCTGCTGTTGAGGTTCCCCATTGATCGCTGCAACATCTCAGCTGGGATACCATGAATTTCGTCTTGAATTCTTTGTTTCAATTCATTCAGTGTCCTTGGCCGAGTCATGTAGACCCGACTCTTAAAGTAGCCCCACAAGAAAAAAAAAAAAAAAAAAAATCACAAAATGGACAAATCCGGTGATCTTGAGGGCCAGGGAATGTCACCAAATCTTGAGATGACACGGTTACCGAACAATTCTCGCACAGCTGCCATTGACTGCCTTGCAGTGTGCGATGTCGCACCATCCTGTTGAAATCATGTTTCGTGAAGTTATGGAAAATTGTTCAATGCAGGTGCAACAAAAGATTGCAACATCTCAACAGTTCCCATTTTTCTGTGTCACCCTGTATTTAATTCCATTTAGTCTCGTTGAAGCCAGATGTATAACATAAATGTCTAGAGACTACCATAAATGAATTTTTCTTAAAAGCGAGTGTCACTTTTCTAAACCAATCCAATGCCTCATGAAGGCAGTGCTCAGAGTAGGGAGTGGTGATTTTTGAACTGCCCAGGTCAGAGATCCTCTTGTTAACCTGGTCCTACAGAACAGAAAGCTTCGGTTTACAATGAATTGTCCACTGTTGAAAAAGTCTCATGAAAGAACCCTATTAGACATATAAATGTGGGTGGCAGGTGCACATTGCAGGTTTTAAAAATAAACATAACCTGATGCAAGGAAAAAAAAAACTTTCTGTAACATCTGATTATACGTTGGCATTCAAAGACATGCATCAATAGGCGTGTGACAAACATGAAAGATACATCGTCGCGGGTGCTGAGTGTGCTCTTTGTTGTTCATCATGACAATAGTGTAGGAGTAGATACAAGTTTGATGGAATTGTCAGCCATGCTTGTGAAAATATGAACTACAAAATATGCATTTGAAATAAATGGTGTGTCACACTCTGTCAAATAGACGGCCATTAAGAGAGCTGATAACAAAAAGCCACAGGAAATGCAGATTTCAGTACACAACACGAGAATCAACAAATCTGCTTCATGCCACCAGTAAAGCACATACATGTCTGCAGAGAAACCACCTTCTTTAGTTATTCATTTAGACATGCTGTCAGATGTTAATTAAATGTTTAGTTGGAAAAGCAAAAATGCCATGACAAAACAGTGTTTTAACATGCAACACTGTTGTCTTCCAGATTGACAAAAAGATATTGTAGCAAACAGACATACTTCTCAGACGCACCTGTGGTCTAGCTATATGTGTGTTTCTGTTGCCTCTGTCATTACAGTGTACAAATTAATTATTAAGCTTCAGTTGCCTTGTGCTACTGAGCCCCTGAATGTATAACAGCAGCTTTAGCTTTTTCTTTCCTTTCAGCATCAAGTGTTTTATTCAGTTTCTTTTGCTTGCTTGCTCCATCTCTCTCTCTCTCTCTGAACCCTAACCCCGACGGTTTAATTTAGTGCACAATCTGATGAAATTAGGGGGCGTTTTAGGAAGAAGCCCTGAGGGTTTAGCCTTTGCAATGCCGGATTTCACTGCTATTCACTACACATTTTTTAAACAGGTACACTCTCATTTGACAATCGCATCTGGCCAAGCAAGACTAAATTACATTCAAATATATTCCACTTTGGCATGTCTATCTGTGCAGCTGTTTGAGACAGGATGAGACCTGACAGGAACAAATGAAGACAGACAAAGGTTTTAAATTAAGATAAATGTAATTCATCTTAGGTATGAATGCTAGTGAAGCCTGCATTAAGTTTACTGGACTGAATTAACTCTTAATGAAAGGAAAAAAAAACACTGTTAACAAATGTGATAAAGAAAAGCATGCAAGAGACTGATGAGAATTGGTATTGAACTTAAGTATTTTTGTAGATCTTTAGTAACAGATCTGACAAAGCTGGCAGAAAATGACAAAGCCTTGTTGCATTACAAACAAAACACCATAATTTGTCAATGCATGGTAAAGTACAGTATATGTGCCATACTTAGAATGCAGCACATCAAATAAAGGTTTACACCTTTATTATATCTAATAAATGTTGGCCACCTTCATTGTAAAATTATTTGACTACCTTGTTACACAAAATATGATACATTTGCTGTAAGAAAACCATGCAGCCGATTCCTGCTTTGCTGCCATGAAAGAGTGTGATGATATTAATGTCACTATCAGCCGAGAGCTCCTCTTTAGAGTTAAACAATAAGGGCATGACTTAGTAAGTGGATTTAATGTTGCTCAAAAGCATACATTATAAATGTATTTAAATACAAAATCCAAAAACATTGTTTATAAGCTAAAAAAATGACATCAAAACTATGTAACACAGAACAGTCTTTCAGAGCTGACTTTGAAGCTAGTGACTGAATTTGTACAAAGCTATGTGCAAGTACAAGTGCAAACACAGAATATGGAAAATATATAGATTTGATTGTGCTCACATCAGATCATCTTACATATCTTAAATAAATAACGAGTTTACGTCTAAATGCAAGAAAGAAAATATTTAAATATCTCCCATCACTTTTCCATTTATAAGACTTTCTACATTAGGTTCAAACAAGACACCAAAAGAAAAAAAAAACAAAAAATTTTTAGATCATCATGTTTTTAACTCAGGAGTCCCTTAGGGGGTTTAGTCCCAGTCATCAAGAAGACAATCTTGCTCTCTGTCATGGAATCATCAATGTGACATTCTGCACTTGTCACGGTTTTCAAAAAGAGAGTTGCCAAATTTGAATGCAAAAATATTAGTTTTGCATTAAAAATGATAAGAGATACCTGAATCGCTTCAATATCCAGGGATAAATTGCGAAAAAAAAATTAAATGAGTGTTCGCCACTTATGCTGAATGCAGATGTTAACTAGAAATGTTTTTTTTAATTGGAAACCGAGGCATACAGCATGTTATATGATGAACATGCTTTAATGCGGCACACGAAAACAAATTAAGTGTCATACTTTTCTTTTTGTCAAGGAAACACTTGAGCCAATATGCAACTTACAAGATTTTGAATAAATGAACAGCTCTTTATGCAACTTTCTTTCCAATGTGTTCAAATGCATGCTTTAACATTCAGTTTTGAATTATGACACAATCAGTTCAGACTTCGTAGCATTTTGAGTAATTTGTATTTAAGACAAGTACAATATGAATATAGCAAGCAATTATGCTAGCAAAGCGCAATGTAAACGAGCAAGGTTGCCTGTACCGTGGATGACGTGCTCCGGAGATATGGTTTTCTTCTCGGACTTATTGCAGATCTCGTTTGCCTCTGACGATATGAGGTGAATAAACTCGGTACAGCAGTTAACCACTAATTCCCGGGCATCATTTGCAACACGCACGTTGGGTAGTGTCTCTTTGATCATTTTATTAATCGCTGCTCGAGGAATAGTAAGATCATCGTCGTTACCCGAGGATGAAGCCATTGCTTGTCTATGTTGAAAAACGTCTGGAAGAACAAACACACAAGTAAGAAGAAAATGCAAATAAAATTAACGATCATGCCATGGCTCCTTCACTAATATAGAAGTATCCAGAAGAAGGCAGCATTTTCGCTAAAACCTCATCAAGTATTAGTGTTCGAAAAAATCCTTACCTTATGTGAAGAGTGAATAGTGGTCTCTGACGCTCACAGTGGGAATTTTAAGTCTAGTCTTAAAAACAAAACGTTTTCCACACTTTTGCTTGTAATTAACCTTTCAAAAGCATGACCCTCTGCTTCCTAAGAAATAGTAATAAACGAAATCATTAACAAAAAATAAGAATCGATACACGAAACACTTCTTAATTCATTCTTGAGCCTCATCCACTCGCACAAGGCGGCTGCGCCTCTTTCATCTTAAACGGAAACTATCCCAGAATGCTTCGTTGCGTCACTACCGAATTTCCGGATGTGGGCGGTGCCTTCACAAAATCTCGCGGGCTGTCAACGTAACTGTAAAATGTTTTTGGATTGGTGGTTATGATTGCTAAAGCTTTTCGTTTTTATTTGGTGTTCGTGCAGTGTAGCTGGTGTTCTTACCATATTCTATATATGTACAGGTTAGGTTGCTTGGCGATTTTAAATTTTACCAGTCTGACAGGTCTACCTTGGCAGCATGTTAGGAACCGACTCTTAATACGACGTTAATCTTAATGTTCAAAAGAGCCCAAGGCTAACAGGATAGGCAGCCGCAATGCTGCACTAACGTTGGAATAAATACAGCTCAGCTTGACCATATGTTTATGGGATTGTGTGTGTGTTCATAAGAATAATCTAAGAACGGTTTGAAATCGTTTCATTTTTTTGTCCAGTTCCTCCTGACTCACCTCCACATGTAATACACCGTTTGACTCGCCTTGATGTCAATAGTTATGCAGGATAGCGAGTTGTTTGATATTCCCATTATATTTGACCCTCCAGACCCGTAACCCCCCCCCCACCCCTTCATTTTTGGACCATATTTTGTGCAAAAAAATTACGCCCTTATGATGAAGAGTAAACTAAGAACTGATTTAAGGAAAAATAAGGAGCTGAAGTGCATCAAACGACCCCAGGGGTTTACCACCAAATGAGATACGCAGGTTCAGTTACTTCATTTCAAAAACCTTATAAAATGGGAATTGTTAATATTGGCAAGTGGGGTTTCGTTTTATGCTATTTCAAAGTTGCTGATTATGCATATATTTTTGGTATCTGGCCCTAGCCTTCCAAGAACTACTCCAAGAAGGTTAAAAATGACAAATTTCAAAAATAAACATGTGGGGTATAGGTTTATACTATTTCTGAGTACAAATATTGACTGGTCCATCACAGGGCACATTTATATGGCCACCAACACAAATTTAGAGCTAATCTAACATGTTAGTCTTAGGGAAGTGAAATATGAACTTTCCACACTGACATTGCTCAGGATTCCACACAGGGAATGGGAGCCTAACATGGTGGCACAATGCCAAGGCAGGAAACATGCCTGAAGGGGACAATGGTCTTGGCGTGCCCTACTCAGGCACATGTCCATACCGGCCCAGTTAACCTTAACTGGCATGCTTTTCCACTCAGACAAGCAGAGAGCATGCCAACTCTTTACACAAGAGGCCTCATTGGCGATATTCGTGAATCAGCAAAAGTAACATTGTATTCTTATTGACAAACTTCCATGTAATCTACAGTGTAAAGGTAATACATTTTTATTTTAAACCCTTACTATCATATCAATGCAAAATAAGGTTCAGTACAAAGTACCTTAAATATCTGACAAATTACAAGGAAATAAACTCTAGTCAAGAACCTACCCAAATGAAATGAATGATCACAAAAGAAGAGCAAACAGAAAATTATATAATCGTATATAACTGTGTTGTACCTATAGTTTTTGACATGTGTAAAAAATAACATTTAGCATGTACACAAAATTGTTGATTAATTTAAACAGATGCATTGTGTGTGTTGCTTGCAAAAATATTCTATTTATGAATAGGAAACCATATGCAGTTTCTTGTCAATTTCCTGCTGATTTTTTGCTGCTTGTAGAAAATGCTAAAACACTGTTTTGTCATTTCTTTTACTCCTGACTACATAAATTACATTTAAAAAATCCACAAAGTAACCTTTATAAATATTTAGAAGTTACATTGGCCATAAAAATGCCTAACATACAAAAATGTAACTGGAAAATTATCTAATTTCATTTAGAATTTTGCTTTGTCACTTTTAACAAATTATGACTTTTAGTGTTCCAGTATTATTAAATAATAATTTGGCAGCATGTCGATATTTTTTATTTTATTTATATATATATTGTGACAGATAGGGGGCGCTCTTGCTCCCTTGAACCCCTATCCACGACTCCAGACACCAGGTAAAAGTCCAAATGATGGCTTTATTTAAATGCCACAGTGCACAAAGCACCCTCTCCTCCACTATATTCATAAACAATCACTAACCAATACAATAAATCAATCCTCCACTCCCAGATGCGTTGCCACCCTTCCACCCAGCTCAGCTCGCCGTCTGGGAGCTCTCACAGTCTTTTTATATTCCCTGACCCGGAAGTGTTTCTAATTCCCAGTCCATGTGACTCTCAATCACTTCCGGGTCAGGTACAAGTCCTTTTCTTCACCCAGGAAGCACGTCATTCCTCTTGTCCACGTGTGCTTCCGGGGCGTAGGGAAAATACCCATTATTCCTCCCTGCAGCGTCCCCTAGTGGCCCCCATGGCATCCAGCAGGGCTGCGTATAAAAACTACATTGTCCATGATGCCCTGCTGGTCTTCTGGGGACCTCCATACTGCAAGGAGGGCTCCACCTGGCGGCTTGGGAGTATATTACTATATATACTATATATATAGTAACCACAAGGGGGTGTCACAGAGTGCCAACCCAGACACATCCATCCATCCGATATCCAACCTGCTATATCCTAACTACAGGGTCACGGGGGTCTGCTGGAGCCAATCCCTGCCAACACAGGGCGCAAGGCAGGAAACAAATCCCGGGCAGGGCGCCAGCCCACCACAGGGCACACACACACACACACCAAGCACACACTAGGGACAGTTTAGGATCGCCAATGCACCTACCCTGCATGTCTTTGGACTGTGGGAGGAAACCGGAGTACCTGGAGGAAACCCACGCAGACACGGGGAGAACATGCAAACTCCACACAGGGAGGATCCAGGAAGCGAACCCAGGTCTCCTTACTGCGAGGTAGCAGCGCTACCCACCGCAAAAATAGACACAGTATCACCCAATACAATGGATTCAAATAAAGAATTTTTATATATTACCAACAACTTCTCCAGTTACCACAGCTGAAAACACACTCAATTTTAAATCAAATGCTCCTTTCTCTCCTTCTGCCCTTCTGGTGAGTTTTGCCTGATGCATTCCATCTCTGACTCCCCAAAGTCAGGCTGCAGGCTTCTTTTTAAACGGTCTGGGACTGCTTCTGGTGTCTTGGCATTGAGCATGTCCAGAGCACATCCCAGGTTGTGTAGAAACCAGGGCAGTCCTCCCTCTGGTGCTCCCTCTGGTGGCACTCAAGAATTCCAACATGGCTGTGCTTCTGGACTCCAATTCCCATGTCTCCCTGCAGATGTCCTAACTGAGTTCAGCCCCGAGTAACACTGCCACCTGCCGTGACAGGGAATGAACTGCACCTGTTATATGCCTTTCCCATGTCCTTCCAATATTCTTCATTCCCAGCTAAGACTAAGATTGCAAAGTGTCCTGGCTGGGTTACGTCTTCAGTCTTGCCGTCATTCCATTATGGTATATACAGTTAGGTCCATAAATATTTGGACATAGACAACCTTTTTCTAATTTTGGTTCTGTACATTACCGTAATGAATTTTAAATGAAACAACTCAGATGCAGTTGAAGTGCAGACTTTCAGCTTTAATTCAGTGGGTTGAACAAAAAGATTGCATAAAAATGTGAGGGAACTAAAGCATTTTTTAACACAATCCCTTTATTTCTGGGGCTCAAAAGTAATTGGACAAATTAAATAACTGGAAATAAAATGTTAATTTCTAATACTTGGTTGAAAACCCTTTGCTGGCAATGATAGCCTGAAGTCTTGAACTCATGGACATCGCCAGATGCTGGGTTTCCTCCTTTTTAATGTTCTGCCAGGCCTTTACTGCAGCAGCTTTCAGTTGCTGTTTGTTTGTGGGCCTTTCTGTCCCAAGTTTAGTCTTCAACAAGTGAAATGCATGCTCAATTGGGTTAAAATCGGGTGACTGACTTGGCCATTCAAGAATTTTCCACTTCTTTGCTTTAATAAACTCGTGGGTTGCTTTGGCTGTATGTTTTGGGTCATTGTCCATCTGTATCATGAAACGCCACCCAATCAATTTGACTGCATTTAGCTGGATTTGAGCAGACAGTATGCCTTTGAACACCTCAGAATTCATTCGGCTGCTTCTGTCCTGCGTCACATCGTCAATAAACAAGCCATCACACTGCCTCCACCGTGTTTTACAGATGATGTGGTATGTTTTGGATAATGAGCTGTTCCATGCCTTCTCCATAGTTTTTTCTTACCATCATTCTGGTAGAGGTTGATCTTGGTTTCATCTGTCCAAAGAATGTTTTTCCAGAACTGTGCTGGCTTTTTTAGATGTTCTTTAGCAAAATCCAATCTAGCCTTTCTATTCTTGAGGCTTATGAGTGGCTTGCACCTTGCAGTGCACCCTCTGTGTTTACTTTCATGCAGTCTTCTCTTTATAGTAGACTTGAATATCGATACGCCTACCCCCTGGAGAGTGTTGTCCACTTGGTTGGCTGTTGTGAAGGGGTTTCTCTTCACCATGGAAATGATTTTGTGATCATCCACCACTGTTGTCTTCCGTGGACGTCCAGGTCTTTTAGCATTGCTGAGCTCACCAGTGCTTGCTTTCTTTCTCAGGATGTACCAAACTGTAGATTTTGCCACTCGTAATATAGTAGCAATTTCTCGGATGGGTTTTTTCCGTTTTCACAGCTTAAGGATGGCTTCTTTCACCTGCATGGAGAGCTCCTTTGACCGCATGTTGTCTGTTCACAGTAAGATATTCCACATGCAAGCACCACACCTCAAATCAACTCCAGGCCTTTTATCTGCTTAATTGATAATGACATAACGACGGACTTGCCCACACCTGCTCATGAAATAGCCTTTGAGTCAATTGTCCAATTACTTTTGAGCCCCTGAAATAAAGGGATTGTGTTAAAATAATGCTTTAGTTGCCTCACATCTTTATGCAATCTTTTTGTTCAACCCACTGAATTAAAGCTGAAAGTCTGCACTTCAACTGCATCTGAGTTGTTTCATTTAAAATTCATTGTGGTAATGTACAGAACCAAAATTAGAAAAAAGTTGTCTCTGTCCAAATATTTATGGACCTAACTGTATATATATACTAGCTGTCCCCGTGGCTCCACCCACATAGTAGTGAAACAGGACAAACTTTAGAAATAAATTTAAAAAAATGTAATAATTTGTATAGAGAAGAATTTATATTGATAGCTTTTGTATCCGAGGGCCTCTTGATATACAATATTTTTGGTTTTGCTTTCAGGGCGAGAATGTAGCTGTGATCAAAAATGTAAAAATCCTGCAAGGTATCTCTGGCCAAGCGGAAGGTAGGTGCGCTCCAACGGCAAACATTGCCACTGTATCTGATTGTGTTCAGCTCTGATGAGGGAGTGTCCACCACATTGAGAGAAGACCACGAGACCGTAATATCTCTGCCAATGAGCAGGTACCCTCTAAAGCACACGTAGCTGTGATCTCTCTCTCTTAAAAACATCAAATGTTACTCTTTAACAATCTCTAGATGATAATGTCTGCTGAACAAACAGGTATTGCTAGCTAAGCGAAGGCAAGGCACGCTTCAACACATGGTGAGAGGTAAAGCGACTCGAACAAAGGTTGGCACGTGAGTGAAGATGTATAAGATGGAATAATATTAGGTTATGTAGACTTTTTTATTTCACAGGGAAATTTGTTTAGAGCAGGACAGTACGAAACATCAGGCATTGTTGCACAGAGGCAAGAAAAATAAGCCATGACACAACAACTAATAGTCAGTGTTACCCTATATATACACACAGTCAAGATTAGTAGAAAGAAGAATAATTAAACAGTAATACAAAATAATAAGTCAGACGTCATCAGCATCCCTGAGCATGGGAAAGATGGTATATATAAATAAAAATTATTATTATTAAGTAACAGAATTAAAAATGCTTGATCTGTGGGAATAAAACAGTTCTTAAATCTGTTGCTCTTTACCCTCAGGAACCAAAATCTGCAACCTGATGGCAGCAACTGAACTTTAGGAAAAAAGAGGATGGCTACTATGCGACAGAACGGAGTTGGACATCTTTCTAACTTGTCTGTAATACAGCTCAGTGGCAGAGGTCTGTTGCAAACCAATCATTATACTGCTTTGTTTTACAATTATGTTTTATATTCTTAATGCAGAGGTTGCCAAACCAACACATAAAAGCAAATGTTACAACAGATTCTATAAAAGAGTTATAGAAAAGTGCCATTATGGTTTTGTTCACTTCAAAACAAGTGATTTTCCTAAAATAGTACGGGAGTGTCTGCCTATTCACAGACATTCATTCTGTGTTAAGATCAACATTTGGTATGTTATTAATGATTGCCCATAGATATTTGTAGTGCTCCACTTTGTAACCATTAATTGATGTTGAGGGAGTGGGAAGAAGGGAGCACCGAAAATCTACAACCACATTCTTTGTCTTAAGAGATATTCAGGTGTAAAAAGGAACGATCACACTACACCATTGAACAGGTCCATGGCTGTCCTTCTTATCTAGCAGAAGACTCATATTGACAGAGCCATCTGCAGATTTCAGGAACTCCTGCAGTCATTTGTGTATAAGATGGACAAAAGAGACAACAGATACTGTAGCAGCCTTAATGTGATCCCACAGATAAATCAAGCCTACCAGAGAAACAGTCATTAACACTCTGTCTTTTTGTTCAATTAGTTAAAATGTCCAGAGTTCACCCCATGAATTTAGGGTCCAAAAAAATGTATCAATCAGTTTGTCAACTAAAATGTGTGGTTGGATTGTATTAAAAGCTAATGAAAAGTTTATAAACAGTAATCCTGTGTGTGGTTTTAATCCTTCCAAAACTCTCGTTCAGACTCGTAGCTGTGGCGTCCTCCACCTCACTCTTTGGTCTTTGCTTTGTGTCTCTTAAATTCCCAAAAAATTTCATAATATAATAAGTTAGGAACACCAGTGTTAAAAGTCACTTAATTCTTCTGGGTGTGTAGTTTTAGCTAATGCAGCAACAGTCGCCTGTTCCCATAGACTAGGCACCTGCTGTAAATCCACAGACATCTCAGATATGGAGTGTAAGATTCGAGAGAGTTCTTCTGCACAGCAGTGAACCAGACACCCACTTATTCATCTGTCCGTGTTGCACCAAATGCTGCCACCCTGTAGCACTTCAGCATCAGTTAAACTGTTGCTTCATATTGTTTTCTGTGCAGATATGGCATTTGATCCTTCTGTTCAAATGGTTACCTGTGTGAATTCTAGCATTTTTCAACAGCCCAAAAAAATTATTTTATCAGAACTAATGAATAAGTGTTTCTGTATGTATACCCAGCAATGGATTGACATTGACATTCTTTAATATTGAATTCCTGCTTTACAACCTGTTGCTACCACAGTACAGTTTAGTTTCACATACATCTGAGTAGGATAAGCAGAACAGAAAATTAATGGATGTCTTCCAAAAACCTCCACAAAGATGTAGTATTCTTCTTGTATACAAGTTTAAAATTGAGTATTAAAATACATAACTGTATATGCGATTAGTTCACATAATATACAGAAGTATAAAATTAAGCCAAATCCAGAAGACTAAACTCACCATGTCCAGTAAAAGATTTTATATCCAGAGGGGTGAAATTAATTGGCTATTTTCAGATGCCGACATATACATCAAGAACATGCAATTTAAGAAAATGTCATTCGAGGAGATGTAAAAGGTTTAGTAGATATTGGTAACATTCAACATAGCAATAGTCAAAAAAGTACATTTCATAGATAACATAGATATATGTTTTATTCCAATATTGCTTTTTAAATGATAGCTTTAGATTGTTGCCAACAATGTTAAGGTTTACTTTCTAACTTTGCTTAATTTATTGGGAACCAAGTTTGTATATTTACTTTAGGATACCTAAAAAACATTTTTACTTTTAAAGCAATTACTGTCTTTTTAACCAAAGTTGCTATTTACCCAGTAATACATTTTTGAGAGATTCTATATCTGTCCTAAACATCAACTGTAAATTTATTGACAAGTTAATCGGTCTAATCTGAATATTTATTTCTTTAAACCTCTTCCCAAATGGTTGCAATAAGGATTTAGAGAGTAGCCTGTTTCCTGATTTATCCTAGAACAACTATTGTACTGTACAGCTCCTAAATATATGTCCATTTTCCTTTCGTGCAGTTTAATAAATAGTGCACTGGGCTCATTGACTTGGTTATTCCAGAGTGAAGCTTTTTCTGCTCCTCCATCTAAGTAACTTGAGGAAGTTCAGACTGGCAGTAAAAATTTTATCATACTTAAAAACAGACTTGTAGAAGACATCAACAGAAAGGTCTCCGGTTGGATCAGCATACTTGAGAGTTGTCACTGGAGTATAGAGACTGTTGGTTTGATGTCTGAATGGTGGATTATCAAGTGTAATTATCTTAAGTGTGTGCTGTTAATAAAAATAAAAGAAAGGATGTTAAAACAAGCATCACCCAAAAATCATATCATGTCTAATTTGACAGAACAGGAATTTACAACTGCACTGAACCTTAAGAAACATTTTAATCCTGCATAGATAATACGCTGTTTAGATTATGTATTATTGCTTATGTATGTTGTTACCTCTGCTATTTCTTCGGGTAACTGCCCAAGACTTTGAAAGATCTCTTTGTAATGTTTCATATAAACATTCAGGTATATATTTGCAGTTTCTTCATCTGCTGCAGAAAGATCCATTTTCAAGGATTCTTCATAAACCTTAGCTTCAAATTCTGTGATCACTGGACCAGGTTCAATGAGACTAAGGCTGTAAGAGAACACAATATTTCAGACCTTCATTTCAGGAGTTAATGGGACACTGTGGTATAAAACCGTAGCCTAACATAAAAGCTGTCACAATACACCTTTTCCCTTAAGACAAATTTTTAATAGTTGTCATGGATGGACTGGCATCCAAGCCAAGAAGAACACTGTATTCTTACCTGGCTGGTAGGCCAGTATAATGGATGGTCTGAAATGGAGATGTGACATTTCCTGTCTCAGACAGGAGGCTGGCATGGAGGGGCTTGATAGGAGATAGCATTACACTGGAACTGGCATTGCAGCAGCAATGATTAGAAATCTTTTACCTGTCTGGGAGACCAGCATAGTGGATGGATGACTGGAATGGAGGAGCATCCCAAACAGGATAGCTAATGGCTTCTTTCCTGGTTGGGAGACCAGAAGAAATGAGGGACAGCTGAAGTCTCCCCATTCACTGAGTGGCAGCATCCCTTGAAGTGAGCCCTTGTATGGATGCCCACAGGGAATTGTGAGTCCATAGAGCTGCCTTGCTGGGTTCTGTTGGGTGTTGCCAGGAGAGGTTGACAGGAGATGAAGTCCCTGTTTCATGGTATTTCCGTCTAGCCTGGAAGTGCTTTCTGAAGACAATGGTTTTGGCACTGGAAGTACTCCTGGGTTGGGTTTAAAAGGGAGCCCTACAATTTGCCCAAGAAGTTGGGGAAGGACAAAAGGAAGGAAGGAAGTGAAAGAAAAAAAAAAAAACTTGTGCATAGGATTGTGCAGATTGAGAGGAAGAAAAATGTAAAGAGGTACTTTTGTTCGATAAAATAAGTTCATTTGAATCCAGGACCGTCTCTGGTCTAGTTGTGCTTGATGTTTTGGGCTCTGCTATGCTCCCAACTGGCCACATAGTGTAATATATATTTTTTGTCATTAAATATTAATTAACAGTTCTTGTAACATGTTAATATTATATAAAATTTGACAGCTGACAGTAGTTAAAGATTTTTTAAGCACATTGTTACTTACTGTAGATTAAATCTCAAAGCCTGAACAGCCAGACTCTCACAAAACCCCTCCACAGCAAATTTAGATGCGGCATATATATCATTAAACATAATCCCTATAGGAGAAAAAGCAAAGGTTATGACATCATATTAGAACATATTTCAGTACTTTTTTTTTTTTGGTTTGTTGGCATTACCCAGAAGGACATGACTTGAAAACACAGCATGGCCTCCTACTGGTTCCTCACATAACAGTCTGTAAGTCAGTTGATCTGCTGTTCATGAGTGTGGACCTTTAGTTACAGTATGTTGTCCACAGGGCCATCTTAACAGCATCATAGGCCCCCAGGCAAAGCAGAAACATACACCAGAAACATTGTGGGCCCATATGCCCCTGGGGCTCCTGGCCAGTGTCCATTGTGCCCATATGTTAAGACAGCCCTGTGACATGTAAAGTGGCATACCATGGTTCTTGCTATTAATGGATTGGACTGACTCAGACATGTTTGTGATGTTCTTCAGGTCACTAAAAGTGGTTATAACACAAAAAATGTATATATAAAAAAAATTTAAAAAACATTTTCTGCTGCTGTAACAGGCTGACTGCAGCAAATCTGATACTTGTAAATTATTGGGATAAAAAGGCCTATAGATTTGGAAAGTAATATTTATATTGAGATATATGTATTGGGTGATACCTATCATTGTGAAAAAAACATGTCGATGTCTCTTGAAGTAACTTACAAGTTACAAAATATCCAGGAGGTGTAGGCCCTCCAACCTGCAGGGAAAAAGCCTAGGGGTTGGTGGCAGAATTGGCACTCCAGATATCATAAAAAAAACTCACATTGGTTCCATTCCATCTGAACTAGTGTGGTGCTGAGGTGTCACCCATTGCATGGCTGCACTCAGGTCCTAATCTCGGATCCTGAGTTGGTTTGTCATGTGGTGGGTGCGGCGATGAGCTGTATCAGTGTGTGCTCCTAACCTCTGTACAACGACAACAGAGTTGTGTCAAACCTGCTATGTGCTCTACCAATTTGTTGGTCAATCTTACAATCACATTCACCCTAATATGTGAACTTTTCCATGTAAAGCATCTTACATGAGGGAGACACAATTATTTATTGAAAGGACCATGATGTCTGATTTGGAGGTACTAATTCTCATTCACCTATAAAACTTTCCAGTGCACACTGAAGATCACATTCTGACTAGTCTAAAAGGACAGTATTATCTACAAACGGATTTATTTTAAAGCCAATTTATGCAACCCACTGGCCCTGCCAGTACCATTTTTTTAATTATCTCAATGACTTCAGCCATAGAAATGGACCCAATCTTTGCTATTTCTGGCACTGCCTCTTATAAGGCAGGTGATTCCACCAGTATCAGGTGTTCCTCAAAGTGCTCCTTACATCTGTCTATGAAGTCCCAGATGAGGTCCACTGTCCCCACTCTTACTGAGAAGAGCCAGGGATATGTCTTGTTCATGTTCCCTGAGTTGTTGAAAGGTTAGAGCATCTTAAAGTCATTTTCCATGATGTTATCAAACCCCAACCACACATAGGCGTTCACTTTGACCAGTGCTATAGATGCTGCCTTCTTTGTCTGCTAGTAGCTCTTATTCAGTTTGAAAGACCCACCCTTTGCTCTGCATGTTACTTGACAGCTTGCCATACTGCTGGTGTTTACTGCGGCTGCCTCCATGACAGGGATAAACCATGTTTTGACCACAGCTCCTTGCAGATGCCTCTGTTATTAAGCTCTTGCATTGGAGCTACTCAGACTCCAATTCTCTGGATTCACCTGAGTTAACAAATCTTAAATAGTAAAATTTTGCTTGCCACGTTTAATATTCTAGGATCTTGTGCAACTTAATATTACTTTAAAGTTGGTGTAGGTACCTTTCAATAATAAAATGATCTAACTAATGTTTTCTTATGTTTACAGTTCAGTTTAAGAATGTCTTTCTTCATATGTTATTCAGCTACTGTATGTCATTCAGCATGAGCTAACAAAAATTAATTTTTAGAATCGAATTTAAAATGACTTAAGAAATGTAGTTGTGCAAATCCTGTGTGGTATATTCAGGCTTGCAGAGAATGGCCCTACAGCCACCACAAGACCATAAATAACAGTTCCATAAACTCAACAATTAAATAAACTGTACATGCCTTGGATTCCCATAACACTGCTTATCACAACAATGTGTCCCTTTTTTCTCCTCTTCATATCAGGAAGGACCACTTTAAGAAGTCGAACAAGACCAAAAAAGTTTGTGTCCATCACATTTTTCATCTCCTCTATGGTCTGGCATTCAATTGGCCCAATTAGACCTACTCCAGCATTGCTGACTGAAATATATAAAAGGTGCAAGCAAGACTTTTAATAAATATGAAACACTGGTAGAAAAAAAACCAAAAAAATAATACAAAAATGCAAATTATGTAGCTTGTTTTAAACCAACTAACACAATCCTATCAGGCTAATCATACCATACTGCTGAATTGGACTATATATCATATCTTTAAGTTTGATTAAAACCAGAGAATACAGTCTTTCTACCTAGTTTTGGCTGTTTTCAGTATGAAGGAAGCTGCTCTTGACTCTTCATATTTACTTACAAATGTCTCAATGTCTTAATGATAATAATCACAGCTACTTTAATAGGTACTTCAAGCTAACTTTCACCTTTCATATTTTCACTTGTTGATAAGGATCCTCAAAATGCAATGTGCTGAAAAATTGAAAGTACTCAAGTCTAGTGATCTAATTAACAAACAAAATCCAGATTGATATGTGTAAGAAGATTAAAATCATACAGCTGGTTGTATTTGGATAAATGAATAGGAAAATAATGAGGTGGGCTAGGTGACAGGTTCAAGTAGACCTGAAGTTTTGTTTCTTAAGAATATAATTAGACAACGCTGAGACAGATAGTGCGTAATCTGAAGCCAAGTGCCAAGTTAGGGAAGACTTTCACCTGTTAAGAAAAGAGGGCTGTCCTATATAACGTAACAAAGAGATCCTCTGATAGATGGTCACTAGCAGCCATTTTAAGATAGCCAATAGGAAGATACTCTTTTTAAAAGACAGCAACCTGCATCATTAAGGAGCTAAATAGGAGTGTGAGGAGTACAGAACTGAACAGTACCAACACCAGCTCAAATGTGGACCTGGGGCCTCACGTATAAATGGTACATATGCACAAAAATGTTGTGTACACCCGTTTCCATGCTCACATCACAATGTATTAAAACTAAACTTGGTATAAAGCCACGCACATTCTCTTTCTAGGTTAAACCATTGCGTACGCATGTTTTCGGCTCAGTTTTGCAAACTGACGGCACCCAGCATCAAAGCAATGATGCTGTTCCTGTGTAGTTTCCCTATATTTATTTGATTCACATCCCTGACACAGCTTTATCAAATACACTGAAATTAACTGTATAATGTTTTTTAGTTTAAGACATCTGATTGTAATTAACCTGTAACAATATAATGGTCCACGGAACGGCCAAGCTATTCCAAATACCATAGCTACTATAGCGTTGTTACTCTCAGTGCACCACTCAGAGTATTTTAACCCACTGTATCTGAGTGTGGAATCACAGCTCTACAGCAGCTGATCAGAAAGCTCTGCTGCAGATTTTGTCAAGAGCAGGGAGAAATACCAGGATAGAGCTTCTTGCACACACTGCCTCAGCCATGCACACAGCCTATTTGAACTTCTCCCATTCGGCAAACACATCAGAGCATTTCCTGCATAAACCTCGAAGTTCAGAAACAATTTTATCCCAAAAGCTCTAAATGCACTCAATCAGTCTATCAAGTGCTCCCGGTAGAACTGTTTGTACTTATAAGTACAATTGCCTCACCATAAACTTGCAGTACAATTGTAACATTGCACAACCTGTGAAAATTATGCTTTCATATTGTATATTTTTCACTGTTTTTTATCCTGTTATTATTATTGTTGTTGTTATTTTACAATTTTATAGGAAAATAAGTTTATGGAGGATTTGCATATTGAAGCTCATTGTACCATACAATAACAATAAAGGAATTCAATTCAATAGAAGAGAGCGCATATTTACAGATGAAATGCAATAAAGTATATATATTACATTATACAGATGCATTTTTAACTTCATTTAAATAATGTATATTGTTAATGATTAAATATGTGAGGACTTGGTGGCACAGCAGTAGCAACAAGCTGGCACTCCGTTCAGGGATTATTCCTACCTCTCGCTGTATGCTTGCTGGGACTGGTGCGACCCTGGATAGATGGATGGAATAATTAAACATGTACTACGAAGATATTTCAGTGTTTCTGTAACTACATTTAGTTTATGTACATATTCTCCATACTACCGTCTTACAAATTTCCCTTACAGTTTTTGCTAACACCATTTTTCTTTTCCATGTCATAATGCTTTTCTAACTATCCTGAGGTCCTTTGTTCTTTTGTATCCAGCCACATTAAAATTCTGATACCCACAATCTGCACTCTACAATTTTGTACACCATAATTACTGACTTTGATCCTATCCTAATGTGCCTTTAAAATAATGTGACAAAAGAAAACCAGAAAATCCGCACTAAGTATGTCGACTTTTTTCTCTGGAATGCTGTCCACACAACTTCTTATAGAGTCTTCATCACAAACATCCAGTTGCTTTATTTCCAGTGTTCTCCCAAGTGTCTTCCCTGCTGCCTCCACCAGATGTGTGCTCTTTTTTAAATTTCGCATGGTGGCATACACTAAAAAGAATAAAGTTAAAGTAATTAAAGTCAGGTAAAATGTGACAGATTAAAACCAATTATAATGTTTAGGCTGCACATTAAAGACACCTGAATATAGAAATAGTTGAGGTGACCTCTTTGGAAAAACTCTGCAATAAACATAAGCTCCTCAAGCCCTAAGGATCCAATTTGTGGTTGTAGCCCCCTTACTTGGCAGCACTTTGTAAAAGACTGGAACTACGTCTGGACATTGTGCCAGTTCATCACACCCTCCTCCAAACACCCAAAGTCTCCTCAGGAGAAGTTGAACTTCTGGTTTGCAGAATGCCACACTGCTCTCGTTACAAAGGGCAGCAGGCAGCACACACCTCTGCTGGTGTGTTGAGCAAGAAAGAGATATGACATGAAAAGGTTAAACAGCAATACTTTATTACTAAGTCAGTGATGCAAAAGGGGGTCAGAAGTAAGGAAGGAGATGGTCATACATACAAATCTGAATGGTAATAAGCATAAGTAACAGAAATGTAAAATTAAGACAAAATCGAAATAAGAAGCCTTAAGAAGGTATACTCCATACTTAAGGACTATATCATTTCTGTTACTTACTTGTCTTATTTATGCAAGTTTGTTTTTATTTGTAATTTTTATATCAGATTTTTTTATTTGATTTAAAAAATAAGAAGAGGATAACATATCAAAAGAAAAATACTTTTACATATATAAATATGAACCCCCCTAGCTCCCTCCCCAAGCCACCTCACCCTGGAGCTATGCAAAGGATTAATTAATTTAAATTAATAAATAACACAGATCACTAACAAGTCCTGGAGGGCCACACGTCTTGCTGTGGCAAATGGAAATTCTGAATTTATATCAGGTTGGCTCATGACGTAATCATGCAAATAGTAATTGTTGATAGTATGAGGAGATACTCCATTGATCTGTGCAGCAGACAATTCTAACATAACAAGGTTGTAAAAAGAGGACTTCCATATTGAGAACAAGTAACAAGTTCAAGGCTCTTCCACTGGGACACAATAAGAGTTTTGGCTTCTATTGTGTCTAATGAAATAATGCAATGGTGATGAACAGAGAGAGAAGGAGCAGAGTAATCGGAGAGCAAGGAACAGAAATAGATATAATGGAGAAGAGCGCAAAAGCAACTGACACCCAAAGAACAGCAACAGTGGGACATTCCCAGAACATGTGGAGAAAACTGCCCTGAACATTAAGGGAACACTGGTGACAGAGTGCAGCAGGAGCCAAACTTATCAGAATACGTGTTCCAGGATAGTGATGAACTCTATGGATAATTTCATATTGGATGATTAGAATTTTGGGAAGATTTTTGGTTTTTAAAAATTGTGTTCTAACACAATGGCGTTGATGGGGATAGATTGGAGATCTATTTATGAGTGACTATGGAATCATGAAGAGGGGCATACAAAAAGGAAATGTATTTAATGGAAAATGAAGCCAGGAAATAAATTTGGATGTGAGCGTCAGTAGGCTTTGCGCCCTAGGAACCAAGTTACCCAAACTATTCTATAACATTTCAGTAATTGTTTACCACTCTGATGCTAATCTTTCTGATCATAGAAAAGGTCATTACGATAGCAATTGATGAGAAGAATTCATAATTAATTACAGAATTACGGTATTCGAGGATTCCTCTAGATTGCCTCTTTCTCTTGCATGATTTGGCTCAAAAACTGATTAGCACATCGTCATCTTATAATAGGCTTAAGTTTCGAGTTTTTTATTTTTCGGTCAAGCCGTTTTAGCTCTAGAAACTGTGACACACAGACACACACATAGTTATTATCAAGATGTCAATGTTTTCGGTATCAGGGGACCAGAGATTGAAATTTTTGTTGAATCTAAAGCTTTCGCTCCTCCCCCATAGATGATAGGTTATAATGGGGAAGGGTGCAAAGCAAAAATAGTCAAATAATCAATGGTTGGGAACAGGGGCAGAAAAACTCATTCCACAAATCCTGAGAGTGGATCTAATCTGCAAATAGAAAAAGAAAGAGGAGGAAAGCATTGCATATTTGTCTTTCAAAAAACTGGAAAGAGGCAAGCCCATATTCATCTAACAAATCACCGAGTGTGCCAATACTTCATGAAGTCCATGTCAGATGGGAAGTTGGTTGCCCACCAATGTTCAGAGAGCTATTGTGAAACACTGGTGTGAGGAAGTGCCAGCGTGGAATGGAGTAAAGGTGTATTTCTACTTTGTGCCAAACACAAAAAACATAATTCATAAGAGGATTAAATGCATCTACTCCTTTTTTGCTTTAAACCTGTTAAATGGTAACGGCTCCAGAGAGTGAGGGGAGAATAGGTTGGTTTCTATAAGTAGCCAGAACAGCAGGGAAAGTGGACGGCTTAACCACAGGGAGATTGGAAGAAGGACATATGCCCAATGGCGCGGTTCAAAATCTGGAAGTGCAACACCTCTACCCGATCTGGGCCGAATCGAAGTGGAGTGTTTGATAGCAGGTCTTTGACCACATTTTTCACTTTTTTATTATTTGTATTTTTTTTTCTAACTTAACAGAATACTTTGAACTACACATTTTGAAAATGTGATATAGAAATAAATGTTGTTATTTTATTTAGTTCAAATCTGGCTCCCCCTTTGGAGGATGTAGTCTTTACATCAAAGGCAGTGAGTCACACAAGGAAAGACCAAAGAGACTCTCTGAAGGACTATTAATAGGCTATTAGTACAGAGGTGGAAACAATTCAAAGGTTTTAATTTGAACAAAAATGGCATGGCTGTGGTGACAGTTCTCTTTCCAGTGGTTGGAGACCACTGTGGACTCAGGACAAAGTAAGCAGAAAAATAAGAAACAGTGAAAAGCAGCTCAGGAGAAGTCTAAGGAGACAAGTGACAGAGTGGAGCAGAGCCAAGTCGAGGCCGCAGGCGTGTTCTGTTTGTTGTATTCACAGAATATCCCGGAAAGTCAAACATCTGGCTGATCTGCAATAGGAAAGAAGAGAAAGTGCAGCAGAAAGAAGAGGGCCCAGCCCCCTGAAAAGATTTACTGCTGGGCAGTTTGTGGTTCCTTCAAAGGCCGCTACAATGCATTACAGATGTCTTTGCTTATTTAAGCAATCTCTACCTGTCCTTACAAGAGAAATGCATTTCTGTATTCCATATTCAAGAAAAAATATCGCCATCATTGCAAACATTGTAATTATGGCACAAATGTCTTGCTAGGAGTTAATGAAATCCCTTTTCAGTTAATACATTTAATAATGATGTGCTGCAAGCTATGACGCCTCATTTGGAGGGTCTGCAGAGAGACTTTTGTTTCCATAACTCAGACAGCACCTTTATATGAATAAAGAAGATTATCGTTATCAGTGTTCAAACATTGACCAAATAACCACTCAGAAGAATGGCTCTCTTTACTGCCTTCGGACGGCCCCCTGGAAACAAAATGTCAGTATTTTGTTCCTCATATTAAGCTGCTTTCTATTGAAAAAGTTCAATATATATTAGTGTATTTTTTATTTTTTAACAATGCCTTTGTGTGACTTTGACAGCCAAGTCAGAAGTTTTCTTTTTTTTTTTTTTACCTTTCTAGCTTTTTAGTCATTCTGGTGTGTGTTCAGACCATAGTCTGTGCATATGTATCTATTATATAGTGCCTTTCATATCTATCTATCTATCTATCTATCTAGACATGATGTACATGGTGCATAATGTGTTAAGGAACAAATAGAGCTTCATTTTGAATACAATTGTATTATAATCACCGCTGCCAAATTACCTTTCCTGAAAAGGCAGTAATTTAAATTCCAAATGGGGTGCACAATTATTGAAAGTTTGAGGTAATTTTACTGGTGTTGACAAGGTTCTCATCATCCTATTTTTTTGTTTTAATAAATGCAATATAAAGAGCATTACGGAGTTCACACATTGAAGCTATTATCTCCTGGCATTAATCCTTTAGTGGACTGACTGAAAAGAAGTTTTGATTTTATTGGTACTCAACCTGGGGCTCACAAGCTGCATGTGGTGCTTCAAATGCCAGTTATGGCTCTGTAAGTTCTACTTAAGAAAAAAAATCTTTAAAAAACAACATTATTAGAAGATTCTATTCATTCTCATTCACGCGTATTTATCTATTCCTATGTATGTACACGCCCCTCTGAGCGCTACACCCCGCCCCCTGAGCTCTGTCTCCGCCCCATCCTGCATCAACGGCTACTTGGAGAAACACAATCACAATGTACCTCAGACTCAGGTCTTGTGCTAGGAAAATTAGCATCGACACTGGGAAACTAGCATTTGTAGCAGCCCCTGGTTTTCTTAAATCAAGACGCAGAGAATCCCAGACTGGTGCTTTATCTTTATTTACTTCTAAAACTTTATATATTTGTTTATTAAAGTTACACTGTTAAAGGCACCATGAAAACTAAGCAAAAGAAAATATAAAAATCAATTTTTAACATTTTACACACACAAAGAGAAGAGAAACAGGAAAAATGAAACAGCATGTAATCAAATTTGCATACCAAGGGTGCAACAATTTTAAAGATTTTTCCGTTTCACAGGGCTGTCTTAACATATGGGCAACATGGGCACTGGCTGGGAGCCCCAGGAACATAGGGGGCCCACGATGTTTCTGATGCCTATGTGTTTTTCTGTTTTGCTATCAAAACAGGGGCCCCGACACACTACTTTGCTTGGCGTCCTATAATGCTGTTAAGATGGCCCTGAGATCAGCGTTTGCCTTCCATTATCTTCTCACTTTCAGTCGATACAGCGAAGAAGCCAAAACCGCAAGTAAACTAACTTGTGCATCAAACTAAAAATAGCGAGTATACAGCTTGAAGCAAAATTTGTTTCAGGTCTAATTTGCAGTGCCATCATGATGCTAAACTCCCATTTTCAACCATGAATTTCTAAAGGCTGGACAGCTACAGGCCGAAAAACTGGTAAGACTCAAACAGAACCAAACTGCACAGGAAAACATCTTCCACACTAATACTAGTGAGAGGCCGTGATGATCAGCAATGATGTTTGCTAAGCTGTTACAGGCTGTGAAAAACAGCAATGCTCAGTTGTTTCTGACTGTCCCATTTAGAACATTAAAGTAGTCTGATGATGATTTTAATATTGCATTGTACCCACAGTGTAACCCAGCAACAGGGGATGCACAAACCCGTGTGTTTCTTCATGTCGGTCCCAAGCCCGGATAAATGGGGAGGGTTACATCAGTAAGGGCATCTGGTGTAAGACTTTATCAGATCAATATGCGGACAACAATACAGATTTCCATACCGGATTGGTCGAGGCCCAAGTTAACAACGGCTGCTACCAGTACTGTTAGCCAACAGGGTGCTGGCGGAAATTGGGTTACTGCTGGCTAAAGAAGGAAAAGAAAGAGAAGATGAGGTGGGAGATGTGTCCGGAGGCTGGAGGAGAGGAGGAAGGTAAAGAGAGTGGAACTGAGGGTAGGAACTTTGAATGTTGGCAGTATGACTGGTAAGGGGAGAGAGTTAGCAGATATGATGGAGAGAAGGAAGGTTGATATATTGTGCGTGCAAGAGACTAAATGGAAGTGGAGTAAGACCAGGTGGATCGGAGGTGGAATCAAATTGTTCTATCGTGGTGTGGATGAGAGGAGAAATGGAGTAGGGGTTATTCTGAAGGAACAGTATGTCAAGCGTGTTTTGGAGGTGAAAAGAGTGTCAGGCAGAGTAATGATTATGAAGCTGAAAATTGGAGGTGTGATGATGAATGTTGTTAGTGCATATGCACCGCAAGTTGGGTGTGCAATGGATGAGAAAGAAGATTTTTGGAGTGAGTTGGATGAAGTGATGGACAGTGTACCCAAGGGACAGAAAGTGGTGATTGAAGTGGATTTCAATGGACATGTTGGTGAAGGGAACAGAGGAGACGAGGAGATGATGGGCAGGTATGGTGTCAAGGAGAGGAATGAAGAAGGTCAGATAATAATGGATTCTGCAAAAAGGATGGACATGGCTGTAGTGAATACGTATTTTAAGAAGAGAGAAGAACATAGGGTGACGTACAAGAGTGGAGGAAAATGCACACAGGCAGATTACATCCTATGCAGAAGAGTCAATCTGAAGGTGATTGAAGACTGCAAAGTGGTGGCAAGGAAAATTGTAGTTAAGCAGCATAGGATGGTGGTCTGTATGATGACATTGGAGATTAAGAAGAAGAGGAGGAGAGGGAGGACTGAGCCAAGTATCAAATGGTGGAAGTTGAAAAAGGTAGACTGCAAGGTTGACATTACATCTGGACAGAGGAAGAAGGAAAAAGAAACCTAGTGGTGGAATGGGGAATTACAGGAAAAGATACAGAGGAAGAGGATGGTGAAGAAGAAGTGGGATAGAGAGATGCAGAAAGTAGACAAGAGTGCAAGGAGATAAGGCGCAAGGTGAAGAGAGAGGTGGTGAAGGCTAAAGAAAAGGCGTATGATGAGTTGTATGTGAGATTGGACACTAAACAGGAGGAAAAGGACTTGTACTGATTGGCTAGACCGAGGGACCGAGCTAGGAAAGATGTGCAGAAGGTTAGGATGATAAAGGATAAAGATGGAAACATATTCACAAGCGAGGAGAGTGTGTTGAGCGGATGGAAAGAGTACTCTGAGAGGCTGATAAATGAAGAGAATGAGAGAGAGAACGCTGAATGATGTGGAAATAGTGAATCAGGATGTGCAATGGATTACAAAGGAGGAAGTAGGGCTACCTATGAATAGAATGAAGAATGGAAAGAGCGATGGTCCAGATGACATACCTGTGGAAGTATGGAGGTGTTTAGGAGAGATGGCAGTGGAGTTTTTAAACAGATTACTTAATAGAATCTTGGAAAGTGAGAGGATGCCTGAGGAGTGGAGAAGAAGTGTACTGGTGCCGATATTTAAGAATAAGGGGAATGTGCAGGACTGCAGTAACTACAGGGGGATAAAATTGATCAGTCACAGCATGACATTATGGGGAAGAATAGTGGAAGTTAGGTTAAGAAGGGAGGTGATGATTAGTAAGCAGCAGTATGGTTTCATGGCAAGAAAGAGAACCACAGATGCAGTGTTTGCTCTGAGGGTGTTGATGGAGAAGTTTAGAGAAGGCCAGAAGGAGCTGCATTGTGTCTTTGTGGACATGGAGAAAGCATATGACAGGGTGCCTTGAGAGGAGTTGTGGTATTGTGTGAGGAAGCTGGGAGTGGTAGAGAAGTACGTAATAGTTGTACAGGATATGTACGAGGAAAGTGTGACAGTGATGAGGACTGTAGTAGGAGTGATGGATGCATTCAACGTGGAGGCGGGATTACATCAGGGATTGGCTCTGAGCCCTTTGTTATTTGCAATGGTGATGGACAGGTTGACAGACGAGATTAGACAGGAATCCCAGTGGACTATTAAGTTTGCTGATGACATTGTGATCTGTAGCGATAGTAGGGAGCAGGTTGAGGAGACCCTGGAGAGGTGGAGATATGCTCTAGAGAGGAGAGGAATGAAGGTCAGTAGGAACAAGACAAAATACATATGTGTAAATGAGAGGGAGGTCAGTGGAATGATGAGGATGCAGGGAGTAGAGCTGGGGAAGGTGGATGAGTTTAACTACTTGGGATCAACAGTACAGAGTAATGGGGATTGTGGAAGACAGGTGAAAAAGAGAGTGCAGGCAGGGTGGAGTGGGTGGAGAAGAGTGTCAGGAGTAATTTGTGACAGATGGGTATCAGCAAGAGTGACAAGGAAGGTCTACAGGACAGTAGTGAGACCAGCTATGTTATATGGGTTGGACACGGTGAAACTGACCAGAAAGCAGGAGACAGAGCTGGAGGTGGCAGAGTTAAAGATGCTAAGATTTGCATTGGGTGTGACAAAGATGGATAGGATTAGAAATGAGTACATTAGAGGGTCAGCTCAGGTTGGACAGTGGGGAGACAAAGTCAAAGAGGTGAGATTGTGTTGGTTTGGACATGTGCAGAGGAGAAATGCTGAGTATATTGGGAGAAGGATGTTAAAGATAGAGCTGCCAGGGAAGAGAAAAAGAGGAAGGCCTAAGAAAAAGATTTATGTATGTGGTGAGAGAGGGCATGCAGGTGGTGGGTGTAACAGAACAAGATGTAGAGGACAAGAAGTTATGGAAAAAGATGATCTGCCCTGGCAACCCCTAATGAGAGCAGCTGAAAGAAAAAGAAGATTCTACCCACTGTGCAATCTTCTCAGATGTTAACATTAGCATAATAAACTTTTCAATGGAAAGAGATTTGATTTATCTCAAAAAAAGGTGATGGATGAAAATCATTACTTTTCGCAAGTTATATCACTAACTAACAAAGCAGACACTTGATGATCTTCTTTGGATGAACAGCCACGTCTGATGTGTTTGTGTTTTGCTTTGCTCATTTTAGTGTGACGTCTGGTCACTGTCAATGGACATGCGCACCTCTGTCCGTGTTCTGATGGGATTAACTCATTAATCAGTTTGGTGGCTTGAAAATGCATGCAAGAAAATAAGTCAAGAAGAATAAAATAAAAAAATAAGTTTAAATGAACGTGTTGTTTGTCTAATGATAATTTCAAAATGTCTACTTAATTTCTTTTGTCCTCCCAACAAAAAAGTATTCATGGCCAGTGCTATGGAGTCGGAGTCTGTAAAAATCCAACTAAATGTAAATTGTAATATAATGTGTAAAAATTTCCAATTTCACATATACTAATTCAATTAGAGTAATCCATTTCTTCTTCTAGCCTTTTGATAAAAATTTTGCCTCTTTCTTAATTTTTAAAGGATTACTTGATAAATAACATACAAAAGCCACAGCCTTTAAACCCAAACTTTTAACAGGTTAGGGTGCCAAAAAGTAGCCTGATGATTCATGCTGGCAGTGCTTTATATTTTATATGTTGTGTGTTTTCAATCCACATAGTAAGTATATTAGTCGAATTAGAAATACAGGAGTTGGAGTTGGCAGTACCAGAAGTTCAGGGGTCCGACTTAGGAGTTGAAGTTTTTGTGTACCAGCTCCCTAGCCCTGCTGCTTCTCATAGCCGCTCAAGTCATTTTGCCTGTAATTTCTTTACTTAACGGTCCACCCACTGCATTCTTGAGCCTTCTAATTTTGTCCTGGACTGCCGAGTATGTCCTTTATCATCTACATCACCATTAACGTTTCTCTCTTCTGAACCAAGACTACCACACTACTCATATTGTACTGTAGCTCCTGTGCATCTTCATCTTTTTTTCATTCATCTTGTTGACTCGTTTTCTTTCTAAAGTGCTCACTAGTAAGGATATTAAAATAATGAAGATTTAAAAAGGATTACAAGAGGTAATAATACAGCATTACTGTAGAAAGACAGCCACTGCATCCACTCCGACTAGACATGTCAGCTCCAGTCTTGGCCGACTTGACGTTTTTGTTGTTGTTTGAATATCAGAACATAAGGATGGTACAGTGGATTGTTCTGATATGTCACAGGTTACCAGAGTCACATCACAGCTTAGAGATCCACAGTGAGAGGTTTACCAGACTTCCCATGGCTCTCTCTGATTTCCCTCCACTCCTAAGCTATGCTGTCCAGTTGCTGCAGGTACCGAGTATGTACTTGCATTTGAACTCAGTGATGTGCAAGATTGTGTTAATTTATACCTCAAGCAACATGACTCAAAATCCAAAACTATTGCACCCCATACTAACAAAACACTCACCTTTGAACCTTTTCTTGTCATCTTTTGCCAGCTTGACTGCTAGTGCCAGACCTATTCCTGATGAGCAGCCCGTGATGAGGACCGTTTTTGGCTCCATGCCTCCAACTGCAATGGAACGCAATCCACTGTATTCCTTGAGGCAGAACTCTGAAACCCTTGAGAAATGTCCCTGGCACTGCCATCCCTTATTTATTCACATGCTGACTCAGCAGTCATAAAACTGCATACATCGACCCAACATGGATTATCAAGATCAGCGCCCAGTATATCTCTTAATACGCTGTCATTATTCCACCTGGATTAAATTTAGAATTATGTCAGAGGATTTAGTATTGGCTGCTAACCACAGTGAAATGCCTAGTAGACTATATTAGGATTAGCGTGAGTTCACGTTACAATTTAGCGTTCTTGAGTGCTTGCATTAGATTCCAAGGCTGACCTGCTCAAGGTAGTTAACTGATGGTAAGATTGCAGTAAATTTAAATGCACTCTCTCCTATTATAGATGCTAAATACGCTCGCGGTTCTTTCCATTAAAGCTATGCTGGTGTTTTTGTCATAGCAAAGGCTTATTCAGATATGTATTGTAACAGGAATAAAAGTACTGACACAATCATAATAGATTATCGTGTTCTGAATAATGACAAGACATTTCCGCTTATACTGTTTTATTTGTAGAGATGAATGCAGATAGTAGAAAAAAGTTGACAGACTTCATTCTTTGAATAAAAGACATTCCAAAAAAGAAAACTGTCTTTTATTAAAGCCAACCAGCACCATGGCTACAATCGTGAGTCACAATAAATCTGTAATGCATTATTGTGAAAACTTTATTTGGCAAATGGCATTGAGAGAGTCCGCATATTACTACTGTTGAAAATGAATGATGCTGCACACCAGAGGATGGAAAAATCTTGAATTCTCCTTGAGCTTTTAAAGTGGACACGTCCTACCTGTACAGAGTGTACTTTGGCTTTTTTTCTTCTAAATTCGAAAATGTGCAAAAACAAATGAGGAAGTTTTATTTTTAACTGCTTGGAATTAAAATTAACAAATGTATCAGGTAATGGATCATTTATAATTACCAGTAACTGGCATTTATTGTGCATTGTATTCTGCTCAAAATATAAAATATAGTGGTAAACTAAAATCTTTGTCATAAAAATACTTAAGATTTTTAATCTAAAGAAGAAAAATCCACATTTAATTTAAAAACAAAATGTCATTATATATTTTTAACAGCAAATATTTTAAAGTGACACTTACTTTCATTAAAGGTGGGACTATGTCCGCACACCATTCTACTGCTTATTTTATAACTCACTCCATCTCATCCACTTGGTAGATTGAAATACTTGGCACTTGATTATATTATTCGTCTAGCTACCTATTACAAGCTGTCTAAAAAAAAGCCCATTGTAATAATACATTCGTACATTTTCTGCTGTGGAGAAAAACACATTTTTGCATTATGTTTAAAATGAGGCCTTCACTCTCTCAAGGTGATCCACAAGGTACAATTGGGGGTCCCAAGCCATAAACCAGCCAGTGAAAGTTGGAGGCTCATGTGCTTGCCGGACTGTGACAATTGGGGTTCCTTTTCTTCCAGATGGGTCTGAATCAATGTAATCCTTGGCTAATGTAAAAAGAAAAGAAGAAACAATAAATGCAGAAATTAATAGCAGGAACAGAAAATATCCTCCATTGTCAAATTGGTAGGTGGCTACAACAAACTGCTGTGCAAACATTGCGAAGTAATTTGTCTTACCCTTAAACCAGACTTAAAGAACTGTAAAATTAAAATGCCTTCTGAAAAAATTAGGTTATAGGTTATAGTATTTACCTTTATTTTTGGTATTCTGAAATTGGCCCTGGGCTTGATGTCAAAAAATATGTACACAAATACTGTGATGGGTACAAAAATATATTGTGCAATATGCTACAATATTAATTCAGTATTAATGACTATTATTTAAAAAGAGGCAGAAGTGATCAAGTTTAACGTGTTAATTACTGGCACTCAAAATTTCTGGCTTCAACATGCGTGACATGCCGATGAAAAAAAGCTGAAGCCTGCAGCTGAGTGCTCATGTCTAGGCAAGTGACAATAAATAAGAAATACATTTAAAAATGTTAATAAATCTTTCATGTAAAAGCTCAAAAACAGGGAAAGGCTTCCAAAAAAACCCCCACAAAAGGCTAGACTTGCCCTTATTTCACGTCAGGACCCTCCTGAATTGTCCTCACCCCAGGCAGCCAAGGCCCAAACTCAAAAGGGAGGCTTTAAGTCTGCACAGGTCCGAAATGGAGCTAAAACTCTTAAATTTAAAAATGTCTCAAAATGTCCACAAAAACAGAGAAGAGGAAAAACACAAAAACTTGTGATCCAAACAAAACCCTCCAAGTTTATATCTAAAGATTTACTAAGAAGTTTCCACAGGATCATAACCACTGAAGGCAGAGCAAAAAGCAGCAGTGTTCAAATTTCTTTTTTATGTCTTTTTTGCTCATGTATGATTCATCTATTTCTATTAATATTGTCATTTATTTTAATTAATTGCATTATACTGTGATTTTTATAAGTTATATGTATTATATAATTTCTGACTGTCTGTGCCTGTTCTGTTGTGCTCCATGTATTATTTGGATGGTCTCCCAAGAGGCAAGACACCTGCCCACCTCCACCAAGGGACTGCCCTCAACCCTACAAAGGCTGAGGGAACACACAGTTTCTTGCAGTACATTGATGAGATGGGTGTTGGTGAGTTCTTTGCAATTATTACTGTGATTTGTTTCTCTACCTCTCTTTGGATTTGTAATTTTGGAACTTCTTCACCAGTGGAGTGCCTATTGTGTTACAGCAACTCCTCCTGGTCCTTTTGTGCTCCTTGGAGCGTTTTGTACTGCAAAATATTTTTGACAATAAATCTTTTATTTTCTAAAACGTCTTTGCCCTTTTGTCATACAAGCTGGCTGATGGATATTTACATTTGTGGGGCTTTTTTGTAACACTTTTTTGGAACTTTGTTTGAAGGAACTCCCAAGTTCACGGCAAGCAGAAATTGGATTTTACCCAAAAGCCAAAGCCTAAGGCAACCAAATCCAATACAACATCCAATTCTCGGTACAGGGGGTCCTCGGGTTACGACACAGTTCCGTTCCTACAACAGTGATGTAACCTGAATTTTGGTGTAATTCGAAACACACCCTAGCCTAAGTCACTTACCTTTCCTAACACATTTGCAAAACCATAATCTAGAACATAAAAACACAACTAAGCCACAGAAAAAGGAAAAGGACATACATATACTGTACCATACACTGTACTGTAGTAACAGAAAAAATGACAATAAATGAGTGTTATAAAATTCCTTACCTTTATTCCTTCTGATCTCTATACAATGTCTAATTTCACTTCCATTGTCATGGCTTTCCACTTCTTCGAAGCACTACCATCTGAAGACTCTGACTTTCATTTAGGAGCCATGATAAGGGCCACTAAGTCGCCAAACAAAGCCACACAAAAGGACCACTTCCTCTGCGCGCAATGAAACTAGTTTGCCAACTCCCTCACTCATATGGTGCGTTACTGCATATTTTTCTGCTGCGCACAACCAAACTAGTTCACCCACGTAGTTTGTAAGTACGACACTAATGGCGTAAGCCAAAACAAACATGTCTCAATTTTTTTAAGTTTTTATGGTAGTGAGCATTGTGGACTCGAAACGTTGTATGTCGAAACGTTGTAACCCGAGGACTCCCTGTACATTAAAGGAAAAGTAGGGATCAAAAGTCAAAAGATCCAAAAGTACAAAAAAGTAAGAATCAAGAACAAACCACAAACACAACGTTTATGCTGAACATCTTAATACTCAAAAGTTCTGCCTTAAGTACAGCTGTGCCCAGAACCCCAGCTTCACATTTAGGTGGCCCTACCTCTTTGGGCTCTACATAAAGGAGACAGGGCATATCACAAACAACACTGCACAGAAACACAGACGCAAAGAAAATGTTAAAATTACAAAAATATAAAGACAAAACTAAAGGCAGAATATACACAATAATGTAAAAACAATAACAAAAGTTAAATAGGCAACAAATAAACTTGACAACCTTGGCTCAACAGTACTAAAAAGTCTTGAATCTGTCCGTGAAGATTGTAGGCACTATCAGAGTTCAGACATAGCAAGATTATTACCTTTCATTTCTAATAATGAATTATAAAAAAAAACAAAAACAAAAAAAAAAAAAAAAAAAACACAAAGTCCATAGGGTATTTTAGTATGAAGCAAATAAACTATTGGACTGGAAGCAGCATTGATAATACAATTCCTGGTAATGTGGAACAGTAAAGATTCAACTGATCTGTTCATCTGGTTATATGAGGAGAAATGTTTTAGTCTCTCTACACTAACTAACACTAGCTAAAGCATCACCAATAATGGCTGCACCAGTAACTTTCCAAATCAACTTCTAAATTAAGAATTCCAAGAATAAAGAAGAAAATCTGTAACAAATCAGGTTAATCTGTCTTCAAAACCAATTTGAAGCCTAAATGTAAAAAACAAAAAAACTCTTGATAGGAAACAATAGCATTCAAAAGTAAAAAAAATGCTAATCGAATACTCAAAGAAAATGGGATCATATCACATAGTTTCAAGCCACAACTTGTCTGTGTAGAATATAGCATGTTACGCATTTTACATGATGCAGATTACAAATGTTGAAACAATAATTGGCAATAATATTAAATAAAAAATCTAATATAAAAACTGCTGGTGGCACAGTGGTTAGAGATACATACTTCTTCACAGTTCTTGGGTTTAGATTCCAGGTCACTGCCTGTATACAATTTGCACATCCTCCCCACATCTTCATCAGTTTTCAAGCTACATCCCAGTAATGTTTGTGCTGTTCTGGGAAATGCACATTGTATTGTCTAGTCGCTCCCAAGTTCAGTCCTAGGAGACCCCTGTGGCTGCAGGTTTTTAATCTAACCAATTTCACGATCAGTGCATCATTCTTAGTTTTAACTGATCCCACGGTTTTGTGACCTACCCTTTTTATTTTCTTATTCTAAGAAAAGATGAAATATTTTTATTTTTGTCAAAATTTGAAATGCTCAAATCTCCTTTGCCATTTTCTTCTGTATCCAAACACTGACAAAGCTAAAAAGAGCAATTGCTTCAATGTCATACTTATTTGTTTGTTTCTCTGTAGGAAGTGTTTCTTGAAGAGCAGACAAGTTAACACAGCAGTGAACTAATTGTTTCCCATTAACATTCAATATTGTTTGCACCTCTGCCTGCACTTCTCATTGCTAATCATCGGTATTTGGATACAATTAAGAAAGCAAACTTTACTGAAAAGGGTAAATTAAAAAGTAAGCACTTAAAGCTATGGCAAATAATACAAATATTCACAAATTTTCTAGAAATACACATAGGCAAGATAACTAAACAGTGAGATGAATTAAAAGTAAGAAAAAGTGCCCTGATTGTAAAATTGACTGGAACAAAATCCTGCAGTCATGGGCAGTTTCTCAGAACCGAACTTGAAAACAACTGGTATAGGCTATTGTAAGTATGACAAGCAGCGTTGCTTCTTTTCTTGAAGGCATGTGTTGGCACACAGCAAATAAAGCCACTAACTAACTAAGATGCATGTTAAGTTATCTTTTTCTTCTTTTTTCGGCTGCTCCCATCTTCTTCCATATCTTTCTGTCCTCTGCATCTTGTTCTGTTACACTCATCACCTGCATGTCCTCTCTCGCCACATACATAAACCTTCGCTTAGGCCTTCCTCTTGCCTGGCAACTCTATCCTTAGCATCCTTTTCCCAATATACTCAGCATCTCTCCTCTGCACATGTCCAAACCAATGCAATCTAGCCTCTCTGACTTTGTCTCCCAACCGTCCAACATGAGCTGACCCTCTAATGTCCTCATTTCTAATCCTGTTCATCCTCGTCACACCCAGTACAAATCTTAGCATCTTTACCTCTGCCACCTCCAGCTCTGTCTCCTGCTTTCTGGTCAGTGCCACCGTCTCCAACCCATATAACATAGCTGGTCTCACTACCGTCCTGTAGACCTTCCCTTTCACTCTTGCTGATATCCGTCTGTCACAAATCACTCCTGACATTCTTCTCCACCCATTCCACCCTGCCTGCACTCTCTTTTTCACCTCTCTTTCACAATCCCCATTGCTCTGTATTGTTGATCCCAAGTATTTAAACTCATCCACCTTCTCCAACTCTACTCCCTGCATCCTCATCATTCCACTGACCTCCCTCTCATTTACACACATGTATTTTGTCTTGTTCATACTGACCTTCTTTCCTCTTCTCTCTAGAACATATCTCATCCTCTCCAGGGTCTCCTCAACCTGCTCCCTACTCTCGCTACAGATCACAATGTCATCAGCAAACATCATAGTCCACGGGGACTAATATCATCTGTCAACTTGTCCATCACCATTGCAAATAAGAAAGGATTCAGAGCCGATCCCTGATGTAATCCCACCTCCACGTTGACTGCATCCGTCACTCCTACCCCAGACCTCACCACTGTCATACTTCCCTCGTACATATCCGGTACAACTCTTATGTACTTCTCTGCCACTCCCGACTTCCTCATACAATGCCACAACTCCTCTTGAGGCACCCTGTCATATGCTTTCTCCAGGTTCACAAAGACACAATGCAACTCCTCCTTGCCTTCTCTATACTTCTCCATCAACACCCTCTGAGCAAATATTGCATCTGTTGTAATTGCATCTGGCATGTCTAAATTAGCCTTGTGTGAATGAGTGTGGGTGTGCATGTGAATGTATTCTGTGATGAATTTGTACCCCATCTAGGTTTGGTTTCCACCTTTAGTCCAGTGTTGTCATAGGCATGCTCTTCCCCTGACTATGAATTATATCACCTGTTAGAAAATGGATGGACAGACGTAAAAAGTACTTGGGCAAGTGGACCACAATGTAAAAGAAAATACTTGCATGACTAATTTATTTTCTTCCATGGCAGTTTTAAAATCATTTTATAATCCAATTTATAAAAAGGATAGGTATGTAAAAAGCACAGCGAAATGTAGGCATTCAGTTTAAAAGGCGCATAGATAACAGCTGAAACATTATTCATGGCTTCAAGAAAAGAGAATACATCAATTTAAAAGCACTATGATCTTTTTTGGACTTTAAACAATTGGCTTATGATATTATTTACACAGACATCCATCCTTCATGAGTACTTTTTTCCATAGTGGCAGGCACTTAGAAATAAAGCCAAAGCTTCCAAAACAGGAAAAAAAACAACTGTTTGTCAAAGTTGTGGAATTTATTTGTTGAATTAAAACAGAACAAGCAAAATATATTGGCAACAGAGGGTCATTACCTAGCATGCTTGTCAAGGTGCTGAGGCACAGCTGAGGAGAATATAATAAAAAACACATGGAAACAATCTGTTTCTTAGTGCTGTAATGGAAACAATAATCTTCGTTGGGTTTTTAGCCATCCAGTTTGGCTGATTAGGAATCTAAAATTACTCCTACATGCATGGCTCTGGATAGACTCTCTACTAAAATAACTAGATGCTGTTATCTTCTGGTTTTCAGTGACTGTAGCATCAGACGTGCAGGTGGTATGTTCAACCTGCCACATCAATCACAAATTAACACTGGCTAACACTGTGAAAGACACCATGAATACCTTCATGTCTGTCTTACAGATGTTCTGCAAATCTTCTGTGTACATGTTTCTAGGTCTCTTATTATTATCAATGGATTATCTCTTTTTTATGAGGCTGTTGGCTGCAGTTTGCATAGGATAAGAAATGATACATAAAACACTTTGATAAGTCAAAACATACTATGTAAAATTTAGACCAGATGTCATTTGTGGTGGGCGGCATGGTGGCGCAGTGGGTAGCACTGCTGCCTCGCAGTTAGGAGACCCGGGTCCTCCCTGTGTGGAGTTTGCATGTTCTCCCCGTGTCTACGTGGGTTTCCTCCCACAGTCCATTGGCGATTCTAAATTGTCCCTAGTGTGTGCTTGGTGTGTGGGTGGGTGTGTGTGTATGCCCTGTGGTGGGCTGGCACCCTGCCCGGAGTTTGTTTCCTGCCTTGTGCCCTGTTTTGGCTGAGATGGGCTCCAGCAGACCCCTGTGACCCTGTAGTTAGGATATAGCGGGTTGGATGGATGGGTGTCATCTGTGTTTTTAACTTGTAATATGACATATAGATTCATCATAAAAATGTGGAAAACTTATTATTTCTTCCTTTAGAAACTTGGGAATGGAGCAGAAGCTACGTTACTTGAGCTCTACCCCGCCTACAGCTGGCAGGAAAATTAAATTAATTCATGTAAACTAATGTTTAAATTGTTATTCAGAAGTACTGTGAAAAGAGCAGAAAAAGTGTACTTGTACTTATAAATATAAAAATCCATCTTATTTATGTGTATGACTGCCAACAGGAAGAACTACACAGTTGAATATGAAGCTTTTTCTAGAATATGTTATTATATTGCATGTGACATTTATTCTTGTTGTCTTTACTTATGCAGATATCTAAAACATTTATGCAATATATAAACTTCAGCATTGGTCATCACTTGATGGAGTTAAGACTTTGATCAGGAGACACTCAGAAAAATGAATACTTCTGGTATAACAGTTTTTTAGTCCTGCATGTACGGTACAAGATGACACACATTACACTGTAACTTTTATATGAAAATAGTTATTGTGGTGTCATTTGTTAAACTCCACACATGAACCTATGTTGATCAGGATATTGAAAAAAGTGTATATAGTATCAGATGCTGCAGAGGCACCTTTTCAGGAGATTTAGCATGGTTGCCGAGTCAGGTAATCACTGTAAGGCCCAATCTATTTAAAAATGGTTTCAGATAAAAATTCTCAGAGGACTAATTGCTGATTTAGGATTATTTTAGGGCGAATGAGTGTTGTTGCTGTGTGACCAAGCCCTGCAATGGACCAATGTCCTATCCAGTTAAACCCTGTGTTGAAATGCTCTGACATCACCTGGATGGAACTTTTTTCACAATTTGTTTCTGTATACAATTGTCAGGGAGACATACCAAATTCTGTAAGACAGCAAATCTTCCTTCCACAAATATTAACAAGAATAAATTGGAACCCTTAAAATCATTGGATCTCTGGTGGAAGTATGAAGTATATGAAGTGTAAGCTTTGAAGTGAATTACCTATCTTTGGTGCACCAGTTTTCTCAACTTCATTAGCTTCATCACCAATCCACAAGAAGATCTGAAAAATATAGGTCCAGTCAAATATTATAACTATCATATGAAATAAGTTCTTTCATGTTAAGTTTTTTTTAAACAAGAGTTATTTTTCAAAGAAATAATCAGAAATATGACTCATGCTATGGTACACTGATAAAAGAAAACAATTCCTTTGAATTTGTCCTTAAACATTAACCTTTCCAGGCCCGTCCCTGTTATAATGTGTCTATGCAATTTCTTCTTTTGTTGTAGTAAGGTGTTAGAACTTATACCTTTATCCTGCACTTTCTGCTAATTGCACTTCTGGTTAGACCTAAACTGCATTTCGTTGCCTTGTACTTGTACATGTGTAATGACAATAAAGTAGAATCTAATCTGTCTAATCTAATCTTAAAGCCTCTTTAACTAAGATTTGCAAGATTTTTTGTTTTTTTTACAATACCATCTTGCTATTTTGATCTATTCTTCTTCCTCCCCATCCACTTTCTTCTGTACTTTCTTCTTTCCCAAAAGTTCAGGTCTCTGAACTGTATAATGCTATGGTCCACAACACAATCTTAAAAATCATTAAATTTACCTTGAATAATGTGTATTACTTAGTTAACAGCTTTTTTACGGTTATCTTTAAATACTCGGTTGTTCAGGGGTGGTGGTCGACTTGTTCTCAATCCTACTTTTTGTAAAAATTGATTGATTTGTATGGAATGATTACAATAAAATTAATTTAAAAATAAGTAAATAAATAAATAAATAAATACTCAATTGTCAAGAATGAACAAATTTAAATGACAAAATAAGCCATTTTTATACTAACCCAGAATGGGATGAAGTGGGCCTGAAAATGTCATGTCATTTTATATTGTTTATTTTCTCAACTGTACCTCTGTCTACTGAGAAGTTCAGTATATTTCTTCTTTCATTTTTACTTCTTTTTCTACAAAATTTCCTAAAATGGGGGTATGTACATCCACATCTGACTGCAAGGAAGTATTTCTTGGGCTCTACCCGGAAAAATACTGATAAAGTTGTTTCTTTCCAGAAAAATCTATCGGGGTGGAGGTGAAGCACCAAGTGAAAGACTGATTTCGACTGGCTTTCTGCTCTGATACAACTGTCAACTGTGGGACCTTAGATAGACAGATATGTGCCTTTATTCATCATCTGCAATCAACTGAATTGGAGGTGGACTCCAAACAAAGTGTAGAATCCTCTCAGTGATGATCAGTAGAATGGGATTTACCTAACCCTAACCCTTCAACTTTTCATTTTTAATAAATTAGCAAAAATTTCCAAAATCCTTTTTTTTGCTTTGTCATTATGGGGTATTAAATGTTGCTTGGTGAGGGGAGAATTTTATCAAATTAGCATAAGGTGGCGACATAACCAAATATGAATAAAGTAAAGGGGTCTGAATACTTTCTGAATTCACTTAATTTTCATAATAGGTCTCCACTTTTCTATATCAAAAACCTTTCAAAATACTACAGACATATCCAACTGGCAAGAGATCATCTAGTACAAAGGCATCATCAGGTTGGCACAATTCCTAAACCAAACACACACCTGGTCTCCAGTATCAAGCAACATTACATCATCACTGGCCAGGTCCGACTGCGTAAAATCTCCAGGAACTTCTTCTGCCTATTGGGAAAGTTGAAAACTTTAATACAACTGTAGCTGAAGACAGAGCAAACAAATGCAGAAATGCTCATCTTTGAACAGTAATGGTATAACTCACAATCAAACGGCCGGTTTTGTTTGAGCAGCCAAAGAGACGAGGTGGCTTAATTACTTTCTGGAGACTCTTTGAAGTCTGGTACTCTTTTTTGCCACCCAGTGCAGCCCAGAATCCAGCTGTAAAGACAAACATACAAATGATCCAAAAATCACAACCTGTTCTTATTTTTACAATATGCCAGTATTCAGATATTATTAAATTCTCAAGAAAATAATGCAGGTCACATTGATAATTTAATGTGCATTGGAGTCTTCTAAAATGGCACTGCTTAAAGCAATAATCAGTAAATTGTCTGTGTGTTGGTTTTAACCATGTATTAGTTACTATAAATCTGGCCACAAGAACCAATTATATTGTTTTGAAAAGTAGATCTGCCTTTTTATGAGTTTTATGTTTCACATGTTTTGCCTTTTGTTGTCTGAACCTGCTCTATGCAAAACAGGGAGCAAGAATTTATAGTGCATCCGGAAAGTATTCACAGCGCATTACTTTTTCCACATTTTGTTATGTTACAGCCTTATTCCAAAATTGATTAAATTCATTTTTTTCCTCAGAATTCTACACACAACACCCCATAATGACAACGTGAAAAAAGTTTACTTGAGGTTTTTGCAAATTTATTAAAAATAAAAAACTGAGAAATCACATGTACATAAGTATTCACAGCCTTTGCTCAATACTTTGTCGATGTACCTTTGGCAGCAATTACAGCCTCAAGTCTTTTTGAATATGATGCCACAAGCTTGGCACACCTATCATTGGCCAGTTTCGCCCATTCCTCTTTGCAGCACCTCTCAAGCTCCATCAGGTTGGATGGGAAGCGTCGGTGCACAGCCATTTTAAGATCTCTCCAGAGATGTTCAATCGGATTCAAGTCTGGGCTCTGGCTGGGCCACTCAAGGACATTCACAGAGTTGTCCTGAAGCCACTCCTTTGATATCTTGGCTGTGTGCTTAGGGTCGTGGTCCTGCTGAAAGATGAACCACTGCCCCAGTCTGAAGTCAAGAGTGCTCTGGAGCAGGTTTTCATCCAGGATGTCTCTGTACATTGCTGCAGTCATCTTTCCCTTTATCCTAACTAGTCTCCCAGTTCCTGCCGCTGAAAAACATCCCCACAGCATGATGCTGCCATCACCATGCTTCACTGTAGGGATGGTATTGGCCTGGTGATGAGCAGTGCCTGGTTACCTCCAAACGTTACGCCTGGCATTCACACCAGAGAGTTCAATCTTTGTCTCATCAGACCAGAGAATTTTGTTTCTCATGGTCTGAGAGTCTTTCAGGTGCCTTTTGGCAAACTCCAGGCGGGCTGCCATGTGCCTTTTACTACGGAGTGGCTTCTCTACCATACAGGCCTGATTGGTGGATTGCTGCAGAGATGGTTTTCCTTCTGGAAGGTTCTCCTCTCTCCACAGAGGACCTCTGGAGCTCTGACAGAGGGACCATCGGGTTCTTGGTCACCTCCCTGACTAAGGCCCTTCTCCCCTGATCGCTCAGTTTAGATTTCCGGCCAGCTCTAGGAAGAGTCCTGGTGGTTTCAAATTTCTTCCACTTACGGATGATGGAGGCCACTGTGCTCATTGAGACCTTCAAAGCAGCAGAAATTTTTCTGTAACCTTCCCCAGATTTGTGCCTCGAGACAATCCAGTCTCGGAGGTCTACAGACAATTCCTTTGACTTCATGCTTGGTTTGTACTCTGACATGAACTGTCAACTGTTGGACCTTATATAGACAGGTGTGTGCCTTTCCAAATCATGTCCAATCAGCTGAATTTACCACAGGTGGACTCCAATTAAGCTCCAGAAACATCTCAAGGATGATCAGGGGAAACAGGATGCACCTGAGCTCAATTTTGAGCTTCATGGCAAAGGCTGTGAATACTTCTGTACATGTGCTTTCTCAATTTTTTTGTTTTTAATAAATTTGCAAAAACCTCAAGTAAACTTTTTTCACGTTGTCATTATAGGGTGTCGTGTGTAGAATTCTGAGGAAAAAAATGAATTTAATCCATTTTGGAATAAGGCTGTAACATAACAAAATGTGGAAAAAGTGATGCGCTGTGAATACTTTCCAGATGCACTGTATGTAGGTATTAAGCAAAAATGACTTGTATGCATATTTAGACACTAATAATCACTCCCACAAATGCAATGTTTGGTGGAAAGAAAACAGTGTTCAAGAAAAAGCCCAGACAAACAGAGGAAGAACATACAAACCTATTCAGAGGTCATGCCAAGCCAGTATCAAACAAAGATAAAAGAATTGTGAATAAAGAGGTGGCAACAATTCTGACTGATTTGTGTATATTTGTGAGTGGTGGGTATGCTGGCACTGTTGAGGGCAAATTTAGAGAAAATGTCACCATACAGGTAAGACATCAGATTTTTAAAATTATTTAAACAACTGCAATATTTGCTTTAATAAATACTAAAGTGTCCAACTACTTTGTTTAACACCAATCTTTGTTGAAGTCTGCTTTGTGTCTGCTTGTATGTGTACACTATAAAAAATAGTCTGAGAAAATGACCAAATATAAACATTAGGCTGAAAGCTAAGTTACAATGGTATAAAATGCCGATATTAATACTAACACAGGGAAACAAAAATGATAGAACTCAGCTTTAGACCACAGGCAAGACAATAATGAAGTTTCAAGCAGTCATCCAAACAAACGGCCAATCTTACCAGGTTCTTTTCCCTCACTGACATCTGTGACTTTGCCTCCCAATACGCTGACCACGTGTTTTGCAGCAGCCATTTCTTCATCTGATGCTCCAACTCCCTTCCACACATATGTACCCTCAGGTGATTTCAGCACAAATACATCATTGGTGTTCAAGGACGAAGCACAGGCAGACACCTTAAAAACAGTAATAGGCTGCATTTTAGAAACACTTAATGGGCAACACTTAGCAATACTGAGCTTCACTGTAAAACATTACAGTGTCAGTTTGAAATTTGCGTTATTTAATTTAGTTCATTGTATTCTTTTATAATTAATGGTGTTCCCACTAGACAGGCTCAAACCTGTGTTTACACATTTAATACAATTAAAATTAAAAGTACTATGTAATACAGTGATCCCTCGCTATATCGCGCTTCGACTTTCGTGGCTTCACTCCATCGCGGATTTTAAATGTAAGCATATCTAAATATATATCACGGATTTTTCGCTGGTTCGTGGATTTCTGCGGACAATGGATCTTTTAATTTATGGTACATGCTTCCTCAGTTTGTTTGCCCAGTTGATTTCATACAAGGGACACTATTGGCGGATGGCTGAGAAGCTACCCAATCAGAGCACGTATTACGTATTAAATAAAACTCCTCAATGATATACGGTATGCTTCCCGCGCTGTGCTTCGCACACTTAAAAGCTCTAACAGCCCGTATTGATTTTTGATTGTTTGCTTTTCTCTGTCTCTCTCACTCTCTCTGTGACATTCTCTGCTCCTGACGGAGGGGGTGTGAGCAGAGGCTGTTTGCTTAGAAGATATGGACGCTCCTCTAAAAAATGGTGAAAGACTACCTTCACATTGATCCCTTCATTGCGGCCGCTTTATCGCGGTGCTTCGCATACTTAAAAGCCCAACAGCCCTATTGATTTTTTGTTTACTTTTCTCTCTCTCTCTGACATTCTCTGCTACACGCACTCCTTTGAAGAGGAAGATATGTTTGCATTCTTTTAATTGTGAGAAAGAACTGTCATCTCTGTCTTGTCATGGAGCACAGTTTAAACTTTTGACTAAAGGGTGTTATTTCATGTCTAGAGGGCTCTAATAATGTTAAAAAACGTATTTAGAAGGTCATAAAAAGGTTTTCAATGCTCTAACTGTGAAAATATTAGATTTATAAATAAAGAATCCTACTTTGTGGAAATTCATTTATCTGTCTGGAGTGGTTTAACCGCGATAAACAATGGTTTACTGAATAACTGTGCGGAGAATATTTATAAACAGTGTGGGAGAGTTCCTAAGGGATTAAAATATATAAAAATAACCATACAAACATGGTTTCTACTTCGTGGATTTTCATCTATCGTGGGGGGTTCTGGAACGCAACCCCCGCGATCGAGGAGGGATTACTTATATAGTATATCTACAAATATATCTATTTAAATATACACACACACTTTTAAAAATGGTAATGTAGGTAAATTGTATTGCACTGTAAAGTAATGTAAAATAAGGTAAACTAAAATATACTAAGTTCACAATGGGGAAGGAAAAACATTTTATATTGATCTTAGACAGAAAATACATCTCAGAGGACCAAAATTATATATCAGACACTTAATTTTCCTTCTGCAGTCTACTAGATTATAAGGCATTGTATATAATAACAATAGAAATTTGACAAACAAGAGGAGACATTAAGTCCATCAAGATGTTTGTTTAGCTAATAGCTAAGATGTCCCAACATCCCATCTAGATACTACTTAAAGAAGGCAGAAAAGATAAATAGATTTACATATATGATTTTAATGGAGTCACACAATGGTCTGACGCTCGGTTTGTCATTAGAGATACAATTTACATGCAGATGTAAGGTCATTTAATTGTGCTGGGAAAGTGGGGACTTCTGGAACGTGAGCAGGTTCAGGGGTCACTAGTTAACGTTAGACACATTCATATTGACCACTTCTTTTGTCTGCTATAGGAGAAGGTAGAGAATGTGGATTAACCATTCTCATTGAAAAGGGTCTTTTATATTGTGAAACTTGACCACTTCATTCCAGGAAGCTCTGGGCATCCTCAAATGAAACAAAGATTCTGTACATTAGTGTCCCCTGTGACATCCACCTTACACATATTTGTTCTTGTACATTCTAATTTGTTTTTACAGTATTTTTTATATTTTATTTTATGTATTTTCTAAATCATTGCTTGTTTCATCTTGTAAAAAGTTATTAAGTGTTTTTTAAAACGTGTTGTGGTACTTACCACTATGAAAGGTGTTAAATTAAAAGGTGTACAGTATCTTGTTAAACATTTCAAATTCAGGATATAAAATGCAGAAAGGTGGCAGCTTTGTGTCACTGTAATTAAACTACATCTACTAAAGTAGTGGTTTTAGTTTTTGGGTGTAAATGCATACTTTCAGTAGATATTTTGTACCAGTTTAGTAACATTTCTTAAGCTATGATCACATACATACTGTACGTAACTGAAGCATCTTCACTTACTTCTACTGCCCTGGTAGCTTTGGAAGAGCTTTGCCTTATGTGGAAGAGACGAGTGCTTGCTGAAGGACTTTGACCACCTTTACGGGATGTTCCACCAGAATGAATTATCATTGGCTTTCCCTTGAACAAGCTCATGAGATGGGGTGGCTCCTGTCCCTGAGTCACTCGTACCTGTAATTAGAATCCACATTTAAATGCAAAAGAGACTGATGTAAAGTACAAAAAAAGCAGAGGGCCAATTCTTTTTTAACATTGATCAACAAATTATGCAAATCTACCTGCAAGAAAACACAGTGATGGCTCATTCACTATTACTCATTATTTTAATGCTACCTTGCTTCATTTAAAGCATGTAAAATGAATGGAGATGTAATCCTTCTTGCAGTTCATACAGATAAAGATGAAAAATCAACTTTTGTTCTAAAAGTTATCCAACAGGGGACACTTCTTCATTATAAAATAAGCCATTGAACACATTTTAGCATCTACATCAGATGATTTAGATAAATATATGGAAAAACTCAACAGCTTTAAAACTCACTTGCCCCTGCTTTTCTTTAAATAAGATTATAGCACCAATAAATATCAATTAGTTTATTTATTTTAAACTGTGAGATTTCAAATGTGTGTTCATGACAACTGGTTAGTAAGATAATAATACCATAAAGAGACATAGACAGCTGCACAGCCAACAAAAGAAAAAATAGCTACAGCATATCTTTGGCTCAATTAAATTTCTCTTTATTATTTACATATTAACTCTTAGATAATGACGCTAGCTATGTTAGTAAAAACATATTTGCAAAAAAACATATGGCACTCAGAAGATCCTTTGTGTTTAGCAACTCTTATTAAACCATGCATATGGCACACTGGTAATCATGTCTGACATAACTAGCATGATAAATTATTTTCTTCAGTGAATGGAACAGGATTCAAGATTAAAATAAGCAAAGTGAGGCCTGTTTCACGAACACCTTGAACAGCAGAGAAAAAAAAAATTGGGCCACTGAATAACTTGGATAAATGCAGAAAATGGCCATTAAACCAGTGATGATGACGGTGATGATGATGATCTTGCTCTGTCCCTAAGGTCTACATAAGCTGTTTAATTCCATTAAAATATTTTAAGCAAGTTATGCATTTTATCTGCAGAGTAGAATTTATTATAATGTCATAAAAATAAAATATACACAATATAGAAACAAAATAAACACTTGGCTACTCCTCTGCATTCAGACTTTAAGGTATTTCTTATTTGGTAGAATTTCTTCCACACATTCCCAACTACATCTATCATACTAAAAGTATCTCCTTTTCACTCACCTTTCAGTTATACACACTATATCTGCCTATTTCTTCTAGGAAGCCTTGATTTAAATTCACCTTCCAATTTCAGATTTACAACTCCTCTGGCCAGGGGAAGTCTTTAAAGTTCATCCTGAAATCCCTTCTAGATCTAGCCTGGTAATCATCTCGAGGGTCAGGGGTGGCCCTATTTAAATACAGTGCTGCCAGTGGCACATATCGTCCATGCACCCCCTGTGCATGGTTTAGCCTTTAAAAGGGGATGCAAGACAGTTTCATGGTGTCTGTTTTCTAACAGGATTAACAAAGTCCAATCTATTGTAGCTAGGGACAGAGTGCTAAAAGAGCAAAAGGAAAAGAATAAATTGAAAAGAATTACCTGCACAGGAGCCCCTCCCATGCTGTCATCCAGCTTTACTGTGAGAAATGCAGATGCTGCTAGTTCATCTTTAGTGGCCTTTAATCCCTGCCTGAAGATAACATGAAGGGTATATACTGTAGATTATTTATTTACTATTTACTCATATGCATTTAATGGTATTGTAAGGTAATTAATTATATGTTCTATTTTATCTAAACTTTTAAAAAGTATTAATCAGTACTTTTCAAAGAGTGATGCACTGGCAAAATAGTCACTGTCAGCATGGAGTTTGCAAATTAATCCCTTTGTCTCCATCCATTCCAGTTTTTCTCTTAAAACCCTAAATTATGCATGATACTAACTGATGAATTCTAATTGGATAGATGTGAGTGAGCGTGAGTGTGTGTATGTGTGTGTGTGTGTGTGTGTTAATATCTGCGTGAATATGACCTGCAATGGACTGAAGCCCTGTCCTGGTTTTGTCCCTGCCCTTGGACTAATGCTTATGGAGGTGAATCTGACACAAAACAAACATATAGAATTATGTATGTTTTAAAATTGATGGATTTTTATGCATAGTTTTAAGTGTAAATCCTTTTACTGTTATTTATACAGATATAAAGATTTTGTAAAAATCTCAGTTACATTTCCCAGAACAGGCTCTTAAACAGTACACTTGATCTGTCATCTTAAAAAACCAGGATTAGACAGCAGCTAAGTAGAATACACCGCATTGAAATATTCTGTTGGCCTTACATGATAACCATACAGTTAGGAGTTCTGAAGAGCAGTACTAATTGTCCATGAAATGCTAATAGGAACAAACAGGTTTAGACAAATTAAACAATCTGTAACGATGAATGCTTTACATAATTTGTTGTAAAGTTGTGAGAGGAGTGTAACAAACATTTTCAATACATTCCTGGAACAACAAAAGAAATATTTTTATGCAGGGGGATATTTTTTTTCTTACATAAAACTCTTTTACTTTAGTAAATGTTTAGCTAATACTTTTTTTTTTAACTTATACGTGAGTTGTTTCAACCTGTGTGCCTTTGGTATAGTAAATTTTCACTTAATGAACAATACCTGTATTTCAATATCATTTTTCAGTACTCTTCCCACAACTACTATTTTAGCATCCTTCTTGATAATATATATGCATGTACAGTGGAGACTGATAAGAACACATGCATATTAAGATTTAACTAAAATGATTTATTGTAGGGGGCGGCACGGTGGCGCAGTGGTAGAGCTGCTGCCTCGCAGTTAGGAGACCTGGATTTGCTTCCCAGGTCCTCCCTGCGTGGAGTTTGCATGTTCTCCCCATGTCTGCGTGGGTTTCTTCTGGGTACTCCGGTTTCCTTCCACAGTCCAAAGACATGCAGGTTAGGTGCATTGGCGATCCTAAATTGTCCCTAGTGTGTGTGTGTGCGCCCTGCGGTGGGCTGGCGCCCTATCCGGGATTTGTTTCCTGCCTTGCGCCCTGTGTTGGCTGGGATTGGCTCCAGCAGACCCCCATGACCCTATAGTTAGGATATAGCGGGTTGGATAATGGATGGATGGATTTATTGTAGTATTTCTTTTATACTCACAAAGAAACTCACAGCAAATTAATACTGAGTAACTGTCCTCATTCATTCTATTCTTCTTATGCAGGTTACAGCATTTCTGTATACAGTACTGTACACACACGCATACCTTACTTTGAATATGGCAAAATCTTCAACCATGTGCCATTTTAACTTTTATAAAATATAACACGAAATGGTTGCTGGAATCCACAGATCTATTTGTTAGTGAGTGTGACTGTGAAGTGTGTGTAAGTGTCCGGTGGATGGCTTAGTGTCTGGGTGCTGGGTCCTGCCTTGTACTTGATGCTGTGCGGATGAGTTGCAGCCTTACATAACCCTTAAATGGATTAAGCAAGTTTAATAATTTTATGTTATTGTGTGTTTGTGTTCCTTTGAGGCTATGTGATCCTTTTATTTTAGTAGACCTGAATAACATGGTGGCTTAGTATCTACAGAAATCCAAAAGATTGGCCTATGTTTGAACAGTAAACCACAAGAACCAGTTAGAGTCTAATAAAGGAATACCTATGGTTTTTTACTCCAGCCAATTAGATCCCAGAAAAATGCTTCAATATAAATGCCACCAATTACTTAAATGTTTTTAAAAGCAAACACATACTATTTTTGAATAAAATTTAGACTGTTTTAGTCACAAAACTTAACAGTATTTCATTATGTTTACATAGCTTTTGTAAAGAAACACATTAACATGTGGCAATTTATTGAGATTATTGATGACTGGCTATTGTGCAGCAAATAAAATATTGATTTATTAACATATTACATTTTATATTAAGAAAGTGGATGTGTTTTAATGATAGGTAGAAACCACAGTTAAAAAAAGGGAAGGTCTAATTTTTTTCTCTGGAATTTCAGGAACTGTGGTCCATTTGGTCAAACAGCATATATAAGAATATATTAAGATTCAGAATATGTTAATGAAGTCAGTTCATATTTTCATTTCAGAAATTACTGTTTTCACTTTTACAATTAGTAATTCAAGAGGAAGGCCTGAGGATTTGTCAAGACAAATGAAAGAGAAAACAGAGAATGAAATACGTATATTAATCCATGACTAAATTACCAAGGTACCTTATATCACTGACAGTAGTACAACTAGTGTTAATTACTAGTGTTTACTGCACAAGACCTTCACTTATGCTCAAACAGGAAACAATTAACAAATTATAAAAATGTCAATATTGAAGATGGATTGGAAAATGTAGTCATTCTTGTATCAGGTAACAAGCAAAATTAAAAAAAAAACCCATAAAAGTCTCTTACATCCCTTAAAGGTAATGTAGCTAAATTAATGAAGTTTCAAGAATTCTATCCTTAGTACACACCAAAAGTATAAAGGAATTCTGTAAATTAGCTCACCATGTATAAATGATGTGTTGCTCTCTACCACCAGTTTTGTAACTGTACAGGATCAAGTAGCAGTCTCCACCATAGAATTGTCCATAAGATGAGGGTTCAATGTGAACTTTGTCTCCTCCCTCAACCCTCCATATCTAAACAAAAAATAAGTTTGTTTGATATATTCTTAATTATAACACAATTGCATTCTTTACATTGACAAGAGCTTCCTTAAGAAATACACAAAACATAGTTTTTTCTGGATTTGTCACTGAAATTTTCTTCAATTAAAGGTTAGAATAGGACAATATAGTTTTTAGGGCTAGTGCCTTAAGAGGTCTGTAACTAGAGGCCTGATCAAGAGGCCTGTAACTATTAATTTTTTTCATGATGTAAGCATATTTTGAAAACATCAGCAAGATAAAAAAATGAAGGAAAAATTAATAATGTTCTCACCTCCACTTTGCCAGAGCCATCATCTACCATACCATGCTGGGCTGCCATAGAGTGATTTGAGTGAAGAGCGGAGGCGTCAAATGGAACTTGCTTGATTTTTGCAATTTTACCAATTGTGTAAGCCTCACTGGGGCCCTCTGTTTCAAATCTGTCCTTCCAGTCGGAGAAGAACTGCTTGAAGAGCGTAGTCTCACCACTTTCAGGCAACAGTTGGATCTATATGTGAGAAGTCCAGCACATATATCACTCATCTGCCTGACTTTTAAAAATCCAAAATTGGATTTGAATTGTAATGAGGAGAAAACTCAACTGTATAACATTTTTTGAAACATTACTGGCATAAGAAAGCTGCAGACTGCCATTAGCCAATTTAAAATGTTATAAATTAAAATAAAGTTATGATTTCAAATAAATGGTGATAAGTGAAGAATATAAACAGAATGAGCAAATGTAGATATACATACAGTAAGTGAGGAAAATATGGATTCAGAAAGCTGACTTGTACAGAGAGCGAATAAATAATGTATGTCATAAAAGATAGTGTTTCTTAAATGGATCAGGTACATTATTGGAGATTATGGAACTATACAAGCTTTGAGTGGAAAATGGCTTAATTAAAATTATTATAATAGTAGATTTTCATAATTGAAAAATATGTAGGTGTGAAATACACCTGCATACAACAAGCTTAAATAATCAAACCTTAATTTAGTGATTTATTCATAATTACATGATAATGGAATTATGTGCTAATGTTAAACCCACTTCGGAACACGAATACCATTGCCCAAATGGAAAACGAACTTAAAAAGTGAATGCATGCATGCAAAATTTGAAATTAACTTAGAAGATGTCAGAATGAAAATACCACCTGTGTGGAACGTGGGTAATTTTTTGATTTCAAAAACTCCTCAGCTGCTTTGAGAGCTGACTTGCGTTCTTCATTGTTTGCACCTTTTCCTGAAATGTAAAATATATATTTTTGTAAAGCACTCTTCATGGAGTACAGTTTTACGGCACTTAAACATATTTACAACAATAATAGCCATCAGTTAAATTATTAAACCATAAATGTGTATACAGTACATAAACAAAGTACATTAACACACAGAATGACTGAATATTCTTATTGATTAATATAAAACAAGTTGGACAAATTGAGTTGGATTTTGTGCTACTAATTATTTTGACTCTGATTAAAATTAAAAATATTCTCATGACCCTGTACTGGTAAAAGAAGATCAAGGAAAACAATTATAGCCCATAAACAAGCAGCTCATCTATTATCAGACTCATAGCTATTATACTGAACTTAGAAAGAAATTATAAACTTTGTAATGCAAGAATGTTTAGTGATCATTTATTTTTGAACTTTATGAGGTTACTTGAGCCCAATTGCATGCACTAGTCTCCCCTAAGCTGTAAATACACTAAAATCTATTAAAAAATAATCTATTTTTTTACTCAGAAGCTCCTCTAAATGCTAACCTAATGCAAGATACTACTGATTTTGTGTTTGAGCCATTGTTACATTTATTTTTCACCACAGAGCATGCTGTACCTTTCCACAGAAATATCCTGCCATCTGCACCATTGTCGAGAATGTAACACTCATTGGTTGAAAGCATTTCTTTCTTGAAAGGGCTTGCATCTGCTATAAGGCTAGTCTTCATTGATCCAGAGGCATCAGACACCTATATCATTAAGACACCATAGACAAACGTGAAACTTAGATTTATGGTATTTAAAAAAAACAAGCCTTATTGCTTACTAATTCAAAAATATGAGAAATGACTAAACGAGGGTAATGATGCACATGAGAAACAGGATGAAACTTTCACGTAAGAGTAACTTACCATCCAAAGGCTAGCTTTGCTTTTATTAGCAGTATCGACTAGCACATCATCATCAGTAGCTGGTGCAATCTCTGGCTTTGGTCCCAGGGCCTAAATTTAGTAAAAATGTATTTTTCAAGTAAGATCAAGCAAATATATAACTGCAAAGAAATTCAGTTGGTGTTTTCTTACAGCAATTATTTCAGGGGGTTCTGCTCCATCTTCTATCATTGTTATCTTTCCTCTGCCATTGCGTTCATTGTCACGGATGGAAATGGCTAATTGTGAAGCTTTGATACGCTCAAATCGGTTGCATTCACTTCCACACCACTGGTATATGTCCTGCCACAGAAGACAAAGACAATACAATAAGGTTAAACCTTAACAGCTGTCAGGTCTTTTTTTCAAAACCTCTACATTGCCATATACATTTATACTCAACTGAAATAAATCAGAGTTCAGAGACTTATGTGCTCCTGTTATGCCTGAGATAAAACAGGCAGCCTCTAATACATGATATAACAAGGTAGGGAGATAAAAGAACTAACGAAGTCGGAAATAAGTAGGGGTCACTGCCAGATGATGAAAATAAATGGCAAAACGTCTAAGCCCAAAAAGAATTCCAAAAATCAAAAGTAACAAAAAAAACATAAGAACCCTCATAACTATAACACTTTTACTCTCATTATTCTAACCCTCCAATGCCTTTGTTTAAATTATCCAACAACTTGGATGCCAGCAGTAGAGCACTGCCATCTTAAATACAAGCAGCACAATGTCATGCATCATGTTAAAGCTGGTCAAGTGGTAGCAGTGGGTGCTATGTCTAGCCATGGCCACACGACAAAAAGCTGCCCTTGAACAAAAACAATAAAATGGTGAAAATAATGTTAAAAATTATAATCAGACCAAAACAAAAATATAAATATCCAGCCAAAATTTTTTCTGCATGGAGCAAGACCTTATATTCATGTTAGCAACAATAGCATTTAATTGTCCCATGCATTGCATGTCACAAGACAAGCATCTTCAGTGCAGATCCCACAGATTTGAAAATATCATGAAAAATGTACTTAACACTCCATTTAAGAATGATTTAAAAAAATAACCTTTATTATTCATGTACACACTACAAAAATATACTGAATTAGATATGTAAGGCACAATTAATGATGTTTAACACTAAGATCACAAACAATCAGCAAATGATTTGGCATGGTTAATGATAAAGCACACCTTTCCAAGATCAATAATGAAGCAGTCTCCCTTATTGAACTTATTCCATGAAAAGTCGACTTCTGTAGCCCTTATGATTCTCCTTCCTTTGATGTGCAACAAGCGCTTTACATTCATATCATTGGTGGAAACATGCTGAAATCCAGAAGCAACGCCACCTTTCTGTGTCAGGGAGAAAAAAAAACATATCAGAGTAATGTAATCATTTCATATGTTTAATATATATTTCAAGTTTAAGGTTATCAGAGTTGCGCCTTGAAAGATCCATCCATCTGTTTTATGAACTCTGCATCAAAGGTTGTGAGGAACCCGAGTTAGAAGCTCAAGGTTGAACCCAATCCTGGTACTGTTTCTTAATACAGACTGCTCTTGTAAATTACACAATAATACTGTGGTCATCTTTTGTTTGTACATAATGACAGTCACTGTGCCACTGTGCCTATGAAGAAGGTGCCAAGGACTTCCATATTAGTATCAGTGTCTTGACAAAACAATTAAAACAATTCCCCATTAAAAGTGAATACTAACCTCTTGGATAAAGCATTTTATGATGTGTATGCTAGTCTTGCATAACAAAATATACATTGCCTATAAACTTTCTTACTAACCCAAGCATCAAAAACCTCTCTAATGTCAAAGGTTTAGTTCATATTTTTAAGATGGCATTTCTGTTCACTGTTCACTAAAGTGAAGTATGTAGAAGATGTAATATAATATAATATAATCTGGTGTGCAAAGCTACAATAATCTTGATGCCATTTTTGGACATTTGTAACTGCTTTGGATTTTAGTTTTGAAAACATCCGGATATTTTGTCTGGCCTTTGATCACAGTATAATTAGGCATTCTTTTTCTGTTGGCCTTTTCTAAAGGAACAAACTTGTTAATATAACAATGTTTGGAAATATGATACCATTTCATCCACATACTTAGCTTTGAGCTATTTTATCCATGTTGCTCACACAGTTGTACTATAAAAGATGGTGTCTCAGATAAAAAAAGGTTTTCAGTCAATGTGTAGTTTGTGTAAAATGCAAGCCTTCTGTGAAGGAGTATTTTCTTTCTTACAGGCACTTATTTATTATCACCCTTAAATAAAACCTTTTCTTTTTTTACAGGCATTACCCCACCACACTTTATTTTACATACATGCCCAGTAACAATAACATTGCTTATTTATGTGTGATAATACATTTTTCTGAACTAATCACAAGAATTATTAAAATCACCTCTAAGCTGCACCTTCTCTGCACTAGTAATGTTAGGATTGTGAGCATTTTCTGTTTAGTTCTTTTACAAGCCCAAGATGCAGAAAAACAAAACATCTTTTTGGCTTTTGCATTTTTCTATGATTTTTGGTCATTTTTCTCTGAGATACATATTGTTGTACTGACTCATTACACAGAGCAAATCCTAGTCAGCTGCTTTAAGCCAATTACGTGTAGTTTATCTAGATTTACCTGGTATTTAATACCGGCTTTAAAATAACCAGCAAAAGCAACTGATTCATTCCCTTGCACCTCACGAAACTGCACTGGCTTCCCACCAAGATAATCATCCAGCTGGGTGGCAAATATTGCAGCAGCACCACTTTCATCCTGAGAACATTCCTGCCCTGAAAAATAAAATGAGCAATTATAAAATCAAAAGAGATAAAAATGCTATAGTAGAGTGGAAACAGGTGTAACAAAGTGCTACACACATTTAATAGAGAATATGTATACTTGTATTAGATGTAACCACAGATTACCCAAAAAAACAGAAAATTCATTTGGTTTATTAGAAGTAGCTGTCAATGGTGCCTTTCATTTATTGATGACACTGCATAAACCTTACCCATTGTCTCTCTTATAAATTTCATTTTATGCCTTCAGAAACTATTTAACTAAGATTTTATTACAAGAAGCCAATTTAAGTGTAATTTGTACAAAAAGTATTATAGACCTTATATATATTGAAAAGCAACATATTTTTTTCCCAAATGCCAAAGGTTACTTCAAATTTGTCCCAATACATCAGTGCATTCCGTTCTTAAGAGATGTATTGGGCTAACAAAACTGATTCAAAATTGTTCGCCAATGTTTACTTCTATAAAGAACTGTGGAGAGTGTCCTGACAAATTGTATCACTGTGTGGTTTGGGAACAGCAAAACCCATGAGCACAAGACTCTGTAGCACACAGTGAGGATGGCAGACAGGATCGTAGAGGTCACCCTCTCCTCGCTCCAGGAAATTTTTCAGACATGCTATCTGAGCAGAACCTCCGCCATTGTGGAAGACGTTTCTCATCTGTTATACATAATGTATGACCTCCTGCCTTCAGGTAAAAGATACCTCAGCATTAAGACCAGCACAGCCAGGTCGTACAACAGCTTCTTTCCCCAATCTGTCAGACTTCTGAACTCCTACATGTCACCAAGTACCATATTCTTATAACATTCCCCCCATTATGTACTGTCACTTTACACTCTGCATATTACTATGGATACTGAACATTGTGTCTTTTGTTTTGTTATATTGTATTGTATTGTTAACCTGGTTTCGGTAATGTCATGGAGTATATTAAATGTATGTTGTACTGTATTGCCTAAGGACCGGGGACTGTGAGGAACGAAATATCGTTCAACTGTATACTATGTAAAATGTACAGTATGTGGATGAATGACAATAAAAGCTGAGTTGAGTTGATTACAGGACATTACATGATACAGAAATATCCATCCATCTTATGGCAAGAATACTTTACAAACATCCCACAAATAAATTTACCAAGACCACTGGTGGGCCACCAAGTACCACACTACCATTTTAGTAGCATCTTTTTAAATAGATTGTGTGCAACTTCCAGGGTTAGGGCTAACTTCTATTGTTAATTGAGATGGTTAAAACTATGGTAGTTACAAACCTTCTTCAGGTTTGAGGCATCAGCTTCCCTGAAAACATCTCCTCATATTTATGCCTGTAAAGCTCCCTCAATTCCCACATTCAAATTCAGTGCAAACTCACCATGTATCTACTACATTGAGACTGAGAGTTTTATATTTAGTTTCTGACACTAAACTCTCTCGATCTTTGTCATATGTGTATCTGCCCAATGATATTGGTAAATTTTGACTCTTATGCACATTCAATATATTGTTTTGATATAACCTGTTAAGAACTCAATTCCTATTTAACAGTGTGTGAAATTGTAAGCTGTGAAATGTAATATACAGTTAGGTCCATAAATATTTGGACAGAGTCAACTTTTTTCTAATTTTGGTTCTGTACATTACCACAATGAATTTTAAATGAAACAACTCAGATGCAGTTGAAGTGCAGACTTTCAGCTTTAATTCAGTGGGTTGAACAAAAAGATTGCATAAAGATGTGAGGCAACTAAAGCATTGTTTAACACAATCCCTTTATTTCAGGGGCTCAAATGTAATTGGACAAATTAAATAACTGGAAATAAAATGTTCATTTCTAACCCTTTGCTGGAAATGACAGCCTGAAGTCTTGAACTCACGGACATCACCAGATGCTGGGTTTCCTCCTTTTTAATGCTCTGCCAGGCCTTTACTGCAGCAGCTTTCAGTTGCTATTTGTTTGTAGGCCTTTCTGTCCGAAGTTTAGTCTTCAAAAAGTGAAATGCATGCTCAATTGGGTTAAGATCAGGTGACTGACTTGGCCATTCAAGAATTTTCCACTTCTTTGCTTTAATAAACTCCTGGGTTGCTTTGGCTGTATGTTTTGGGTCATTGTCCATCTGTATCATGAAACGCCGCCCAATCAATTTGACTGCATTTAGCTGGATTTGAGCAGACAGTATGCCTCTGCACACCTCAGAATTCATTCGCTGCTTCTGTCCTGTGTCACATCATCAATAAACACTAGTGTCCCAGTGTCACTGGCAGCCATGCACACCCAAGCCATCACACTGCCTCCACCGTGTTTTACAGATGATGTGGTATGCTTTGGATAATGAGCTGTTCCACGCCTTCTCCATACTTTTTTCTTGCCATCATTCTGGTAGAGGTTGATCTTGGTTTCATCTGTCCAAAGAATGTTTTTCCAGAACTGTGCTGGCTTTTTTAGATGTTCTTTAGCAAAGTCCAATCTAACCTTTCTATTCTTGAGGCTTATGAGTGGCTTGCACCTTGCAGTGCACCCTCTGTATTTACTTTCATGCAGTCTTCTCTTTATGGTAGACTTGAATATCAATACGCCTACCCCCTGGAGAGTGGTGTTCACTTGGTTGGCTGTTGTGAATGGGTTTCTCTTCACCATGAAAATGATTCTGCGATCATCCACCACTATTGTCTTCCGTGGACGTCCAGGTCTTTTTGCGTTGCTGAGCTCACCAGTGCTTGCTTTCTTTCTCAGGATGTACCAAACTGTAGATTTTACCACTCGTAATATTGTAGCAATTTCTCAGATGGGTTTTTTCTGTTTTCGCAGCTTAAGGATGGCCACTTTCACCTGTATGGAGAGCTCCTTTGACCGCATGTTGTCTGTTCAAAATCTTCCACATGCAAGCACCACACCTCAAATCAACTCCAGGCCTTTTATCTGCTTAATTGATAATGACATAATGATGGACTTGACAACACCTGCCCATGAAATAGCCTTTGAGTCAATTGTCCAATTACTTTTGAGCCCCTGAAATAAAGGGATTGTGTTAAAAAATGTTTTAGTTGCATCACATTTTTATGCAATCTTTTTGTTCAACCCACTGAATTAAAGCTGAATGTCTGCACTTCAACTGCATCTGAGTCGGTTCATTTAAAATTCATTGTGGTAATGCACAGAACCAAAATTAGAAAAAAGTTGTCTCTGTCCAAATATTTATGGACCTAACTGTATGATGTAATCTGAACTAGTTAGTTGAAGGATTAAAATAGCCCCATGGTTTTCTGATAGCACTGTGGAATTAATAATGACAAATGTTAGGATTTTTTTAATTAGCATCTTACCCAGCCACATGTGAAGACTATAGGAAGGAGCAGCGGTAGTGTAAAGGACTAGGTATGCATCTCCTGTGAAGAAGTTGCCATACAGGTTTTTGGGAATTGGCTTCAAGTCCATTTTCTCAATTCTCCAGATCTGCAGCCCAGGTGCTTTCCCAGCAGTTTTGAATTCTTCGTGGGCCACCATTGCCTATAAATAAATATATATATATATATATATATTTCTTTAACTTACAAATATAACATACATGATATTCTGAATCAGAAACCATAGTAAAAGGTCCATATTTTCAGTTTATTAAGCAGCAATGTCAATGAATCAGTTTAGGGAAAAAATCCCCAAAGAAAGCTCTTTAATTTAATATATCATGTAAAATAAAAACAATTTTGGTGGCACTACCAAAACATTTGCAGAAGCAATCAACATTACTCTCTAATACAAGCATTCACATATGATTTACAAGATCCAAGCAACCTGCATAAAACATTTTTTATTTGATCAGTGTGCAGTTGTAAAGAGACCAATTTTAGCACTCAGGAAGTAACTCTCAATTAACTCTCAGTGGGACAACAGTTCATGGAAGAACACTGTCATGCATGCTAGGCCAATTTGAAACTGAAAATCAAGCTGACATTCTCTAGGATGTGTAAAAAAATGCAGCTGCTGTAGTACAGCTACATATACACTAGATGGACTTGCAAAATACAAATAAAGGGCCAAGAACCTGTATTCAGATGCAGCAAAAGTAAGGCTTTAGGCAGCATTAGTAGTATTTTGAATGCACTGTGGCACATTACAGAATGCCCGTGATTGATTGATTGATTGATTGATTGATTGATTGATGAGCTAGGCAAGTGCTGACAGAAACTGTGTTTTTCTCTGCCCCGTTGCAAGCTACTCTCAGCTTTATGCAGTTATACTGTACTTTATCATTAATTTATCAATATTTAATTGCTTTGAAAACCTAATAAAAATCTATTGATGCAGTAATATGTCTGAATGCAAAATAAATGGTTTTTTTTTAGTTTAGCATCATGTTTGTGTGTTGTTGCATGATATTTTGTGTCTTACTTTAACTAGGCTATTTTTTAACACACTTCTGCCATAGTCACATTCTGTATGGAATCTGAATATTCTCCCAAGTCTGGGAGTTTTCCTCCCATGTCCCTAATACATAGGTTTATAGATCTGTCTGCTAGGTTAGAAAAGCATCATTTGATTGATTGGTGGTTCCCCAATCCAAGAATGGCTCCAGCTCTCAAAAATTGGAGTAAACGATTCAGAACTTGAATAGATTTGAAAATGTCTTCAGCTTTCCACGCTGGTAAATGGAGGTGTGCTAATACAAGAAAAAATGGTTAAAGATTATTTCCACAAGGAAATAAGGTTAAATGAACAATGTTTTGGCTAAATAGCCTTCAAGAAGCTATATAGCTGGAACACTGTGTCTTTAACCTTAAAGTGGAAACAACCTTCAACCTTTTTTAGGTATATTTGCATATAACGCATAAAGCACCTATTGTGATAGCCCAGTCTGTTTGTCCGTATGAATCAACTCTGCCCCCTGTGGACCAATTTAGTTGAAATGTGGCAGTCTTATTCTTCAAGGAAGTTTGTCAAAACAGCTGAAGTCTCATGGAGATAGGTTGAAGAGTTAGCAGTATACAATGTTTTGAAATTTTAAACTCTCCCATTGAAAAGCATTGGTGAGTTTTTAAATTTGCTAAATTTTTCTTCAAATTGAAAAACATTCTGTACGACTTCAGCTATGAATGAGTTTACTGTTTCAGTTTTACATTGAGAGTGGTTGCTTGAATTTATATAGTTTATGTAATTAGCTCTTTTACTTATCTGACATCCACACGCATGCCCAATGCAAGTGAGTCCTACATCGGGCAGATCACAAGCACAAACAGCTCACAGAGCAGTACCCTTCTCCTACTACTTTGGGTCTACTTTAGGTAAGGCAACCAATAAGAGTACAAAAAAGTAAATTCTCTGGAAATAAATGGAAAGGGATAGCAAGTACGTAAGCATATATAAGACTGAATTGATTGAAGTAATATTACCTGCAGATAATAACTTGTAGCTAAACAGTGTTTGAACAAGTTAATTACGTGGGAAAGGTCCAGCTTCTCTAACTGATATAAACTATAGGATGGGTTTACAAATAGAACTGAAGTTGCGCTGCAGGCAGAAGATTGTAGCCGCTGGTCCTCCAACAAGGAACATGCTGACCGTTAATAGCAAAGGCAGGGCAGGATTACAGTTTGTGCTGTGCCGATTACTTAATGGTTTAACGTAACACACACATACCGTGTTTTAGAGTTTATCCGTACCTGACGAGCTGATTTTGCTTTCATATATTCACAGACTGGAATCAAAAGTTTTAAGATAACTATCACCTTTTGTATTCCTGTTATTAAACAATAAATCAGCTCTTTTTTCAAGATCTTACTTATATAATTTTAATGAATTACTATGTTTTAGTTAATATTAATAGCTAGATGGGGAACTTATTTCAATTGCTTTTCTCCTTTAATAGGGTAATATCGATACTGATTTTCCGCTATTATTGGTCATTTTGTATTAATAGATATTTTTTATTTGTTAATTATTGAGTGGTATTCTGTTGGGTATACTTATTATACAGAACTAAAATGTTCTGTTTAAGAAAACTGAACAACAATCGCTCTACTAATAAACAACATCGAGCACTGACCAAGTCATTTGCTTCTCTGGCTTTTCATATTTAATTATTTTAAACTTTAACTAAATTGTTGGTAAAGTTGTTTATACCAATGCTTGCTGAAAGATACTAGAGTATAATCAAGACATTCAGTCACTTTATATTAGGGGTGACCAACTCTGATCCTGGAGAGATGCAGTGGCTGCTGGTTTTTGTTCTAATTCAGTTGCTTAATTAGAAACCAGTCCTCACCAATAACAGATCTTAATTAATTTCATAGCTTGTTAATGTTTTAACTCTACCATGTCAGTTCATTCTTAAATCATAAGATTTTTTTCCTTTCTAATGATACATGAATCATTCAAATGACTTGAGTAATGTTCAATTCTTAACTTTCTCTTCAGTTTCCTTCTGAGTACTTAATTAAACCAAATAGTGAATGATGAATACACACGGGAAGAAATGGAGACACGCTAAATGTACTGTAGAACTGCTGGTTCCTTTCTTGTTTGCATCTTATTGCTAATAAGGATCAGTTAAAACAATTAATGCAGCTGTTTAAGGCTAAAATAATCAATGAAAGGTTCAAAATGTTAACAAGCGAGGCAAAAGTAGAAAATTGTCATGTGAGCAGTAAGTGCTTCATCAGCAATGAATGACTTTTCATGAGGTGATTGGGTTGGAACAAAAACCAGAAGCCACTGACGTTGCTCAGTTCTAATTTTAAGGGTCTGATTCTTAAATAGTAAATAAATGAAATGAAGTTAAGTAGTAGCAAAAACTAGTCACTAATTAAGAAAATAGAAAGAAACCCTGTAGCCACTGTGGCTCTCCAGGATTGGAGTTGGCCACCTCTGCTATATATAATGGTACTGGCACAGGCACAACACTTCAAACAACTACCATCCACTACATAAAGATGCAGTGTAGCAGTATTTGTCAAGATATTCCACCTAGATCTGAAAATGGAAATAAATCTGTTTCATACGAAATAGAAAATGGAGATCTTTTTTCTCTGCTTAATGAGCAGCAAAGGTAAACCATTAATAATTCACTGATTGAATTAAATTATGAGGAGGAAATGATTGAATGATTAAATAGAAATTGTCTTTCCACTCATATCTTGGAAACATTTTTTCCATTAGTCTCAGTGAGTGTGAGCTGATATTTGCAACATCAGACACAAGGCAGAAACCTCTGACCTCTGAAAGGAACGTCATCATTTAGTACTAGGTTCACTCAGTAGTGTATTCAACCATATTCACTTATTCCGGATCAGTTTAGAGTTAGTTAGCAGTTAGGCTAATCTGCATGTGTTTGAGGTGTGGAAGTACCCTGAAAAAAAAAGTAATTAAAGAGGAGCTTGCAAACTTCATAAAGGAGAAACAGTAATAAATGTAGGATTTTACACTGATAAATAAAGGATAAATCAACAGGTGCAAGGATTTTCTGAATACACGTGTTTATAGATGTATTTACTTGCCATTACGTGGAATAATATCATTCAAGGGCTTCAGCTGGCCATCATGTCTGGCCTTATAGAGAGACCAACTTCATTAACTGTGCCTCAAGTGAGGGCTTCTGCAGATATTTGTGAGGAACTGCTGTTATTTTATAAAGTTCTAAAAGATACCTTTTTTACGCATTTATTGCCAACTTTGTTTGGTAGAATCCTGACAGACATTTTAATGTGAAGAAATAACATATGCACAGGTAAGTTTGACAAAGGAAAATTTAAAATTCTGGCTCAGCTAAACCTTGCAATATCTTCTTTTTTCACATTGTCATTTTGACAGTACCTCTGCAGTTTGGGGGTAAAGCATTACCAGTTAGATTGTCCAAGCTTTTGAAATTATAACACATTTTTACATGGTTGTCACTTCTTTTGCGGTGGAGAGGCGCAGAAGACGCAAAGCTTTTGGGATTTAAGTTTGAACTGAGAATGGAATATTCAGATAGAGTCTGCACGTTCTCTTTGTGGTTACACTTCCTTGATGTATTTATCTTTCTAAGTCTCTTCAGTAGGTACTACAGTATATAGAATAAAGAGTGGCCAATTTACTTCCTTCCTTTCTCTGGCAGCTGTCAGGTTATTTGGTCATTCTGAAACCTTCTACAAATAAGTGTGACTATAAGCCTTGTATCTACACCCACAGGGACGGGCTCTGACTCTACCGAAACCTCATAGTAAGTACCTGGAACTTCTTTACATTATTAATGTTGTATGCAGTGTTTAAGAATGTCCACCATGATAACTGTAAAGGAAATGGGCCTAACGTGTAAAGTATTTTTTTTTGTTTACTTACTTTTTGATCATGTTTCCCACTATAACTGGTTATAAACACCAAGGTCATTTGTGTGTTCTTCTTTGCAAATGTTTATGGCCAACAGAACCATTATACAGTCACTGTTGTAAAATTAAAAACTGACAAATATACTCCTTTTTCCCCTTTTAAATTAAAATGTAGATAAAATCAGTTAGGATGAGAGGTAATTCACCAGCACGAACTAGAGAGAAGTAGGGTGTGGAGCACCAGGAATCTGGAAAAGCTGGTTATGTGTATTCATACAGAATGTGTCTTCAGTCTTATTAAACTAACAAAACTGTTTCTGAAGATTAACAATTTTAATTTTTTTTTCATTTTAATAAATCTTCATTTAAGAAAACAGGCAAAAAAAGTATTATTCTGCAGGTACCTGCAAATAACATACAGTACATTGTCTTTGAGATCAACCAGGTTTATTTTAAGAAAGGCAGAAACATTCTAATTTAAGGACTACACATCCAGACCTGAACTTATTCTGTACAATTTGAGTTCTTTGCATGGACGTATAAAATGCAAAGATAATGATAAAAAGTAATGATTAGACCTAATGGTTTAGCCTAGCTGATCATTTTAGATATAGAGATTTCTTAGCTATATGATATAATCTATAGAGTATAGTGAATTCTGCAGGCCGCTACATATTTCTGCAAAACGGTATATGAAGGCTTCCCGCAAATGTTATCTATGATTAAGTTGAACTAACGCTTAGTTTTGCTGATAGCATCCATTCAGCAATAATGAAACAGGTTAAAGAATGAGAATTCACTCCTGTATATAACACTCATGCATGTTTGCTAAATTACCTCAACAAAGTTAAACTAACCTTTGGATATATTAATAACATTTCCAGTTCTGCAGAGTAATGCCAAAACAGAAAATCCATCCATTTTCCAACCCGCTGAATCTGAACACACGGGTCTGCTGGAGCCAATCCCAGCCAACACAGGGCACAAGGCAGGAACCAATCCCGGGCAGAGTACCAACCCACCGCAGGACACACACAAACACACCCACACACCAAGCCCAATTTAGAATCGCCAATCCACCTAACCTGCATGTCTTTGGACTGTGGGAGCAAACCGGAACACCCGGAAGAAACCCACACAGACACGGGGAGAACATGCAAACTCGGGTCCCCTAACTGCGAGGCAGCAGCGCTACCACTGTGCCACCGTGCCGCCCCCAAAACAGAAAATGGCATTTTTAATTATGCAAAGACTGAAGTTTAAAACAGGAATTAATAGTAAATAAAGAAAGTAGTTGCAACCAATATGATGCCCCTGAATCAGCTATTCTGCACTCTATCATGATGGTCTAATGCAAATGAAATACTAAATGTGCTAATGTACATACTGAAGTCAAAGTTACAGAGTTCACATACAAGCAATTTTTTTATCCTCGGCAGAAAACAGAGCTGTCTTTCTGTGAAATTAGAAGGTAAAATCATTTTATTGTCAGTTTATTTATCAGTTTATTGTCATGTGCACGGTAAGGGAACACGTTTCCCTGTACAATGAAATTCTTTCTTTGCTATCCACACCAAATGACAAAGCCAACGTATAAAGATAAACATAAATAATAAGTAGCAGATAGATAAGTAACAGAGGCAGCATAAAGTATAAAAACAGAATAGAAGTATAAAGTGTAATGTGCAGGTAGGTGTGTGATGGACAAGTCAAATACAGTTGTATGAGGTAGATAGAATGAGGTGAACCATGGTTATAAACTCCAGTCAGTTATTTAGGAGTCTAATGGCCTTGGTAAAGAAAGAGTTCTTTAGCCTGGAAGTCCTGCATTTAATGTTTCTATACCTCCTGCCTGATGATAAAAGTGTGAACAGTTTGTGTTAGGAGTGGGTGGGGTCCCTGCGGATCGAGGCAGTTCTCCTGCGGACTCTGCAGTGGTAGATGCTCTGCAGATTCAGCAGTGGGGTCCTGGTGATCTTCTCAGCAGTCTTTACCACTCTCTGCAGGCATCTGTGGTCCATAACAATAGTGTGCCGTACCATCTGGAGATGCACATACAAATTATTTTTATTTATTGCTTACAATCTTGGCATAGAAATTACTTAATGAAATATAGAAAAGGATATACACAAACTATACCACACCTGTTGTATACCAATTCTTCGTCTTAGTCCTTGAAAACAAGGTTAACGGTGACCTACTCTGAGCAAGTAGGCAAACCTGTATGAGTTCTGATTTTGAAAATATGTTAACTGTTTTCATTTGATTTCTAAGTCAGTGGGAGTGAAGATATCTATCTATTCAAAGCCTTTCTTAGCATGTTGATTCCAAAAAGGGAGTCAAGAGGAACTAGAACCCAGTCCATTATTAATTATTAGTAAATGTATATTAATAAAAAGTGTTTTCAAGCTATAATTTCCACTACTGAAATGTAAGGTAAAAAATTCTAACTAACAAGAAATCAGTGGCAGCTCACAGTAACCTAAATGGCCTATGTCTCGCTACGGTACACAGTAAAAATAGTAAAAGTCACACAAATTCATTGGAAGAAGGTTCGGACAAGACTACCATTGAATGAGACACAGGCAAAGGGTGTCTTCTATTTAGTTTTATTTTTTTTTTTGCAAGTTCCTTTTGAGTATACTTTAGTCATAGTCTGGTAAATATATTCTGAAACCAGTAAAGAATGCAATGTCTACCTCAGGGGTATCAAACTCCGACATTGGCTGCAGGCTTTTGTTCCAGCCACTTTCTTAAATGGTAACCAGTTAATGTTAGCTTTATAAAGACTTTTTTTCCCTTAATTGTCTTTGACTTGCTTTTGAAGTTCACAGTCTTTAATAATTCCTTTTTCCTTAATTAGGAGTCAAACAGTAATGAGATCCTGAGAAGCCAAAAGATGACCAGCTAACTCAGAGGTGTCATGACCAGTTCACAAAGGGCCACCATTTTTCACTCTAATTTCTTAATTAGAATTAATGAATTCTTGGGGAATTCCTTCTGCCACAAGAGATGTTTCAAAAACTGCTGAATTTGTTTTTTCTGGCAGCACCCTCTAAATATTTTTCAGGTCAGAGCAGATTAATATTTCCCAGACCTTCACTGTTTTATTTTCAAATACTGTATTGTATTAAAAAAGGTACTTTATAATGGACACTGAAGTACAAATGGGATCAAGTTAATTGTTTCTCTGGTGGCTCGCTTTGGCTGCTGGTTAAGGAAAAAAAGAAACAAGGATCCTGAACCGCACAAGTCAAGCCAATGAAAACTAAAACAAGATGTATGCTCCAGTGGCAGCAGTGCTGGTAATTTGTTACCCATTAAGAAAGAAGCTGGTATGAAATTCTGCAGTCCTCCAGATCCAAGTTTGACATCCCTAGTTCAGCATATTCGATCGAGGGTGTTAACACTCTTACATAAATTAATTCTCAGTAGTATCCTAAACTAGTTTTCACAGTTCTAGTAATGAGGAAGTGCTACTGGCTGCTGAAGTTCAGTCTGAACAATTTCTTAGTAAAAGACATTTTCTGGGATGCAGTGGCTAATTTTAATCTACTGCAATGGATTGGCCCTGTGCCTCATGCAATCAACATATGTTTCCGGCTCCAAAAACCTTTTTGTTTGAATAAGCAAGTTCAGAAAAAGAATTAACTCATTTTATATTTAAATACGGAAATTTTCAAGTAAAGATTTCATATCTATTATTTTTCCAAGACATTTTTAAAATGGTGTATCGCTACTACAATTTGTAGGAGTCTTTTTGTTACCATTCTGCTTAATGAATTTCAGCACCGTTTAAGTTACAAATGAAACAAATTAAGACTACGACCCATTACAGCGTTATTTGACCCCATGTACAATATGTGCTTTTCATAAATTATTTTCAGAAATATTAAAGAGGAAATTAAGAAGTAAAGCTTCATTTAAGTACAAAACATGCCTTAAAATTGAAATACACACATTTTGGCATTTGTGAACTGAAATACTATAGGAAGAAAAAGAAAACCCACTTATTAATAAACAGGCTGAAAAAAAAGCAGAGGCCCTTGTGATCACCTAGGAATACTGTAAACTGTATTTTTATAACTTGGCCTTGTCAACTGTTACAAGGGAAACTGTGATGCTGCCTTTCACATAAATGCAAAGATAAACCCTGCAGATGAGGCAAAGTATAAAACTGAAGTTACTGACTTTGAAATACGAAGTATCTAAATAACAACATGTCAAGTACAGTCCAAGAAAACAACCTCTAACCTATTTAACAACCTATGTAGAGCAATTAAAAATATTTCCTTAATTCTACATTGCACCCAGCTCTTTGTTAGATTTTTACTATTTGTCAAAGTGGAACTGACCAAACACATTTAAAAGTTGTTTTTTCTATACATAGCACACTTCTAAGACAAGAATGAAACTATTAGTGTCTGAACCCACTCCATTTAGCAATTTAAAATATCTGTTCCACTTAGCGTGCGACCTCTATGTGGAACTAAAAGGTTGTCGTTATGTAGTTTTGTCAGTTTTCGAGGGAAAACACAGACAGGAAGTCTTACACTGCAAATAAAAAAAAAAATAAAAAAACACAAACGTAGGTTGAGGCTTATTTTACTAACCGTGTATTTTGCATTCTGAAGTGTATCATACCTTTTGCTTTCTGCTTGGGCCATTAAGCACAACCTAAATGGCTGCCAGCACAGAGCTCTTTTAAGACTGTATAATGTGTATCATGTAAGACACAGAAGGTCCATCTATGGTAAACAAGCCACCCCTTGTATGATTATACACTTTAACAGGATCAACTAGCTTCTTTCACTATTTTTTTTTTCAGGAACATCTATGATTTAGTTTGTTTCCTCTTTCACCTGTAATTTTCTGCTTGTTTGATTTCTAGCCCTGGGGCTTATAAATGCCAGACAGACGACTCACAAAACTACAGAAATCTCCTACCCCACTCCACTTAGTGCTCTTAAAAATATAACCCAGATCATTACTGCACTACAAAATCCTGCACTGTGAAACAGCGACAAATAACCCTCTCAACAGTCCCAGTTTCTACCACACCTTCTAGGCACACACGAGTCGCTGCTGAGTTGACTGCTGTAGCCCACCCATTCATTACAGGATCACCTTCACGCAGAGTTTACTCACTTGTAAAGTACAAAGGTCCAGAGCTCTAAAGGTTTCTCGACTGTGCTTGCCCTTTCACACCTTTGAGTTATTCACACGTTTAAAACCACAACGGCAAAATTCTACGTATTAGGGTCTGCGAGCATTCTCAGCAATGCTTCAGTTTTGATAATACTCTACAAGATCCTCTCTCTGGTTATCTGTCTGGGAGCAACATTTAATTTCATGTGGATGTGGTAATTGATTAATACTTGTCCTGTTCTAGGTAGGTGCCTTCTGTTTCAACTCAAATATTATCTGTGACTTGCTCTAGATTTCAGCCTTTTTTTTGTGGCCAGTTAAAGATCATGTCTCGATAAGTCCCGCAATTCCAACACTGCCTTCAAATGCCATTTTTTAACATACTTATTAAGTTTAGGGATCCAGAAGCTGGAGGATATCCCAGCAGCAGTAGTTTGGAGGTAGGAACTAAACCACCAGATGGAGCACCAGTTCAGCACTATATACACACACACACTCATGTCAAAGATTAAAATAATTTTCTTTTTTTTTTAATTTGTAACAGAACAAGAGTGAAACGTCCTACACATTTTGTAAAAAAAAAATCCAGGACAGCAGTGGCATATGTTAGAGATCATTTTTTAAATATGCATTAATCTTAAAACATTTGTCTAAATTACTAATTTCAGTTAAGTAAACCATAAGAAATTAATCAATAGCTTCTCTGCCTGTTGAAGGAAATGTTCAGTGACACTTTAATGCAAAAATAACTCTAAAAAAGCCTTAATGCCTTCTATACTACATGAATGCCAAAATAAACTTCACATAAGGTGATGATGCTGATTGTTTCTGGTACTAGTACTGAAGTACTGGGATCGACTCAAAAAAAGTGAAAAAGGGAATTTTACACAATACTTTTAGGGTATGACTTGCTGTATCAGTTTCAGTCGATGAAGGTTTATAACCATCAGTATATTATAATCTGTCTGTATCAACTAGATTTAGTGAACCACTACTGTACATACTGCTTCTAACCCAGCCACAGAGGATGCACAAACCAGTGTGTTTCTTCGTGCCGGTCCCAAGCCCAGATAAATGGGGAGGGTTACATCAGGAAGGGCATCTGGTGTAAAATTTTGACAAATTCATATGCAAACAGATGATTCGCTGTGTCAACTCCTAACGGGAGCAGCCGAAAGAAGAAGAAGATTGTATATACTGCTTCTGTAAGACTCCTGCATTATGGTTTCAATTTAGAACACAGTTAAAGGCATAATCAAGATTTAAATGCTTCACATATTCATGGTGAAAACTTTTATTGACTGAGAAAGCCACTGACAGAACTACCATCAGCTGCACTTTTAATTGTCTAAATTAAAATAAGTATAAAGTCTTTAAGCATGCACAACACTTCTGCAAAGCTCAATAAGACAGAAAATAGCACAGCTGTAGCCACTTCCACCTTCCATAATAAGCCTTCTGATCGAAAGATCTGACCACTTTTACCATTTCTTCAATGCATGTACTAGTCTAGAGAAGCGTTGTGGTTTAAAAATGCTGCTGTTAAAGCATTTAGTTCAACCAACAGCAACTCACAGTTAATATTTGATAAAGCACCACAAATGATTCAAATTTGAGTAAACATCAAATCCATACATACAGAAAGGGGAAAATTTCAATCAAGCAATTTTTAAAAGCTCTGATAGTGCCTTCCACACTTAGCAATAGTGTCTATGTAGTGTGCATCATAATGCATCTTCCAACTTACAATCTGCACGGATATATATACTAACCTGTAACACGTATTACCTTGTCTTATAGTGTACTTTTAATTTACAGCTAGAACCACATATTGGCTTGCAGAAATGATTGCACTAGGAGTCAGGAAGTGGTTATTGAACAATTTTTTTTTATAATAGAGGAAACATTTGATTTATATGAGAGTAGCTGTTCTTTGTTACAGGATTATAATCATTTATAAAATTTGCTTTTTAAACCTCACATTTTACTATTTTTAATTAATTTCTTAAAATGATAAATAAACAAACACAAAAAAGTTGCCACAGCATAACATACATAATTTTCAGAATGTATACCATATATTAAGAAAATCCGCCATTCGGTTCAGCATGAAGCAGCTAAAACTCAGTATAATTTTTTTATGTAATCTGCAAACACGAACTGTTGCTTCAATGTGCCTGGACCCCAGTTTGATTTCTAAGTAGATGTCTTGAATGATAATACAATATACTCATTGATTTCTGCACAACAACTATTGATGTTATTATAAAAGAGTCAAGTTCTCATTGACAACATACTGGATAAGAGTATCAAAAGAAAATGAACATATATGTTGTTTCACACTCAAGAAAACAAGTAGAACAGTGTGGTGGTGGTTAGCGATTCTATCTTACACTTCAGATTTCTGTGTTTGAACTGCAGGCTAATTATCTTCTGCCTTGATTTTTTTTGCCATATTCTAAAGACTTCCCCAGACATACCAAAGACATTTATATAGTGTTAAACCCACTTAATAAAATTCAGTCTAAGCCTGGCAGCGCAGGGTGCAAGGCAGGAAACAATCCTGGATGGGATGCCGGATGTGTGGTCCCTGCAAATGATAATGATGACTTCATTTAGATTTTCCAATTAAGCTAATTCGAGTATTTTTGGTGGTGTGGGAGGAAAAACAGAGTACTAAGAGAAAAGTCTACGCAGACTTGAGGAGAATGTACAAACTCCACCCAGACACCGGCCAGGCACAGGATTCAGAACACAATGTTCGATTCATGAGGCAGAGGCACTAACTATTGTACCTTCCCAAAAACATACAGCTTAGGTTTTTAATATTCATCCAGTGTGGGTATGTGTATTACCACCAATGAAGGTGCAGCCTGTCCAGGATACGTTTCAAACTTGCTCTTGATATTATCAGGATAAGTTGTCATTTCCCAGGGTCCTGAACTGGATTAAGGCAGTTTTAAAAACTGGGTTTATGGAGGGATACAACAAACAACTCAATAAACAGCTTAATTATTTTTATTGTTATGTGTCAACACAGAATTATGCAAGCTGTTGTCTATTTTAACACAAAAGGCTTCTTCAGCTGTAAAAAATATACAGTCAAATGGCAGAGTTTTGATGTTTCTAATGATGACATGATGTTGAAAACGGAATTCCGCCTGGAGCAGTTTGCCGAAACTGTTGAGGTCTAACATGCAATTTTAAAGTAGAAAATAGAGAAGATTAAAAGGACCTTGCAAGATCTGCTAAAACATAAAGGCTTAAAATAATTTGGATTGTATTATAATCAATTAAAACTATCAATCACCTTGAGTAAAGCACCTTTCGAACTGCACACAATAATAAGATTTACAAAACAACCAATATAATTCAGTTTAAAAAGTCCTCTCAAACGATTACACAGGCATTTGTGTTTCTTCAGTTTCTGATCCACATCCGTTCGGCGGCTTTTTTCTGAATTGGCGTTTAAGAATGTCAAATTAAAACCTTATTGTACCTACTTCACGTTTCCTGATTGTCAAAATAATGTTGTATTCGTTATTCACGCTGGCTACTTGAAGGGTTCTGCTGCTGTTTAGTGAGCTGGGTGAGATTAAATCCTAGAGACGTCAGTTTAAATCTATACGCAACATGAATGACGAATAAAAATTAGCAATAAAGAAAATAAGTTTTCTCATTGTACAAGACCCTTCTCTTTAAGACTAACCTCATCACTGTTGGAGGCCTCTTTAATAAGAGAACATCAGAGACGTTAGCGGACGATTCAGGATGAAGGTTTTATCGGTCCGACCATCATTGTAGACTTCTTAGCAAAAGCGGTCGGTATGTAAAATTGTGTTACAAAGATGTGCATGCGAAAAAGGACAAGCAACAAATGTACTCGTAATTATGCGTGCATCTAGTGTACGCTTTGAAGAGCAGCGATCATAGGGTTAAGCGCTGAAGTCTTGGCACTCGCCTATTCCCAGAGGTGCCCTTAATCGCACAAAGAAGTCGAAACTGAATAACGTGAAGCGCTGAAAAGCTGTGTCCCTGAAGCTGCCAAATATTCAGGACCTTTCCAAACAGACCAACTTTTATTATCAGTACAGACTAAAGCGGCCCGGAGAAGATGCCCCCCCCCCCCCCCAACACACCCCGAGCGGGCCCCTCGCACTGCTGTACTTACTGCTGCGGTCTCTGGCGAATACAGTAAAGGATAGATGTGAAATGCTGCGCTTGAGTCCGGACTCTGCGAAGCTCCGACTCCGACCAAGCGACTTCTTCAGAGGGTGCGTCCCGTGCTCAACACTGATTGGCCTATCAGCTTATACACACACACCAAGAATCAACTGCGCGGCTGCTGTCCCTCTGCTGCAGCGAACGACTCTTGAAGGGGTCTGCCCCACAGCCATCGAGCTGAGGCGGTGGTCGGTGCCTTTTACGCTTTGAGACTTTGGGGTGCTTAAAGCGAATGCTTTATGCTTTAACGGTCCCATTTTTAAGGACCCAAAGAGGTAACAAATTACAGAGGTAGAACATTGAGATAAAACTTTAACGGGGTGGGAGCAAACTGAGTAATATGAAAGATACTGTATTTCTTTTGTATTTGGCACATTTTACAATTTTTTAACATCGGAAAGATGACAATACCAAGCTCACACACGTAAAAAGAGTATACTAATAAAGAAGTCAGTTTGGATCAAACTAGTCAGAAATGATCACAAGTCTAACGATTGCATACAAAGTTCGATTCACATACATTTCTGTGTACGGGGAGCATGCTGATGCAGCCAGGAGAACTGTCACCTCATTGTGTTTGCATTTAAAAAGAGGCAGGATGAAGCTGATCACTGTCTGTGCGGAGTTTATAAGCACTTCATGTGCTAGTTTAGAGTTTTTCTTTACTGTCCAAAGACAGGCTGGTAAGTTAGTTAATATTGTGGGAGTGTCTGTTGTGATGCCACTAAGTAACCTTGGCTAGCACCCATTTCACATTTTTCTGCTCCCCTTTCTTAGGGCAGCTTTTATCATCTTAGAGCTATAGCCAAGTTAAAGCCAGTTTTATCTCATAAAGACCTGAAAATAGTTATCCATGCTTTTACTATCTCTTGGCTTAACTACTGTAATCCCCTCTATATGGGACAGGCCCGTTCCACACTTTCTAGACTTCAAATGATTCAAAATGCAGCTGCTAGACTTTAAGTTGGAACATAGAAAAGACAGCATATCACTCCTGTTGTAGTTCATTTGCACTGGTTACCTGTGTAACACAGAGTTGATTTTAAAATTTTGCTATGTTTTTTTAAAAACACTCAACAGATTAATCCCTCAACATATTTCAGATGTGCTATTTCCATATTCAGCCCCTACAGACACTTAGGTCATCCTCACAACAGCTCCTCTCATTTCCTCATTTACGTCTCAAAACCAAAAGCGACTGGGCTTTCCCTGTAGCTGCCCCAGATGTTGGAATAGTCTCCCTTCAAACATTAAGTCCTTCCATATTATTCATGAGATTAAATTTAAGTTCAAGGCCCACCTTTTTTCTTTTGTATTCATTTCAGTTTGAGGTTCCCCTAGAGTTTTTGTTAAGTCCATTAATATATTATTTTTAATCTCATTTTAATAACTCTTAATCTGTTGTTTGTTGTACTGTATTACATTTACTTTAATTTGTATTTTAATTTTTTATTTTTTCTTGTATGCACATTTTCAGGTTATTTATATATTTTATATTATGTTATGTATGTTATTTTTGAAATATTTTACTATGTATGTAGTATTTGTTCAATTTTTTTTTAATTGGAAAGCACTCCTGTTGTTTGTAAATGTGCAATTTAAATAAATGACTTATATTGAAGAAAGATTATTCAGAAAATGGATGGAAATATAATGTAAAATTTGTAATCTTCTTACATTACTTCATGGTCATATTCAGGCCTCCTGGCAGCAAAATGTAATATAGTTTTTCAGTTTACAGGAATTAAACTTCCATTTTACTTTAATAGCAATGACACCATTGTACTGATCCCTAACTTGGATGGGTATTTCTTGAGAGCTCTGCTCAGAATGTGAATATTTTTCCTGTAATTTTATCTTTTTTGCGAAATGTGCCTCGAAGATATTAAATGCTGGATGGAACACAATACTTTCAATTTAAACTGCAACAATTCTGCAACTGCAGTATTCATGCCAATTGGCACCAAAGCTTAGCATAATAAACAAATGATCTCCTTAACCATACATTCTAGGCAGTGATTCAATCATATCTTCATCTTTTAAAAGGTATATTGGTGTCTTTATTGATTCGATACTTTCTGAGAAAACTCAGATAGAAATCATATAAAAGTAGTATCCCTTTGTATATCCCTTGTCTGTTCGTTTCGTTCTATGCTTCCATCAGATCACACATTGACTTATGTAACTTTCTATTGGCAGGTGCCTCTTCTAACCTGTTATCTTGGCTGCAGCTGCTGCTACTACTTCTCGTGCAGTAGTCCTCTCTTAGACAGCAGTCATCACACAATGTTTATTCTGTTCCGTCTTCAATGTCTCCTTGCGTCTTAGGATTGAATACAAAATCCTGTGAACTTTAAAGTTTTAAACAGTCTTGCATTAGACTACATCAGTACATCCTTCAGCACTATTTGTTTGCCCCTTTCAGTCCACTGATGCTGGCAGTCTTATCATACTGTATAAGCTGTGATCTATGGGTGACAGAGCTTTCAGCCCAAACTGACCTCTTAAAGTAATTAGATCAGCTGACTCAATTCAACATGGAAAACCATTTATTCAAGTAAATTTTTATTCAGACATTCATCCTAGCTCTTTCAGATATATATCAGTGTTGCATTTCCTGTTTTATTTGTATTTGCTGTTTATTAATTTTTATTGTAATGATCAGTTCATAATTTGTGATACTGTATTGAAGGTTGTTTGGTCTGTACACCATACATTTTTAAAAGTATTATATAAAAGGTTAATCAATTGCTGCTCTTGCTGGAGCCAGGTTGTCTTTCTGAGCTGGACAAAGCATTCCCTTACAATGTTTAATGTTAAAGTGGAAGTCTGAATGTTTCTAATTGCACTTTTTTGTTTGATAGTCTCCAGGGTGGCTAATCTTGAGCAACTGTCAAGTTTAAAAACTAAACCCTTATACCTGTTGCCATATTTTTTATGTAATAAAATGGCTAGGGAAGTTGTATAACGAATCTCTCACTGATAAAAACAACTTATCCAGGACAGAGAAGCAGGCAGATGAATGGCTGAGACAGATTGGTATTTCTGGCTTTCCAGGAAACTTTTAAGGCCTGGCTATTCCAGCGTGATCCGATACATAGCTCAAATTGGTTCTGGCAATTAACAAAGTGCCTATGACATCAGTGGAAGGATTTGAGCAGCAAATAAACAAACACCTCTGCAGGTGGCTTGGAATTCTGCCAAGCTTCACATCAGTAGAGCTATACATTAGGTCTGGTCAGTTACAACTACCCTTATCATCAATGGTGGAGGAGTTTAAGGTGGCAAAGTACAGGGCCATGATGATGTACTGAGATTCCACTGATGAAAAGTTTAGAGGCACTGGTGTCACCATAAGGTCTGGATATAAGTGGGTGGCTGACACAGCAGTAGTACAGGCAGAAAGCATGTTGAAGGTGAAGGATATCATCGGAAACCCATGCACAGGGAGACAAGGACTCTGTATCACCCATCTTTCACCAATGGGGCATAGAAAACCAAAAACAGAAAAGATATATGATCCTAGTCGATGTCTGACACCTGGAGGAGGAAGAGTGAACATCCAAAGTTGTAGAATTTAGATTACAAGGAGCTTGGACAAAGTAGGACCTACCAAAGAGGAAGGTCACATCGCCTGTACTTTGCAGACTGGAGCCCTTTAACATTTCGTTTCTGCTCTGATCAGTGTATGATACCCCTCCAACACCAACAAACCTGCATAAATGGGGAGTTAGGAAGGACCCACTGTGCAAGTTATGAAGAGGAAAAGGCACATTGGTGGACATACTGACAGGTACAAGACTACACTTACCCAAGAAAGATACAGATGGTGCATTATTAAGATCCCCAAAGCATCGGCGGCAATCTTAGAGCAAGAGGGAAAGAAAAAGCGGCAGGCACATAGGAGACCTGTCTTATCCATCCAGTTCATCAGGGATGGAAAGAAGCCACCACTCTCAAAGGAAACCAAGAAGAGCTCCCTGCAGATGGCACCATCATGGGAGAGGAGGTTGAATGTGGGTACAAAATTATTTTTCCCAATGGTCATCTAGCAACCCTGAGGCCCAACGTGATTATATGACCTGAGGAGGAAAAGAGGATTATCCTGATCGAACTAGCAGTCCCATGGTAAGACAGTTGCCAAGAGGCCTACAAAAAGGAAAGCCACCAAGACCTGATCCAAAAATATAGAGACCAAGGGTGGCAGGCCTTGTTAATCCTCATTGAAGTTGACTGCAGAGATGTGCCACCTAATCTGTGTGGAAAATGCTTACAGTTCTGGGTCTAGTAGAAACAGAAAGGAAACAGCTGTTCACAAGATGGTGGAAGCCTCTTGTTGGCTAAGAAACATGTTCAAGGTCCAAACATCCAAAGAAAGTTAGAAGCCATCTGATGACATCTTTTCCTGTTTGAAAGCTTCAGCCAGGATTGAATAACAGACAGTACAGGCATGCAGATGTATGCAGTAATGCTGAGCTCAATTGAAACAAACCCACAGCAAAGAAAAGACACCATGGCTTTGAGAAGCATTATTGGACACTTGATATGAAGGAGCTCTTCTTTGTATCAACTGGCTGGGATGGTTGCTTTCTTTGTTGGATGTGGATCCAAGTTTGGCTCTTGGAAGCTCATCAGGATAGTTTGTGGTGGGGTTGTCACTTGTACAAAGAAAATATGTTTAGTTAGTTGACTGTTACAAACTTAGAATGCAGACTTTATAATTAAAATTGTCATTGCTTGGATCCATGTATAAGCATGGATTATTTTTCTCTTTAAACAGTGTTCACAATGTTCTTCAAAGGTTTCAAGGTTGAGGAGAACTGAGGTCTGAGGTAAAGTTAACAGTTGTAAGGGTCTCCTATTGAGCACATTTATTCCTGACTGCCTTCCATTCATTCATTACCTAGTTTTGCTTTGCCCAAAATCTATCCCAAAATGTATTGCTTGTAAACTAGATTTATTCTCAGTACCAGAATAACCTTTCCAAAGGGGCAATAATTTTAATAGTGTTTTAAGAAAGTGTAAAGAGTAAAATTGTCATTTCAGCAAAAAAAGACCCAACTGGCAACAGCAGTGCATGTATGCTCTACCCAGACAATATGTCAGCTGTATTCATTGAGTGTTATACTAACAGGATGAACTCATCTGTTTGGTTCCTATCCCCTAATCCTATTCAAATCAGCCTAAATTCCTCATTTATTCATTGGGTGGTGGGGAATGTGCCAGTGTTTAAAGGGACAATCATGCAGAAATTAAAAAATTCTGTGGCTCTGGCCACAACTACCAATTGTTTAGGAAATAGAAGAGAGAGGAAAAACTGTAAAAGTAACAATGAAAAAGGAAAAGAAAAACAAGTTAAGCAAAGGAAGGCATAACAAGAGGCAAATAACTGGTTTAGCATGACTCGAAGTAAAGTGAGCCTGGCAGCCAGAATCTCAACTGTTTACCTGAATAAATAAGTTCTGCTGTAGGCTGATTGTCAAACAGGTTTACTATTTTATCTTTGTGTGACAGCAAAAGCCAAGTTAAAGTATACAAGAGGGAATTGTATTATAGCAACATGAGCCACATTAAGCAAGTAGCAAATATAAAACCCAGGTAGAAAATACTAAATGTTTTAAAATAACTCCTGTGTAATGATAAGTATTTTCCAAAGATGAATGAAGACATTTGAGTGTGAAAAGGATAGTCCTGATAAATTGTAAATTCATTACCAATATTTCCATTGCTTTGGCAAAGCAGCTTCAAGACTCACAACTGTTCAGCAATTAGCGTATACAGAAATAGCTTATACATGGTACTTACCAATACAAATAAAACATAGAACAGCTGTGAGAAGAATCAGAGTGCTGGAAGCAGTGTTTAATTATTAACGTCTTTATTAGTGTACTATTTAGATCAAACAAACAAGACTGCACAACACTCGTTAGCTTCTTAGTAATGTCTTATTGCAATTTGATTAGTGTACGTTTAGGCCTAGAAGTCATTTCTCAAGATGTTTCAAAGTTTTTCTCACTCAAGAGATATCTTAGGCTTTCTGCTTCAACTAAGTGACATTAGTCATGTGCATATTATTTCATAATTTCTGTGGTTTCACTGATTTCTGCATGGTTTGGCATGAACAGAAACATGTAACCATAGGCCTGTTTTTCTGTTCCATTTAGATGGTTGTAGCTTATTATTATCTTGATGTGTCTAATAAGGACACATAATGAGGGGAGTAATGGGTAGTGATGATGCTGGCCCACACTTCCAGTGAGCCAGGAGTTGAACTGAACTTTTAAGAATATCGATTCCCAGCTGGTACACCTTCTGTGTGGAGTTTGCATGTTTTTCCTGCTTTCTAGTGAATTAACTCTATAACTTCATTTTCTTCCTTCTGTCACATTGATTGGGAGCTCTAAATGGACTTGGCGTAGATATGTGGAAGTGTGCCCTGGAAAAGATTATTTCTGTTTATTATTTTTTATTCTAACCTATAAGTTTGTGTTTAAAGTATTTCACTTTTATTTGGTGTTTAATTCTTTATCCAGTGTTATTTGCTGAACTTTTAAATGCTTCAATTCATAACTAAATCTTTTTGAACATATACATGTATAGCACTATGAGCTCAGATAAGGTTTAGGTAAACGTTATGATCCAATGCTGGGTAGGCTGCTGTCTTGAATGTGGTTCCCATAAGACTGTAATAGACTAAAGTGGAATCTTAAGGAGAATAAATGGAAGGGGGTGTTTTTTATAACTCCAGTAGTATAGCTGAATGGTGGAAAGCCATTTTCAAATTATTATTAAGACAATGAAGAATAACTGCAGTGGGCTGGCACCCTGCTCAGGGTTTGTTTCCTTCCTTGTGCCCTGTGTTTGGCTGGGATTGGCTCCAGCAGACCCCTGTGACCCTGTAGTTAGGTTATAGCGGGTTGGATAATGATGGATGGATGAAGAATAATACAAAGGAGATGAATAAACATTAGGAGAACAAGAGTGGAAATAAAGTCACACAGACTGTATGTTTGGGCAAGCCAATGCAAAATGTAAGATTGCATGTAAATATGTCAGTTTCAGGATCTTCACCGTGATTACTGAGAATGTAGAAGCCTTGCAGACAGACTGAGGGAGTTACTTCAAGAGAATGTGCAACTTTAAACTGAATGAAAAGCAAGATGAATGACCCCAGATAATTAAACAGGTAAAGTAAGCTCTGCAAATAAGTCTACCAGGTTGTTTGAAGACACTGGATATAAATGTAAGAAAATCATTGTGTTTAGCAAATGTAAGCACTTTGCTAATTTTGTTTTTAACTAGCTGTCCTCCGCAGCTCCACCCGTGTAGTAGTGAAACAGGACAAACTTTAAAAATCAATAAAAAAAGTAATAATTTGTATTAAAAAGAAGTTATATTGATAGCTTTCATATCCGAGGGCCTCTTGATATACTGTGCAATATTTTTGGTTTTGCTATCAGGGGCGAGAATGTAGCTGTGATCTCTTTGCCAAAAATGCAAAAAGTTGCCACTATACCTGATTGTGTTTAGCTCTGATGGGAGAGTGTCCCCCACGTGGGGAGTAGGTAGAGCACATGGCCGTGATATCTCTGCCAATGAGATACCCTCTACAAATAAGATACCCTAGTAAACAGAATTAGGGTGCAAAAAGAGAGAGTATGAGACCCATGAAAACATGGGTGGGGATGGAGAAACTACACACAAGACATTTCAGAGCTGAACCACAGCTCAGGTACTGTGATTAAGCAACACTGCCTGTTATGCCACCATGGGACCCTTCAGACATCTTTCATCCAATTCTTGAATCTACTTGATACAGTACGGGGTTACTGGGACCTGCAGCCTTTCTCAATAGTTCCCAGTCCAATGCAGCAAACAAATCTGAAGGAAATGCAAGTGCATTGTAGGTGTCCCAGTCCAGGAATATGCATTGTGGTATTACAGATAAGCACCACTCATCAGCCTCAAACTGAAAGGCCTTTGCATTGCAAATATGCTCTTTTGGTATACCCTCCAGCTCTGTGGATGGGGTGGCTCTTAAACTGCAGTGGAACAATTTCACGTGTGCCATGTCAGTCTGTCTCTCATCCAGTCTCTCACTTTTGTAGATGCCTGGACTGTTACAGCAGAGCATTTATTCACATGCACTTCCTTAAACTAGGCCTTTTTGGAATTGCTGATACATCATATCTTGCTTATCTTTAAGATGTGGGAAGAAATTGAAATACTTAAAGTAAAAGCAAGAAGAGCTTACAAGCTCATTCAATGGGTTCCTGAGCTAGGAATTAAACAAGGGTCCAAGCACTTTAAGACAGTGGTCCCCAACCTGTTTGACACCAAGGACTGCTTTACTAGAAGCAATTTTTTTTTCCAGGGACCAGTGGGGGGTGGGGAGTTGGAAGGATTTTTCGTAGGGCAGTTTTATACACAATTTACATTACATTTCTATTATTATTATTATTATAGAAATTATACAGCTTACCATAATGCAGAATCAGTGGGAGTTGTTTTCCTGCAACTAGAAGATCCCATCTGGGGACGATGGAAGACAGTGACATGTGAAGTTTGTTGCTTATGTTCAGTCTGCTCCGTAATCTCGTTTTGGTTGCTGTCACTGCAGAAAACGCTGCCTTACAAAGATAGGATGTTTTTAAATGGAAGCAGCTTCTATAGTTTCTTTTGTGTTAATTTTGATCTCCTCCTGCCTACAAGTTATGCTGCTGAGAATTTTTCTCAGCATTTCCATGCGATAATACACTTTCAGGGTGCGAATGATGCCCAAACCCAATGGCTGAAGCATTGCTGTGCAATTGGGCGGGGGGAATTCAACGTGAACATTATCTGAATGTGGAAGTATGTTGTGGGCAGCACAGTTATCAATCAGAAGCTGAATAATCCTCTTCTTCTTCTTCATATTGTGAGGTTTCTGACCTATTTTGGGATCCCCCCCACCCAACGGGAATGTCACACTGAAGTGCATCCCGAAGCGCAATTGCAGCATCTGTGTAAATTTGTTTGGGCAGGGAAACAGCAGGCCCACAGCTTGTTGTCCCGTTGACAGAGGTCCCAAGAGAGTTTAAAAACCACACATTTTCTTGAATGAGTGCCGCATTAATAGGAATGTTTCTTGAAGGAGTATTACTGAACCACATAAAAATGGCTTTTTCGCTGTCATCAAATGCAGCAGTTCGCATACATTTGCAACCCGCGATTTTTCTTCTTTTTTGCATATAACAAAGACATATGCATTGCATTTGTCATTCCAACAGATTGCACATCACAAACATTAACACTGTTATCGTTTTTTCGTGTCTGCCGTTTCTATAGAAGGGTGACAATGAGTTAAATTCCGATGGATGTTTTTCAAATGTTGACGAGCAATAAGCAAAAGGTATCACTGAAAACCACAGAAAACAAAAACAGTATGAGGCAAGTTCGAAGAAAGAACTAACTGCTCTGTTGATGATTCATTCAAGCATTTCAAGGTCACTTTGTTGTAATGAAAGTATCTGCTGCTAAATATACTTCGTAGTAACGAGATTTCTATAGACTCGTGTCATATGGGGAAACTGTCAGAAACATAAAAATTCTTTGTTGTAATACTCTCTCACCTCAGTCTCTCTCCCCTCTCTGCGCCACTGCAAAGCCCCGCCAGCCTAGCGTTCTGAAAAGTGTCCTCAGTGAAGGGGGCAGCCTTTTTGCTGTAGCCCTTCACTGAGTGAGTCTCGCGGCCCGGCTGTCAGACGGCCACGGCCCGGTAGTGGGCCGCGGACCGGGGGCTGGTGACCCCTGCTTTAAGATGACTACACTGCATGTTGTGTTGCTGTGCTGCCTTGCATCAACTTTAATCATAGTTGTTTCAAAGCATTTTACATGAATAGTCCAACAAAACTGAACAGACAACACTGCTCAAATGTAAAGTAAATAGTGAGAGGGCAGGAATATCAGGCAAAATCCACAGAGCAGATCCCAGAATCAGATGTTTCACCATCCTGAAGTATCTAAAAGCAAAAGGACTGCATTTCTTTGGCACTGCCCCCTTATCATGCTCTTTTGTTGGTGACCCATATTGTATTTTCTAGAATATAACCTGCCACATACAGTATGTTAACTTTTTTTCTCTTTTTTTTAATATTCTAACTCCACTTTGACAACAAGTAAAACTTCAATTTAAAGATCCAGTCAGATTTGCTTTCATTTAACATAATGGAAGGCGCCATGCTATTTGAGAAGAAAAGGGACAAAAAACACTTCTTACAGAAAAAGAAGCTCAGATTTAAATCTTACAAAGGCAATGTGTGTCAGAAAAATGTTTTATGCACCATTACAGATTGCAGATTGCCATTGATGAAATACTGTCCTGATCTGCCCGCTTTAATTTAACTAGAAGTCATTGTACTAAAGTTAAATCTTAATTATTAACAATTTTTAAGCTCTTTGGCCCTGAAGGATAAGGTGCAACCCTTCCATCTCCTATTACAAATCTGATAATTACAATAGGTTTATTAAAGATCTGGCAGTCATTTGTGCTTGCTAGGACTTGTGGCATCTGAACAATTTAAATAAAAGCACTTCAACCCATGCCTATTGCTAGTTATTTAAAGCTGTTGGGCAAGCAGCAGGTAGCACTGTGTTTAGAACAAGGAAAGGTAGGGTCAAAAACAGCCCCCTGCCTGAAATTTATATCCTAATATATCAAAATTACAGTACATTTTCATTGAACTACATGCATGATCCACTTGCTTTGGTAAAGTTATGTCAGGCAGAAGTTACTTTAGCATGCATTTTACACTAATCAAAAATACACCCTGAATGTTAAAATTTGAATATACAGTACATGACTTGAACATGCACAACTACAGAACAGCATTTGTTGAGTGTAAATAGTATAGATTTATTTCAGACTAATATATACATATTCCAAGAACAGAGTAAACTGTGCTAATAAAAAACACCTTCAAAGGCCCCCTGGCCTGAAACTATTCATCAGTGTTTTTTAAACACCTCTGGTGGACTGTGATCTTCTATACATAATTACACAACCAAATGCTGCAACATGTCAGACATTATAATTACACAACCCTGAGGTTTGTTTGTTGTTAGCTGAACCAGTCTATCTAGACACGCCTAGTAATTTATTTATTTATTTTACATGTTGTGAATAAAGAAGAATAACATATTATTATTACAATTCCTAGCATAGTTTCCTCCTCTGTATACCCTGAAACGAAGATAGTAAACTTTTTTATTTTTTTTTTATCTTACATCACCACTGAAAGATCCACATCAAGCTTTTCTTCTTTTTCTCTCGTTATTTAGTTCTTTCTTTAATTTTTCCTTTATAACAACTAAGATGCTGAAGGACCGGATTGTTGCCTAATGATTCTTGTGTAGCAGATAATTCCCAAGGGGCAAGTAATTAGTATGCAGAAACAGGTTGACTGGAGTGGAAAGGCAGGTACGACAGCTGAAAGTGTCAAGTAAGTCCATACTTCCTGCTTATATGGGATAGGATTCCACATGATCAGTCAAAAGCAACAGATTCTAAACTTCTCATCCCTTTTACAAAATAATGGAAAATAAAGAAAAAGCGCACTCTGCCTTTGTCATGCAAATTACATTACAAAGATTTTTTTTTTTTCGTTAAAACTTTAGAAAAATTTAGATAAGAACAGGTTGTTTAGCCCAACAAAGCTTGCCAGTCCTATTCTCCTAAATCCCCCAAAATAACATCAAGTCGAATTTTGAAGGCCCCTAAGGTCATACTGTTTACTACACTACTTGGTAATTTATTCCATGTGTCTATGGTTCTCTGTGTTAAGAAAAAGTTCCTAATGTTTGTTCAAAATTAACCCTTAACAAGTTTCCAACTGTGTCTCTGCATTCTTGTAGAACTAGTTTTAAAGTAACAGTCTGGAGCCACTGGACCAATTCCTTTCATAACTCCAAACATGTCAATCATATCACCTCTCCTTTTGCTGGAGTTAGATCTTTTAATGTTTCCTCATAACTCATCCCCTTCAGTCCTGGAATCAGCCTAGTCACTCTTCTCTGGACCTTTTCTAGCACTTGTATGTCTTTTTTTGTAGCCTGAAGACTAAAACTGCACACAGTTCTCCAGATGAGGCCTCACCAGCCTGATTATAAAGCTTGATCATAACCTCCTTGGACTTGTACTCCACACATTGTGCTATATAACCTAACATTCTGTTAGCCTTCATAATGGCTTCTGAACACTGTCAGGAAGTCGATAGCTTAGAGTCCACTAATGCTCCTAAATCCTTCTCATAAGGTAAACTTTCAAGTTTCAGACCTCCAATTGTGTATTCAAGTATATTTAACTTCCTATGTATAATACTTTATATTTATTATATTAAATTTCATCTGTCACAAATCTGCCCATGTCTGTCTGCTGTCCAAGTCCCTCTAATGATTCAACTGATTCTAGATCATCTGCCAGTCCTCCCAAGTTTGGTAGGTTGCTCTTTTACAGAATATAAGATGCTTTAGACTGTAAATTGTCCAAGAACACAATATGAGACAAGACAATAATGGATAATACATGATAAATCACTGGAAAATATTTAGAACTTTTAAAGAATCCTATTAGCTAGCCTCCAGTGAGAATAACTAAGATTTAACTTGTACGTACACAAGAGTCAACCAAAGAATAAGAAACAATGGATGATTATTACAAAACAAGCTCAGTCATAAAAGAAGAAAATGCAGGGAGCAGATGGAACCTGCAAAAGAGAAAAATGGTTTCAGGAGAAAATTCAACTGTATTATACGATTATTAAATGAGAATTAATGGAAACACCTGGTAGGAAAGTTCCAAAAAGCTGGAGACAGAAATGTGAACATGTATTTAAAGGGTCTCGCATAGTCTAGATTTGGAATAGCAAAATGGCCTCTGACACAAGATTTCTGGCATATAACAAGTAAGGAGTGATGACAAGTATTCAAAGGTGCTGGCATGTATAGCCTTCTAAGTTAATATCATCCATCCATCCATCCATTATCCAACCCGCTGAATCCGAACAGGGTCACGGGGGTCTGCTGGAGCCAATCCCAGCCATCACAGGGCACAAGGCAGGAACCAATCCTGGGCAGGGTGCCAACCCACCGCAGGACACACACAAACACACCCACACACCAAGCCCAATTTAGAATTGCCAATCCACCTAACCTGCATGTCTTTGGACTGTGGGAGGAAACCGGAGCGCCCGGAGGAAACCCACGCAGACACGGGGAGAACATGCAAACTCCACGCAGGGAGAACCCGGGAAGCGAACCCAGGTCTCCTAACTGCGAGGCAGCAGCGCTACCACTGCGCCACCGTGCCGCCCAAGTTAATATCAAGGTTTTGAAAATAATTTTTCATTAGGCAGGATGACGGTTTAGCCAAACCAGTTGAGAGGGGGTGTGATTGTCTGAGTCAGCATTTTAACAGAACTTGTTTCAGCATTTCTGTGCTCGATATACTGTAGGTAGTAATTATGTTATGTAAGTGAATAATAATTGCATACAGGGTAGGAAATAACTTTAAGGGTCAGTTTTTGCTTTCATCAGGGGCATTTTACAAACAAACATGTACATTTCACAAAATAATGTATACAACATAATATTTTCCTTATCAGAATACTGAAAATGAATTATTTAATCTTAAGAATAGTATAGAAATTACAAATGAATAGAGTATATGTTCAATTTCCTTTCCCTTTTTATCAAACAATTGTCAAAACCTAAACAGTATATAATATGATATAATATGTTGATCCAGTTAAAAGAAAATATTTTTCATAAAAATCAGTAGCAGTCAAAGTGTTTCAGACACAGGACCATTTTGCAGTGAACTGCCTACGGCTAACAGTCAATTTAGGGTGTTAGGGTAATTTAGAGTTAAAATGTCCACATTTATTTTACTAAAGATATTTATGTGAAAAATACCAGATTCTAATCCTGTGTTGCTAGATTTGAATTTCAAATCCTTGGATTTTAACCAGAGATCCTTAATAACCATAAAGATAGAATAACAACAGACAGCCTGACTGGACCGAGGCAGTAGAAAAGGTGAATGTGTCCAGCTGAATGAAAACAAAGGATTGCAATGGCAGAGGTGGCTCTCCAGACTGAAGTAAAGGTGAATTTAAAAGACTGACCCATGTAATAACTGGAAAAAGACTGATATTACCAAAGTGTCAAGCACGTGAAGGAAAGGGTGGTGATCACAACAAACCAACTGCAGTGGGGTACAAAGAAACAGCACCAAAGCAAAAGTTTACTGTACTGTCCTGTACTGTAGTAGTATATGGGTTTTTTTAAAGAAATTTCATTTTTCAGTGGTTGGTAAATAGACTTGTTAAACAACTATGGCACTATGCTTGCAGTGGAGTTTTTGTTCTTGTTTTGCAGCTGTTGTTTATACAACAAAAGAGTCAACTTTATGAATGAAAGCATTTACATAGTCAGCTTTGGCACCTATGCATAAAAATGTGTACCAGATGGTAAAGAAGTAAAAATTTAACATTGGATCTGGAAAAGGAATGTCAAAACAGAGTTTTAGTACTTTGCAATAGTGACAATCTTACCTATTAAATTACTAGTAATATTACATATTTTGGGGGCTTTTTTGCACTATCCCTTTTGTTTTAAGAGACAGCATGCTTTAATCTGGCTGCATTTCTCCACTTTTGCCTTATTTCCAAGGCTGATTGCATACAAAACTGTAAATATAAATAACTTGCAATAAGATGAAAATACTAAGTCTGTTACCACTGAATTAATAGCCTCATAGCCAACTGTTTACGAGGCAGCAAAGAGAAAGGTAATATACGTTATATAATAGTGTTAAACATCCACTGTACAAATCATATATCATATGTATACTCAGGAAATGACTGGGATTAAAATTCAGGCTGGGAATCTCTCACCCACCCAGGCCACACCATACTGTAAATTCAGAATCAAAATTCACTTTATTGACCAGGTACATAAATGTGTACTAGGAATTTGTCTTGGTAGTATTGGTGCAATATACAATGATAACACAGAATACAATGTATAAATATAAAAAAAAGATAATGGGTAGGCACACTAAAACCCATATTATCAGATGGTTAGCCCTATTTGAACTATAATAATAATAATATTTATTATTATTATATATATATATATTATTATATTTTATCCTAAATTATTATAGTAATAATTTTATATATGTGGTGCATTTCAAGCACAAGCACAAAGTGCTTTCCAGATTACAAACAGTAACAAGATAACAAAATCGGACATCACTACAATCCCATATGAGGCACCCCTTTATTCCTTGAATTTTAAAGGAATAAACCTACATGCTCAGATACACCAAAATCATAACTATGCGTTGATGAATTTGTTGATTTTGCAAGAAGCGAAAGCGAAGTTTCACATGCGTGCTAACATCTAAATTCTGACATTATTTGAAAGGGCAGGTTGTGCTCTACAGTAAGATATAAACTGCACCTCTGCTGTCATCACTGTTTCTTTCAGACTTTCCTGTTGCTGTGTTGTTAATAAAAAAAGTGATATGTCCTTACAGAGAAGATATTGATTTTTGGTATAGTCCTAGAGCTTCTGGGAGACTTGGGATTTCTGATCACTTACATTTGACGACATTGCACATTTAAATAATTCTGTGATTTTTCTGCGTTTAGCAACTTTCACCCTCTGTTTTATCTTAGGTTTGAATTACCTTTAATCTGTCGTGCTATCTTGTGTATTCATGTATTCATATCTTGTTTGCTTTGTAAAGTCCTATGTGAAGTTGATCAAGTTGATCACTATGAATGTCATTATGTTAAATGAAAAACAATAATTGATCAAAGTGGCAAGATTAAGACAATGGGAGAAATTAAATGTAGAACATTCTCAAAGTCACTTTATCCAGTTTAGGACTGAATGACGCCTGTCCTGACAGCAGTGGATGCAAGACAGGAATCAGCTCTTTACAGGAGGCACATCTATCAAGGGGTCCACTTACAGATACACTCACACAGGGCCAATTTGGAATCACCAATCAGCCAAACTACCACACTTTTGGGAATGTATCAGGCATCTGGAGTACCCAGAGGGAAATCCATTCAGACACAGGGACAACATGCAAACTCCACAAGGACACCAACTGGGCATGGGATTCAAACCAAGGTCATTGGATTTGTGAGGCAGCAAAGCTACTCAGTGTGCCACCATTCCCTGTTATATGTTAAACACAAGTATGTTACATTCAGAATGTAATGGAAAATTCAAAAGTGCACCCAGAAACCTTTTTTTGGTTAACATACTTCTTCAGAATATCCAGGTAATAATGACCACACTTGTGGTGATACAATAAGTACCGTATTTTTAACTCCATCAGACGCACTTTTTTTACCCAAAAGTGGGTGGAAATGTCTGTGCATCTTTTGAAGCAAACATTGCATCACAGAACATGATGTGTATTACCTGACCTGTCAGTGGTAGCTACAGCTGTTAGAAGAGGAAGTGGTAGGCCCACGAGAAACCCCTGGGGACACTTAACACTAGAATTACCAAAGCCTACGAAAAAACTCGTAAATCTGTCCCACCTTAAATCCCTTCACACCTCTCTGTCAGCGTCTTTTGTCTTGTAAATGTGTCGATAAGCAGCAAGCAGCCTGCTATCACATCCCCCCACCGCCGCACAGTTTTCTCAGCTCAAGTCTGTTTACCTGCCTGTCAGTTACTTAGAGTTGTATAGAGTGAGAAGTCAACTGAGGTGAACTCAGATGATGACGAGGGTTCTACATTGGAGAAAGAATGCACGTTGCACTTTTGCCGTCGCTGTGCAGGTGGAAGCTGCCATCAGCAATGCCTTAGATGGAACTGAAGATAGTATCATATATGAAGATAGCGAAGAAAGTGATATCAGTGATTGTGAGCAACTGAGCTTCATAAATTCTGACACTAGCAATGAGGAGTTCTTGAGGTTTCCAGAAAACTAGAAGAGTGCTTGAACCTTAAAGTCTCTCCTCATTTGTTAATGACAGTGATGATGATTCTTAATACTGCTGTTTACTTTACATGGTTGAAATATTATTCTGCTGTATTTTATTAAATATATTAGTACACCATTTGGTTCAGAATTTTTTTTTTCTTGTTTTCCTCCTCTAAACCTAGGTGTGTCTTATGGTCAGGTGCGTCTTATGGAGAGAAAAATACGGTATTTTTTACAAATGTTTAATTAGTTAATTGCTAAGTAGCAATAAACTGCTTAACTTCCACATTATGTGTTATCTGTATAATAGAGTAACACCTGTAAATTTGTTAAAAGCCTAAAATTTAATGACAGGAAATTTTTTATTTATTTATCTTTATAGTTAAAATAAACAGTAATGAATTCAGTCATCCTTTAGTAGTTAAGAAGTTAAACTTGCAATCACATGGAAGCAGTTCCTATAACTGTGTGAGTGCCTGGAGGATACGTGTAGACCTAAAATTAAACACATGTAGCTGCTTTTTGCCCAAACAAGTAACTGTTGCATGACCAGAATATATAAGAGTAATCATTATCCCAAGTACATAGCATCTGCTATTTGCTTTTATTTATTTATTTATTTATTTATTTATTTATTTATTTATTTATTTATTTGTAAGGCTGTCAACTTGATCAGTGAAACAGTGGAGAGGATTAAAAACCAGTCTGGTAGATATAAGGCATCTACAACCTTATGCACAGAGCACAACATAAGCAATGTTTAGAGGTTGTATAAAATAAAGATTGATGATTTCAATGATAGACATACTTGTACAAGATAGCTGTTGTTGTTAAATGGCAAAATGTAGTAGTAATAATAATAATAATAATAATAATAATAATAATAATAATAATAATA
>JANRMT010062856.1:89828475-89969285 GCA_026402145.1 Polypterus bichir lapradei
TAATAATAATAATAATAATAATAATAATAATAATAATAATAATAATAATAATAATGCCTGTATATGTTTTCTCTGGTTACTCAACATCTGCACCCCAAATATGTGTCAGTTAGGTACATTGACAGCTCTAAACTGGCCAAGTGTAGAGTGTGCACTCTGATGGACTAACATTTTTTCGACGGTTGGTTTCCATCTTATACCCAAAGCCCCTGGGATAAGTATCACCTCCATAGGTAGATGTTGTTCTGAAGGTTAAAATTGTCATTTTGGAAAACTATCCTAAAAACACAACAAGTTTCAACTTGTGTTTAGTATGAGTTTTTATTAATTTTGCTCAAACAGACTGCAATGAAATCTGCAATGTTTTATTCTGGTTACATATCTTTGCAAATCTGAATCTACAAATGTCAACTGTGCATAGCTCAGAAATATTATTAATGGATAAATGTGTTCTTTGGACTAGTGTTGAAAGAAGGAGCAGAACTTTTCTTATAGCATTTATAAAGTGGACTTTTACAATGATGCTTTATTCCTTTCATTGCTGAAACAGCCTGCTAAGTTAAACATGTTGCATGGCTACTAAAAATCATATCTACTCTGTTAATGCTGTTGTGTTTGCTTAAGATTTAACTGAATGGTTGGATAATTAAAGTGTGCAAGCTCTGCAGCATTGTAAATCTACGATACAGCTTGGCAATGCATGTTTTTGCTGATCTATAATGCAGAAGTGATACTATAATGCACGTATGGTTTCATAAGGTGTGTCTAAGTTATACAAGTATGCTGTGCTGTTGGCTCCCATTTATGATGTAAGAAACATGAACTAAAGCAGCTAATTTTGGTTTGCTGCAAATTTTCAGTAAGCTTTCTAAGACTATATATATCCAGAATTAGCTATGTTGTACTGCCATTAATCTAACTTAAGACATACTACTTTACTTTTGAACTGTATAGTTTGTTCTTACATCTAGAGTGACTGAAGTAATAAAGTCTTTCTCATAGGATTTAGCAGGCTGAGGGAGGGGGTGTCCCAATAGAATGATCCTCATAGTCATTGTTTGGTGAGTGGGACTAGGTTATAGGTTATCAAGGGGTGTCAGCCTGTAGATTTAGGTTATATTCAGGGAGGCCTGTGTGTTGTTCACGTTATTGAGCTATTGAGCTATTGAGTCCATGTATGGAGTACTGAGTAGTGGTTGGCTGTGCAGGCATCACTCATAACCAGTTATTGCTTAGAGTCTGTGTGTTTGTGCCTTTTTGTGTGTATGAAGTTCAGAGTGCGGGAGTATTCAAATCCAATAACAAACCTGAGTGAGGTGCTCTTATCCCACAGTAATACAGATAGATAATGCTACTTCTACTAAAAAAAGAAGAATTATTATCATTAATAATACTTTCAGGTTAACAGAAAGATAACCTCACAATAGTCAAGTAAAATGAAGAATTCTTGAAGCCATATTTAAAGAAAATAAAACCAACATATGCAGTGGGTAGCGCTGCTGCCTCACAGTTAGGAGACCTGGGTTCGCTTCCCGGGTCCTCCCTGCGTGGAGTTTGCATGTTCTCCCTGTGTCTGTGTGGGTTTCCTCCGGGTGCTCCGGTTTCCTCCCACAGTCCAAAGACATGCAGGTTAGGTGCATTGGTGATCCTAAGTTGTCCCTAGTGTGTGCTTGGTGTGTGTGTGTGCGTGTGTGCCCTGCGGTGGCCTGGCACTCTGCCCAGGGTTTGTTTCCTGCCTTGTGCCCTGTGTTGGCTGGGATTGGCTCCAGCAGACCCCCGTGACTCTGTGTTAAGATATAGCGGGTTGGATAATGACTGACTGACTGACTGAAAACCACCATAGTATGATTATTATAGCTGTTAGTAATGACAGTAATAATAATAATGATATTATAGTAGTAATAGCGAGAAAAAACAGACAATATAAGATAATCATGTAAATTACATATTAAGCCTAATATTAATCAAACTAATACAGCAAGTTAGTATATAGTTTATGATGGATAGCCAAGATGGATTGGTGTTCTTGCTGGCTTGGACCTTGTTCCATTAACCTGGTTGGGAAGCCAGCATACTGAATGATCAGAGGCAAGATGTTTCCCGTGTCACCCAGGAGGTAGGTATACAATGCCAACATGGATGTACTGTAATCCTGTTGTGGTTTGAAAGATGGCCCTTACCCAGCCAGGAGGTCATAGTGTTGGAGGGACTTGGTTAAACAGAGCACAGGGTGGAAGCATTCCTGGGCTGGTGTACCCATACACACACCCGCCAGACGTGCTGGGAATGGGGCAGCCCTGCTAGGTTCCATGGGTACCATCAGGGGGTGCTGCAAGGAGAGGCTGCCCCTACTTTGTGGGGCTACTGCCTGACCTGAAAGAGCTTCCTCTACGTAGAGTACTGATATGGGAATTAGTCCCGGTTCTGTCTCCCATTCATCTGGGGAGTCAGAGTCAGGAGTGGAGTCAGACAAAACTTACTTGGAGTGTAGTACTAATAAAGAAGAATTGTGATAAAGAGAACCTGTACAGAGGTATTTTTGTAAATTAAAAGGTTTCTTTTGAACCTGAGACTGTATTTGGTGGAATTGTGTCTGAGGTCAAGAGATCTATGATGCCCCTAAGTAGCCATAAATTACAATTAAAAAAAAAAAAGCATAAAAAGATAATGAAGAAACTGTCCTAATATTTAAAGGAAGATTTGTTCAAGAGGTTAAGGGCTCTAGCAGAAAAAGTCGACTCTCCTTTGCTTTTAGCTTAGACCCTGTGTGCTTCAAATCACCAGATGCAACTACAGTGGTACCTCGGTATACGTTCTTAATCCGTTCCAGACCCTTTGACTTATACCAAACAGGACGTATACCAAACAAAGTTTTTCCATAAGAAATAAAGGGAAAATGATTAATCCGTTCCCATGAAAAAAAATCCTATTGTTATTGGCATATTATACATTGATGGTGTTGTATAAAATAATTTAAACACTGCTTAATACTAAAATACATAAATACAAAAGCAATTAGATGAAATAAATGACAATTTAACCACACTTTACTTTTTAATAACGTCTTTGTTTTTCACAATCGTAGATACCGTCGTTCTCGGCATATGCTATGCAGCAGCCATGTCCCAGATACGCATGTCACCTTCATACTTTTCAACAATCAATTCAAATTTACGTGAAAAAACACAAAATCACATGAAAATTCACATAGAGTTATAGCGCGGGTTGTTCACTGAATGCTAGCAACTGGCGTACTGACGCTCGTGGGTTGTCTTGGCTTTGTTTCGAGAGAGGTAAACAAGGGAAGCATGCGGGTTGTTCACTGAATGCTAGCATCTGGTGTACCGATGCTCATGGGCAGTCGTGGCATTGTCTTGAGAGAGGTAAACAATGGTAGTGTAGTGTTCTCTAGACTGAAGTAGCGACACACTCAGAATAACGTTTCAAATGCTGTTCATTTTGAACCATGTTTAACCAACTCTCCATACAGCGTGCCTTCTAAACCACACCCCTCCCTCCGGCAGTCATACGTCTCCAAAGACGCAGACCATAGCAATCAACACCCGAACATAAAGCAATGGACAAAAGTATCATTGAACAATCATATACAACAGGTAGCACGCGGGTTGTTCACTGAATGCTAGCAACTGCCATACTGACGCTCGTAGGCAATCGTGGCTCTGTCTCAAGAGAGGTAAACAAGGGTAGCAAGCGAGTCGTATTCCAAACAAAATTTTTCCATGTCCAAACAGGACGTATACCAAGATGGGCTTATTCCAAAGCGGATGTATACCAAGGTTACCACTGTATCTCAGAGATCTCAGGTTGGCTTTAAAAATGGAAACATATTCAGGAGCCACTTCATTCACAACATACATTTTTAACCACAGTTTACTTGAAAATTGTGCATGATAATGAATATAAGATATTTGAAAATGCTGAGTGGAACACTTTTTTTCTATAAGTTTATACCACCAACCTCAATGCATTGTTTAGACAAACATTTCTTCCAAATGGAAGCATAAGCTGCTTATAAGTTATATTCTCATAGAGTTTGAATTAATAGTCACAACCTTGAAGTGAAGGTTCATTTGTGTTGCCACTTCTAAGAGTTTGAACCTGGCTTCAGTTGGTGCTCTTGTCTTTCCTCAGTCTGTGCGAGTTTGCTCTGAGGAGTTTAGGCTCCTTCTACAGCCTAGACATACATACAGTACAGGCCAAAAGTTTGAACACACCTCCTCATTCAGTGTGTTTTCTTTATTTTCATGACTGAAGGCATCAAAACTATGAATGAACACATGTGGAGTTATGTACTTAACAAAAAAAGGTGAAATAACTGAAAACATGTTTTATATTCTAGTTTCTTCAAAATAGCCACCCTTTGCTCTGATTACTGCTTTGCACACTCTTGGCATTCTCTCGATGAGCTTCAACAGGTAGTCACCTGAAATGGTTTTCACTTCACAGGTGTGCCTTATCAGGGTTATTTAGTGGAATTTCTTGCTTTATCAATGGGGTTGGGACCAGCAGTTGTGTTGTGCAGAAGTCAGGTTAGTTGAACGATCATTTATTTTTCAACAGGACAATGACCCCAAACACACCTCCAGGCTGTGTAAGGGCTATTTGACCAAGAAGGAGAGTGATGGAGTGCTGTAAATGGTCATGAAAATAAAGAAAACACATTGAATGAGGAGGTGTGTCCAAACTTTTGGCCTGTACTGTATAAGTAAGCCGTTTAAAACTGGCCTTTCCAAGGTCAGTTTCCACTTAATGTAATGTTATTAGGGTGATTGGTCACTCTGAATTGGCCAGGTTTTAGTAAGGTTAAACTGTGGATACCTGTGAACGGAATGACTGACGTGTTGTCTAGTATGGGATCCAGTGCATCATTTAATGCTTCCCCAAAGATCTGACCTCAATCTGATGAGCCAATAACCTGGTGTGTGTGGGAGTACAGTATGTGGGAATGTGCATGTCCAGTGATATCCTCCTGCCCTCGCCAGGACTGGTCCCAGCTTTATGCCTGCTGTAGTAAATAAAAGTTCTTTACAAACTACGATAAAGAGAAATGTGGATGCAGAAAATGGAATGATTTGTTTTTTTTTTTTTTAAATAAATGCTATTCCTGTGCAATATGAAAGCAATATTTTATAATGAAGAATTAACTGCTTGAATGTAGTATTTTTAAATTTAACTGAAAATATTTAATATTGTATAATGATAGAAAAAATGAATATATCAAGGATATTGAATCTGATAGGTGGTCAGAAGGAGTTGTTAAAGATCTGTGCAGTGCCTTCTTGGCTCAGTTAGTTGGGCAATCTTAATTCCATAGAGTACAGTAGTATTTATGGTGACCACGTTATCAAAGTGCTTTATGCCAACAAAGGGAGAGAAAGGGTTGGGGGAGAAAGTGAAAGTGCTTTATTATCTTCAAGAGGGCAATTTGTTTTTACAACAGCAGTCAATGTAAAGAAAGAAAGACACCAACAAAGACAATGCAATTTTAGACAGAAGAATCCTTTGTTAAGCACTCATAGCTTCTGGCATGAATGATAATCTATCTGTTTAGAGACTGGATGATCTGTGCCTGTGGTCTGAAGAGGGCAGTTAAAATTCAGTCAATAAAAATGGTCTACAGTTTGAATTGGCTATCTGGGCTGATGACTATTTTTTCCAGTCATTGGTATACAGGACAGCAGTATTATAAACAATACAAACCCATGGTGCAGTGGGAGAATATAGTATGTGTTTATCCTGACCCTTTGATTCTTGTCTGTTAATAAAACAATAAAACTGCAAATAAAGTTATGTTTGAGATGAAGGTTACATAATAACTTAGCAGTTTGTAAATGATCCTCAGTACAATTAAATAGTAGAGAAACGGCTACAGATAGCTCCCTAGCACCAGTGCTGTTTTCCTTAAAGGTTTGGTGGGTGAGTTGTAAAATTCATACAGATGGAGCTTGGTTAGGGTTAGCGTACTTGAACAGAGTAATAGGGTGAGTGTAATGCAGTTCTTTAGAGGTCTGACACCTTTATACATGCAATTATTCCAAATGAACAACTCTAGCAAACTGGCAAATGAGGCTGAGTCTGAAAAAGCTTTCAAACCAGTCAGGGGAAATGTAGTCCAGGCATACACTTTATGTCATGAATAATGTATATTAAGTTAATTCCAGCATGTATTAAACAAAATTAATACACGTGGAGAGCTGGCACTAGGTCTAAGCAAACTGATCATTTATTCTGAGCAGAACAATGGAGATCCTTAGCTTGTCTTTTACTTGCTACCCTGACGTTGCATAAAGGGCAGCTGACAAACAAGAAAGAAAAAAATAAGCAAGGAAGGAAAATTAAAGAACCTAGAAAGGTCAAATTATACCTGTCCCAAAAGTTTGTACATTTTACATACAGTATTAATAAACAGAAGGACAAATCAGTCTGATCAGTATAGATTTACTATTGGAGGGTCCTGAACATTTTAAAGAAAAGACATTATTCAAACACATAAATATTTATTTGTGATAATCTGGTCCATTAAAAAAAAACTAGAATCACTTATGGAGCAAAAAATCTTCAGCATAAAAGCATTCCATTTAAGACAGCTGATGTCTCCAAGGACCCTGCCAGCCAGGAAAGCTTTAGGTTTTCCCGGAAAGATCAAAAGCTAGGGGGATGGGAGAATGCTTGCTTCACATTCTCACATTTTTAGAATGTCCAGTTTGATATTTGTACCTCTAAAAAGCCACAGCAAATACATCAGAAGTTATAATTTGCCAAAATTGCACTGACCATGGAGACTATAGACAATTTTCTGTGATAGTGGGCTTCATTTCATAATTGGTTCAAGCAGGATCATCTTTAAACTAAACCTTCACTAGACTGTAGGAATATTTGCCTTCCCCACTGTGATGCCCCCACTCTGAATCTTTCATTTGATATTTTGCTTCTTACATTGAAATTTAATTACTAAAACTCAGTATTTCTTGATCTCTACATCCTGCAAATAACATTTCAACCTTTAATGTGCGACCCTTCATTTTCAGTTCCTCAGTTCTACTCATAATGTTGCCCTTTCAGGCATTATTTAAATTCCTTTTTAATACTGTAAATTGTGCAAAATCTGCCCCTCCCACTCATGCATTAGTCAAGAGTCCTGTCTTCAGTTGAAAAGCTCGATCCCATTTGAACATTCTTCCTGTTAGTGCACTGCTCTGATTTTCAAGGAAGTAGTTGTTTAACAGTATTTTAACAAAAGAACGCATGCATTTTGCACATTGTGAGCATATGACTGGATGATCGACATGTGAATTAGCAACACAAGTTTTTTCGGGGACATTCTGATATTGTTTGCTGTTGTCCAGCATTGATTCCCATAGACGTCTATTTTATCAGAAACATAGTTATCTCCCTTCTCTATGAAAACATGAGTCTAAACTTTTTTTCTCAGCCATCACTATATACAGTGGGTACGGAAAGTATTCAGACCCCCTTCAATTTTTCACTCTTTGTTATATTGCAGCCATTTCAGCTCATCAGACCAAAGAATCTTATTTCTCACCATCTCAGAGTCCTTCAGGTGTCTGATGAGAACAAGATAGAACTTTTTGGCCTTAATTCTAAGCGGTATGTGTGGAGACAACCAGGCACTGCTCATCACTTGTCCAATACAGTCCCCACAGTGAAGCATGGCGGTGGCAGCATCATGCTGTGGGGGTGTTTTTCAGCTGCAGGGACAGGACGACTGGTTGCAATCGAGGGAAAGATGAATGCGGCCAAGTACAGGGATATCCTGGACAAAAACCTTCCCCAGAGTGCTAATTGACCTCAGACTGGGCCGAAGGTTTACCTTCCAACAAGACAATGACCCTAATCGCACAGCTAAAATAACGAAGGAGTGGCTTCACAACAACTCTGTGACTGTTCTTGAATGGCCCAGCCAGAGCCCTGACTTAAACCCAATTGAGCATCTCTGGAGAGACCTAAAAATGGCTGTCCACCAACGTTTACCATCCAACTTGATAGAACTGGAGAGGATCTGCAAGGAGGAATGGCAGAGGATCCCCAAATCCAGGTGTGAAAAACTTGTTGCATCTTTCCCAAGAAGACTCATGGCTGTATTAGCTCAAAAGGGTGCTTCTACTAAATACTGAGCAAAGGGTCTGAATACTTAGGACCATGTGATATTTCAGTTTTTCTTTTTTAATAAATTTGCAACAATTTCAAAAATTCTTTTTTTTGTCTGTCAATATGGGGTGCTGTGTGTACTTTAATGAGGGAAAAAATTAATTTAAATGATTTTAGTAAATGGCTGCAATATAACAAAGAGTGAAAAATTGAAGGGGGTCTGAATACTTTCCGTACCCACTGTACTACATGAGGTAAATAACATATGACAAAATATATCATTTTTGGGTGTAGTGTTCCTTTAAAGTTGCAAAACACTTTTCCACACCTTGGCAAGAGAAAACCCCAGAACTGCTGTTCTCCAAACACACTGGAGCACCAAAGCTCCTGACCTGCTCAACTCCAGCACTTTTAAATTGTGGCCCTCTGTAACTTTTCACTTTTAAACATCTGCATGCTCTGACAAACACCTGGGGAAGATAACGACCAGAGCTAACTGCAGTGCCAAATGAGACATTTGTGACTGAGGAGGAATGCGATTCTGAAATAAAAATGTAGTTTATTTTGGAAATGATGGTGGTAAGAAGGTATTCTTTGGTTGAGAGGTGTAAAGGTCTGAATTAGGTGAGGAGTCCCAAAGAATAGTTGATCTACCCCACTTAATAAGGCACCAGAAAATAGAACCAAAATATTAGTTCAATGGCACAACAGAAAATAGGCTCTACAATTGCCTCACCAGCCAGCTGTGTATTTTAATAACTCAGAATTGGAGAGATCCAACATGTTGTTCTTCTAAACCAAATGAGATGCCATCTTCCAAGAAATCCCAGCTTATATAGGGTGTCGACCAGAAAAGGCCTAGCTTGTCATGACCATGTGGGAGGACATTAGCTGCCCTCATTGGGTATCTTCATGGTAATGCAGAAGGAAAGAGATGTCACTGTTAGTGCCAGCTCCCCCTCTTGTCCCGGAATTTTTTTTTTTTGTTTATTTCGCCTTATACAATTTCTTGTATTAAGAATTTGTTAGTTTTCGCATACCCCTTGGGTATTGTACAGCACCCCTGGAGCAACTGAAGGTTAAGGGCCTTGCTCAAGGGCCCAGCAGAGTAGGATCTCTTTTGGCAGTGACGGGGATTCGAAGCAGCAACCTTCGGGATACCAGCGCAGATCCTTAACCTCAGAGCCACCACTCCACCCTCTGGCAGAGGGGAAGGTTATCCTCAAATGCCCAAGCGTGACACATGCTTATCACCCAGATAGTTTCAACTAAATTTAAATAGGAGGCTAACCTGCAAAAAGGCTAGATACAGTGAGGGGTATATTGGCAGATGGATACAGGCAATTTATCTAACAGGTGATTTATTTAAGACTAGCTGAGCTTCAAAAGAGAGGTGATGATCCAGATACTTCATTACTGACACACCAGTTACATTTGAATTCATTAGCTGATTTAGTAAATATCTTCTCCAAGTGCCATGTAATATTGTAGTAGGTCTAGTTATTGAATTCATGTCCCGTGAAGGATATACTATATAATAAAACACTTAAGGATCTGTGTCCAGTCTCTCGAAGCAATCTGATTGGTCAGTCTAGCTTTGCTGATACAAGGAAAGAGTAAGTGTGAGAGAGAGAGAGAGACGCACAAGAAGGAGCCAAAGCACACACTGACAGATTCACCTATAAAGACAAAGTATAAAATCAAACAGGAGGCGAGCAAGACATCTGAAAAATAATGACAGAGTCTCAGAAACAGGCTTTACAGGAATGTACTCAAGAGAGGGAGAGCTGGTGAGGAGACGTCACACACACAATTACGAAGGAAAGGCGCTGAAAGTACACTCAGGGAAAATTATTTTTGAATTATTCTATTACCTGTTTTTGACAGATACGGTGGGTAGTAATACATAAAATGTTTACATTGTGGATTAGTTCTAGGAGAGCAATTCTTTCCTTTTTGTTTTATATTGTTTATATTTATTTATTCTTTTTAGTTGTTGATCTTTTAGTAATGATACTGCTGTTTTTCGTGGGCAATGATAGTTGGCAACCCCCAAGGCAGACACGTGGTCCAGTCCCACTCCCCGGAAATGACCATCTACCTGCCATAGCCAGGTGTTCTGTGGGCCACCCCTTGGTCTGGTCTGTGGTCGTAGTGCTGTATCTGACGCTCCCTCACAATGCAGGTAATGTGTCTCATTTGGGACACATTTGGGATTCATTTGTCTCATATTTGAGACAAAGTCAAACCAGCGGTACCCAAGGATTCTAAGAAGAGACACACAGTACCGAAGGAGTCTAGTCTTCGTCTTCAGTCACTGGATAGCGTCCATGTCTAGCAGCCATACTGCAAAACAGGAATCACCAGCACTCCAAAGATATGGACCTTCATACTTTTACCCAGATATCAGGAACGCCACACACCTCTTTTCAGTGACCTCATGAAATGCATCTACAGTACTGACTTCATAGGAAGAGTCATCAGAGACATGAATTGAACTACCGAAGTAAGTAAACCTCTCGACGCTGGTGATACTCTCTCCGCAGACAGACACACTGCTGATGGCTGTGCCCACGAGGTCATTGAAGACTTGGATCTTGGTTTTTATCCAGGACCCTTGCAGGCCCAGACACTCAGACTCCTCGCTCAGTCCCTCAAGATCCCCGATCAGAGCCTTCCTTGACTCTTCAAAGATCACAGCATTGTTGGCAAAGTCAAAATCAATGAATCTTTCTTCACCAACAGATGCTCCACAACCAATGGACCCCACGACCCTGCCTAACAAACAGTCCATGTAACCATTGAAGAGAGTAGGGGCAAGTGCAGATCCCAACAAACCCCAGAATCAACTGGGGAAAAACGCAGAGGTTCTGCCTCCACTCTGCACAGCCCTCACAATATCAGTGTAGAGAATATATTGTATTTATATTCATGGCCATTTTATTCTAGAAGTAAAAATCCTCCTGTGTCAGTAACTTTTATTCAGGAGCTCTTGGTCAGCTTTCAGGTTCATGTTCTGTTTGATGTCTAGAGTATTGTGAAATTCTTACTTGTTTGTTTGACCAACATGCAACACATCGCCACTGTTAGGGACCATGATCAGCAAGTATTGATGACCATGAGTGGCATTTCAATCAAATCCAATCAACAATCCACTTAGGCTGTACCAGCTTAATTACTGAGCATCAGAGTCCTCCAAGGCCACATAAAAAAGCAAGGATTCAATAAGCAAGGATGTAAAAAGCAGGTAATGTAGGGTGTAAGGGACAGCCAGCAGTCTAACCCAGGCAGGATGCCCAAGAAATGGAAGGATGAGGGAAGGCAGCTTCTTTTATGTTGGTCACCCCGGAAGTGCTTCTGCTGTTCTGTCCACATGGTCTGTAAGCATTTCTGGGTGAGGTGGAAACCCCATGGCATAGGGCTCCTCAGTCCTTGCAGTACCCCCTGGCGGCACCCATGGCACCCAACAGAGCTGAGGTAAAGAACTCTAAATCCTGCCCTGTGAGAATCAAGGGCACTGCCGCAACCCAGGAGAGCTGTCATCTAGCGTTCTAGAGGAAGCCATGCCCTAAAGAAGCTACCTTCCCCCATCTTTCTGTTTCTTGGGCATCCTGGCTGGGTTGGGCTGCCAGCCATCTCTTACAAGGTATAAAGAATCCTTTCATTAAAATGTGTTAAAATTAATTTAGGATTAAGGCCTAGGACAAGAGTTTAAGTCCCTAATATTGTACATGTTGGGTAACTTTGCTTATCATTCTAACTGAGTTCTCCCATCAGGAGTGTAATCAATAAATGATTTTAATGAAACGTGAACATGGAATCAATATATTGTGGGCAGAAATATATAACTAATGGTGTGTTTTTCCCATCATAGTATATAGTGAGTGTTTATCAAATTTACTGCAACAAAACTGTGCTGTACGTAAAAAAAGACTTCATTTGGCAGGGACTTACAATTAAATGAGAGCTGAAAAAATTGAGGATGTTGAGAGTATAAATGCACCGGGCAACTTTTTAGAGCAGTACCTTGGCATGCTGAGCTGTGTGCCAATACATTAATCTTGTTACCACTGTGTTACTATGTTGTCCAGGGAATCTCAGCACATGCATTGTCTCTGTTTATAACACAGAAGCATGTATTCATCATTAGGCTGGCGTAAACACACATGTATGTTAAGAATGTGTAATTAATGCAATTTATATTTTAATGGATGGATTCCACCAAATAAACAGATTTATATTCAATTCCATTAATGTAACTGCTTAATCCAATTCAGAGCTGTAGATGGACCCAGCACCTATCCTGTCAGCTTTGGATATAAGACAGGAGTTGAATTATAAATTCCTCAAAATCACTTTGATTTAATGTAATTATGTAGTGCTTAATTTCAATATGAACAGTGTAAATTTCAGAATTCAGTGACTGCCCTCTATTGTAGAGTGTCTGAATCCCATGTCTGTTTTCTGTGTGGTGTGCGCTTGTTCTCTTCATATCTATGTGGGTTTCCTGTAGGCACTCCTGTTTCTCTTCGAAATCCTCAAGTACAACTTAAGTTAATCGATCATTCCAAATAGGGCCTTGTGTGAACGTGCTTGCATGCAGAAGTGCACCCTGTGATGGACTGGCATCTATCAACAGCAGTTTTCTGCCTTGTGTCCAGATTAAAAATGATTTCAGTTATATAGTGGCATCAAAGACAGAAATAACTGATGAACAATAAAATCCTTACATCTGTAAATTTTCAACACTATTTTACATAGGTTTTATTTAAGGACCTATATTTATTAATATGTTCACAAAAAAAGTGAGAATATTTTCTTCTGCTACTAACAAGATGACTAGTTTTGTCAAAAGGTCTCAGATCGTACTTTGTATAAAGCTTGTCACACATTTCTTGCACATGACAGAACAATGTTTTGCACAAGCTATCCAGTTTGAATAAAAGAATGGTAAAAGCTTTGGGCTCAGCAGTCGACTGGATTATTGTCAGGACGTAAGCAAATCCATCTGGCATTTGCTTTTCAGGTTTGTCAACGGGCACAGCTTCCTAACAAAGTTGAACAATAGATTTTTTGTTCTATGCGTGGGTGCTTTCTTTATTGTATTGCCACAGGAACATAAAATTTGCTAAAGTCTTTATGAAGAAAACATTTTTAGAACACTGAGCCTGGCGTGACATTTAGAACTGTGCTACTGTATTTTATGTATTAATTAGAATTTCAATTGGTTTGCTTTCAGGTCTTGATTGGTTATTCAAATAATACTGTGCATGGCTAAGGATCGCCATATGCTGATCACTGCTAGAATTTGTTCAGGAAAAATAAAGATCAATCCTGTTTAATATCATTTCTAAGGTTTATGATACGATTTTCCTCTTTTCTACCTCTTTTGGATTGGTCATTAACCCTACATTATGATAAAAACATATTAGTTGCATATAAATAAATAAATACAGAATACACTCTTAAAAATATTGATTCTTTACAGGGTTGTGTGGTTCCTCACTGAACCATTCCTTAACAAAGATCTATTTCATTCTGGGGAGGGTTTTATGGTTTTGAAGTTTGTTCTTTCGGCTTTCTAATATGTAGAAAAAAACCTGAAATCTTTAATGTTTGGTAGGCTACATAATTGATGAAAAAAACCTGGACTTAGCCTGCGTTATTGAATGTATGCAGCAAGAGTCCTTTTAAAACCATGATCCATTGGTATTTCACAAATCTATTACCATCTAGTCACGGTTATTCACTGTATGGAGCCTGTTTTGGATCTTTCTGGAACCTTCATGTGGATGGCTCTTTTGAGAACCAAAAATGGTTCCCCTATGGCATCGTTCTGAAGAAGCACCCTGGCACCTTTATTTTTAAGAGTATAGAAGGTATCAGTGGTGCTAAGATAGAAATTGAATCAAATCAGAGAAGGATAAGTATAATGAGTCCCTTAAGACTTGTAAAGAGTTGATTAATAAATGAAAGAGATTGAACTTGCAAATTATAATGTGTTCAGTACAAATACAGAGAGGCCTTAAGGTACACATGCAGGTGTACAGTTGTGTTGTTCATATTGTACTAAACATTAAGGAAAAACCAGCAAAGAGCTATCATATTTAATTCAGAAATGACAGAATTGAATTATGAGAAAAGAATGAAGCAGAAAAATGCAGACTTGAAACTGTGTGTCATTATGAAAGGAGTAAAATCCTCAGCATCCTTGAGACAGAGGCAGACTTTGGCTGGTACATACAGTACAAGGGTGAACACTGAACACTTAAACTAAAGGCTTTCAGTTTTTGCTTACAAAATGGTTTCAGTGGAAATATGTGGGATATTTTTTCAGATTTACAAAACAAAAAGTTCATATTTGGGTAGACTTCAGCAGTTTAGTATTTTTAGAGTAAACTAGGGTGCTTTGCCCACTGCTCGCTTCGCTCTCCAATGTCAGCGCTATACACCGTTGTGAAGAGGGGGGCTGAACGCACCCCAAGGAGACGCGGTCGCTCCTCCGAAACCCCTCTTAGACGGTGATACAATGGGAAACAAATAACAGTTGTTTTTTTTTTAACCTCCTCTTTGCTCGATCAGCTGCTGGGTTGCTACTGCTGCCGTTGTTGTTGTTGTTCCGCGTGATCTAAATCTCGCGCGACACTTCAAATGTTTAAAAGCCTGTACAGCAGCTGTCTTTTTGTCTCACTGCCTTGTCTCTCTTGTCCCACAGACATCCTCAAACAATATTCGATCTCTTTTAACTGTTCCTTTATTTCACCGAGTAATATTTTCCATTTGTTTACACTAATGCGATCTTTACTCTCATTTTTTTGAGACTTTTGAATTTTCCTACTTCCATTATCGCTAACCTGCTCTGCATGTGTATCACAGGACTTTCTTCCAAAGGTTCTAAGTAAGACGTGACTTGACCATCTCGCGGGACTTGAAAGTGTCTCTCTGTCTCTCTTCAAAAGATCACGTCTCGTCACAGGAAAAAAGTCTCATCTCATCCCAAGATTTTTTTTTATAATAGACAGATTATGTAAAGTTTTTAAATTTAATAAATGTACCACTTAAATCTACTAAATAATATTTTAGGAATATATTGAATTATAAACAGCTAATTTTATTCCATTTAAAATTATAATTTATTTAATTTTATGAGATTTTATTTTCATTTTGAATCGCCACTAGACGGTGGTTACTGCTGCCAACCTGGGTTTGAATGGCACATTTGGCCATTGTCTTTGTGGAGTTTGCATGCTCTCGCTGCATCTGTGTGTATTTTCTCCCACAACACAAACAGACAAGTGTGTTAGTTAAATTGAAATTCATAACTTGACTGGGGTGACTGTGGGTATGCATGTGCGTGTGGTCACTTGTAATGATTTGGTATCCCATACATTGTTGTTTTTTGCCTTGCATGTGATCCTGCCTGAAACAGATTAGATGAGTTTGAGAATGTACGTATATATATATATTGTAATAATAATACGCCAAAGACATCATAAAGGTTTGGGGCAGCCACCCACATATTGTTTTTCCCAGCTGCAAAAGGGTTTGTTGTATCATAAATCTCAAGTGCATTTCACAGAGTCCAAACTAGAACTGGCTATAGTAGCCCAAGATGGAGGCTTTAAAGGCCTGGAGAGGAAATGATGTCATCAAAATGGCCGGAACCGGAAGTGACATCAGCCAAGGGGCCGGCTTCGGAGGTGACGTCAGCAAAGGGGCCGGCTTCGGAGGTGACGTCAGCAAAGGGGCCGGCTTCGGAGGTGACGTCTTCTGAGGCACAGGAACCTTGCAGGATTTCCCGGGAAAGGTCTGTAGGGAACTGAGAAAGACAGTCAGCGCACTCCGCCAACCCCTGGCCAGATGTTTCATTACACTTACTCAGGCCCTTTAGCTGCCTCCTACTCGCACGTGTGTGACAATATATATATATATATTTTTTCCATTTGGTTAATTTTCTCTGTACATGGAGTTAGAAAAGACCCTGTCTTGAGCTGGTTATGTCTCTTACCATTGACAATGCCCACTGCCAGGCCTTTAACTTGACATTACTCGGTAATTACACCTACTCTGTCTGTAGCTGAGTTTGTTTGAGCTCATTCCTGCCACAAATGGAGCTCAGTTGTCAGGTTACTTTGAACTAAGCACACTGTTTTCCTTGGTAAGATTAATTATAATTGCCAAGTAACAGCAAGTAGCTGGTATAGCTAAAGGCAAGGACAGCATGACTCCATCTGTCCAGTGAACCCTAAGGACTAAGACTGTCAGACGCCTGCTATATACTTACAGTGTATATACTTAAAGTGTATATTAGATCCAACGTATTTATTTCGTCTCTTGTACAGCATTTCAGATGCTGAACCAAGTTTTTAGAGGGCTGTAGTAGAATCAGTTTTTTATTTTAACCAATTCCTGCTTTTAATTGCTTTTCATTCTACTGCTGTCTTATCAAATCAAACTTTATTTGTCACATACTAATTATACAGATAAATATTGCAGTTATTTCAGGATTCCACTTCTATTGTATCAGTTTACAAAATTCCAGCAGGTTTAACACACTTTTTTTTATAAAACTTTATAAAGTATTATTCTCCTTCTTGTGATTTTGCTCTTTTCTTTGTTTTGAAGCATGTTGGTTATTTAAATGGATGCTTTCCAGAAATGGAAGTATCATTGAAGGAGCAGCTGCTCTTTAGTATTCACTACTGTCTGTACCTGCTGTTCACTGGCAAACAAAGGCTTAAATAACCCCACCATCTCCAAAAAATGAGAGAGCAAACCTAAAAAGTCATATCGGAAAAAAAAAACTTTCATGTATTTTAAATTCACATTGAGAGCTTTATTAAGGTAGGAGAACAATTAAAGTAAGGAAGTGAAAAGAACAAAAGACCTTATCCCATCTTTGAATAGCTAGGGGCACAATGGTAGACGTTCCTGTAGTTACTGCTGTTTTTTTTGAGCAAAATAAATCATTCTTTACTGAGAGTGGAACCTTTTAAGTTTTCAGACTGCTGGTTAGCACACTTTTTTTCCAAAAATATAGATCACTTCATATTTTGCCTAAGTAGAGATGCTCTGAATTGAATATTTCCTCACCAGAGATGTGAAAAATAAAGTCCAATAAGGAAGGAGGACATGGAGTCAGAGGATCCAGAGCATGACTTGCGGTCACATGTGTTTGCCATTTACTCAAAAAAAGCCATAAAGAGCATTCCAGGTCAAATTACATTCTTTAAAAATAACTACGAAGAAGAAAGAAAAAGAAACCCCACTCAGTGTAACATGAGATTGAGTGTTCTAGGACAATTAACACATAAAATTTCAAATGTTATGACAGCCTCCCTTTAAATGAATTATAAAGGAAATAAGTGGCCTGCCTCTGTCATTTAATGTTATTTTCTTTGTTTCTGCTTCTTATGCTGTATTATACTTACTATATGTATGAATATTTGCATGAGAGTTACTCATTAAGTAAATATACAGATATAAAGAACTGCATAATACAGTGACCTACAAAAAATATTCTTTAGGGCATCTGCAAGCATCTGTATTCCATTCATCCATCCAACCCGCTGTATCCTAACTACAGGGTCACGGGGGTCTGCTGGAGCCAATCCCAGCCGACACAGGGCACAAGGCAGGAATCAAACCCCGGGCAGGACGCCAGCCCACCGCAGAGCATCTGTATTTGGTTTTGTAAATCAATTTAATTCTAGTTGGTGTCTTTTCAAAATCCATCCAGCTATTATTGTGCTGACTGCATCTTATGTAATTCATTTTTATCTGCATATCTCTTGTAGGCAAATGAGTGAGGGATCTCTATTCTGTGGACACTAGGCAAATGTAGGAAAGTGTGTATGATATCAGAAAAAGAATTGTTCGGTGATAATTCAATTAATTGATTATCATTTTTTTGCCTTTGGTAATACCATTAATTATATAATTTGGTAAGGCCTCCCCCTTTGTTTTCTTTACCTTTCTCTGTTGGGGATTTTTCGGTCATTTGACTTATATTAAGGTAACTGAAGCCACTCATTTTAACTCTTTGAGGGTTGAATATTTTTTCCTAAAGACAGTTTCTGAAAAGCAATGGTTTCACACAGAAATCAACATAAAACGTCTGTTGCTGCATGCTGTGGCTGCCAATTTGCAAAGATTGTGCAGCAGGCTTGCTGCCAGGCTGTCTTCGAGTGGCAGTCACGGTCGCAGTGCATTGCAATCTGGTTTCTACCTCTTATGATTGTTAAGTGGCAGTCCTACCTGGCGAGCATTGTCAGTACCACAATTAGCTGGGGACCAATCAGCTGAAGCTGGAACCTTACATTCATTTTCGATCACTTGTATCAAAATTGGAATCTGACAAGTCATAGTCTAGTTCAGAGATAAGAACAGGAAAAACGTCATCCGCGGAGTATTTTGCTTTACGCATCCGCTTTGATCTCTCGCCAGATGTCAGTGCCATTTTTGCTGTTTTTTGTCACTTGCTATTCACGCGAACACAGGAATCTTGGTCAAAATAATGAATCTAACTTTGCTTCTAGCAACGAGAGACCAACTAAAACATAACAGTTGGTTTTGTCACCTTTTGCAGTCAATTACCATAGTCAACTCCTCCTTTTGACAAAAGTTGACTTCAGCCCTGAAAGAGTTAATAAAGAGAATAATTCAGTTGATAAATAGAAGGATTATAAAAACATAACTGCATATATATATATATATATATATCAACATAGAAGGCAGGACGGAAGACAGACAAACATATAACATAGAAGAGGCTGGCAATACAATACAATTTTTTTTTGTATAGCCCAAAATCACACAAGGAGTGCCGCAATGGGCTTTAACAGGCCCTGCCTCTTGACAGCCCCCCAGCCTTGACTCTCTAAGAAGACAAGGAACAACTCCCAAAAAAACCCCAGTAGGGAAAAATGGAAGAAACCTTAGGAAAGGCAGTTCAAAGAGAGACCCCTTTCCAGGTAGGTTGGGCGTGCAGTGGGTGTCAAAGAGAAGGGGGTCAATACAATACAATACAGTACAATACACAGAACAGAACAGATGTACTATGTACTGGCCATTTAGAGTTTTGATTTATCATGACACAGATAAACAGCTTTATGATACCAAGTCTTTAAGGGCGATGCCCGATGCAGTGTGGAGTTGTGTGTTGTTCTCCAGGTTCAAGCTGAGGAGTCTTCTTGCGATGGAGTGCACTCTTGTTTTTGCTGCATAGCTCTTTGAGTGTAGTCTGGTGTGATTTTTCCATCTTCATCTTTCTGATAGGCACTTTGTCATGTCATCTTCACCTTCACCAACAAAAGGGTCAGTCACTGGCATTGTAGTTGGTTTGGCAGAGTGGATCTTAGAGCTGGTTCAGGGCACTCAGTTCCAAAGCTCTGCAAAGAAAGTTTGTGAGCTTTTAACTCTGCAGGGAGTGGGTGCCTTCTAACCCTAAAGAGAACGTCCTGTCAGTGTTTATCTTCCCCAAACAGACAGAAGTAATGAATACAGCTAATTTGGAAAGAAGTTGTAACTTCTGGTGGTTGGATCAAGGTCACTTCCAGTTGCAGATCCAGTGCCTGCTTATAGGTGCGTTATTTTGTCCGTTACATCAAGGCAGAGCTCAGTTTGTGGTTACAAGCCTTAAATGAATGTCCATCTGGGCGCCTTCTTGTCTGAGGAAGTCTCTGCAGAGGTGGTGCCAGCTCGACTCTGATTCACACCTTTGTAATCCGATGAAGTACAGAGCTGATCAGAGTGTTGGTAGATCTTCAGATGAAGGTGAATGTCTGCACCCCTGTTAAATCGGGTGTCTTAAGAGGCCATGTGAACCACTAAAAGCCTAACAAACCAGGCAATGCTCACTTTGCCTTACACTTTAAAAGCCATATCATTACATAATAATTCCACAATTACACCAGCCAACCTTTTGTTTTGCAGTAAAAATATACCACAAAAAGCATGTGTCTTTTCAATTCTGGAAAATAGGAAAGTTGAAAATATTTATTTTATGCACAGCTAGTTGTATTATAGTGATTTCATTTATTTTCACAATAATGCAATATTAATCATTGATGGTTAGAAGTTATCAGTGCAGAGTGCTCTTGTGATTGATGCCACAGTTAGTCGCTCAGTAGCTAATTTTCCGTGTATTACAAATGTAACGGTGCCTCAAATAGGATCTGATACAGTGCCATGCTAAAACTGGCGACTTGACCCTGTGCTTATTTACAACTACAATATATCCACGTCCTTTGGGAAGTTTTATTTTGTTTCAAGCTGCTGGGTTTTCTGTTGTGTTGTAATTGTGTATGCTATATAAATGTAATGAATTATTATTATTATGTAATTGTAATAAAGAAAGATGGCTTTCTTACAAAAAAGTTCACTTCATTTTTAAAAAATAAAAATAATGACTTAGCAGATCAAGCAAGACTTCAGATGACGTCCATGTAGGAGGAAATAGATTAAGTTGAACGGGAAGAAGAAAGGCAAAGTCATGACAGGAAGGTGTTAGAAACAGACTGGGCAAAAAAAAGGAGAAAACATTTTGCAGGGGAACTCCAAAAGTGATATAGAAAAAATAAGAGTAAAAAAGAGTAAAACGATGAGAAAAAAATGTAATAGTTCAAATAACTATCAATTATCTAACAAAAAAAGATCAAGTCAGAATGGTAACAGAGTGATTTTTACATTTTTGATAATGTTATACAAGTCAAGTGAAAGAAGTATTGAAACCAGAAGAAGAAATAATAATAATTAAATAAAGAAGGCAGACTATAAATCAATGAACAAGACAATAATTGCCCCCAAAATGTGTGTCACACGAGGATCCCTCATTAAACTGATTACTTGTTTGGAAATTTTAGAAAAATTTGAAATTGCCTTTGGCTGTAGGAGACCAACTAGATAATTCAGTGCTTTACCGTTTTTTAATTTAATATGTTTAACTGGGTATAAATCTTTGGATTTGGTGTCTCCATTTTGTTGCATTAGGAGTTTTGCTTATAAGAATTAAGTTGTGAGTTATTAATGAAAGCGTTTTTAAACTGTGTAAATTGGGTTAGTTTTGCAGATAATATCGCTACCCCACTGCAGGAGGGCATACTGGAAGATTAGCGCAGAGGGTGTCTGCAGGAATGTGAACTAAATATCAATAAACTATATGAACTAAACGAGTAACTACAAATAGACCCAAAAGCTCAACACTTGTAGAAATGCTTTAGTACAACAGTTTTAAAGACTTTTAAATATACATTTCTTGCTACAGGAATTCAAAAATAATAGCAGAACAATGACACCAGCTTTTAAGGAAGAAAATGTTAAGTAGATGAACTGTTGTTCTCATTCAGAGTTTGGGCAGCCTGGTGGCATAAATGAGTAACCGGATAGCAAGCCCTAAAGAGTAAGCGTCTTGTTTTCAGTCCAAACCCTGACTACTTGCTGCGGATTGTAGTTTGCACATCTTTCCTGCGTCTGTGTTTTGACTCCAGTGTTTCTAACATGTCCTAGAACTATGCATACTTGGCTTTTTCAGTAGTTCACAAAGCCCTAGTATGAACTGAGAACTGGTGTGCGTGGGAGTGTGCGGCAGTACCATTTCAGCCCATCCAGGGCTAGTTTATGCCTTGCAAATAATGATTGCAGCAGTAGGCCGAAGCACCCTAGGACCATGGACTGGATTAAGTATGGTTAATGATGGGCAGACCGATGTCTGCAGTTAGTTTTCTGAAATGTATAACTGCACGTGTTTTTGTTTTGTATGCAATTTGTGTATTTTTTGTAATAGTCAATAATCTGCAAAACTTTACATATAAAGAGGGATGGAATATCCTTCCGAGTATGTTTATTGCCAATGTCAAAGGCAGTTTTCTCCTGTCCAACTCTGAATACATGCCTGAAGATTCAGAAGGTATCAAAAATGGGGCGCCTTATTCTCAAGAGGCACATAATGAGTGATGCTAAGAAGAAATACCAATTGCTGCTTTCTTTAGAGGTTTCCATCCCCTTAGATATCCGGTCTTGATGGAGATCTTCACCATTTTACCTCCGCAAAATCCAATTCTGTCCCTTCCAGTCTTTCTTTGTGCCTGCCTTTCTGTATTTCGAGCCTTCATTTTTTCTCACCACTGGGCCTCCCCGCAGCTCCCTTCAATCCCTAGGCAGCAGCCTTTAAATCCTCTCACAGAATTTGTTTCTGGGTCTAGCCATGAAATCCATTCCAGGCTTTGGACACCTAAAGCGCCTGGTGGGAATTAGCACTCTTAGAGGAAAATAACACCTCTGAGACCTGAGCCGCCTTTAAAAAGGCAAAGCCTTCAAAGCTCATTCTGGCTAACGTCTTCTTCATGGGCAGGCCTTGATGCCACCCATAATCCCAAGGGCATTTTCCAGCCATACCACTCATTGGCATATAGAGGAACACGTTCTATGCCACTCTCTATCTCTCTCTCATTCCAGTCAGTAAGTACTATTCTGGCACCTTGTCTGCGTCTGATAGCCCACTATAACATAAAAGCCTATTTCACCTTTCTTAAAAGAACATTCTATTTTCATTTCTCTATGAATCTATATCTTTATTCATTTTATTGCTCATATTATACCCTGTGTAAATGTTTGTGCACAGGAAACAGTCCTTTATTTGTAAACGCTTCAGCCAACCATAGCTGTATCTTTTGTATGTTCCTCATTTTGGTAATGATCAACATTTTTTATTCTGATTACTTCTTCTTTGTAAATAACCCGTACAATAAAAGTACTGTATTGTTAAATTGCAATTACCATTCAAGACCATACTGCACATGAAGGTTGTTGTACGTTGTTGCAATGAACACAATTGCGTATAGAATACTGACTGACAAAGAATCCCTTGGGATGAGAGGAGGGCCTTGTAGCCCTGACATCTGCCATAGGTGTGAGGAGTGAGTGGACAAGCGTAACTGTACATTGCAATTTGCTTACTTTGTACCCTGTACAGTCACACTCGGTGAAATGAATGTTGGGTGACACCATCCAAAGCATAACCAGTGTTGGTTTTTGCCAGTCCCTTCTTACTTCACAAACGTAACTATCTTTATAAATGCAAAGTACATCATCAAACATTGCAGTGTATTAATAGTACATAACTGTGGATTGTGACTGTTGACATCAATTAGGCAGTGGGCCCAAAACTTCGGATGACAAAAAGTAGACTTTCAAGAATGTCCATGGAAGAGTGCAATAGGGGAGTAACAAGAATTTGGATTGGCTTTGCATGTCAGTCCCAAAGGACTATCACAGACAGACAGACAGACATCAGGAGGGAGTTTTAGGGAGTAAGTACAACGTACAGTATATGAATGTTTATGAATGTTCCATAAGTGCAGTGCTACAGGTTTTTGGAGTTGGGATGTAGAGCCATTCTCAAGGGGGAAGTGGTGAAGTGGGTGGTTGTCTAAGGCCCCACGCCAGGCAAAGCCTACACCCCAATCCACAATCCGAAATCCCTGTTTACACATACATGAAAATATAAATCCATCCATCCATTTTCCAACCCGCTGAATCCGAACACAGGGTCACGGGGGTCTGCTGGAGCCAATCCCAGCCAACACAGGGCACAAGGCAGGAACCAATCCCGGGCAGGGTGCCAACCCACCGCAGAAAAATATAAATACATGTTTAAAATTACAGCAAGATGAGACACAAAGCTTTTATTTTTACTCATCATAACATCTAAATTTAGTGGGAGAGTAGATGCATTATTCAAAACTGGTGGCACATATGTCCAGCCCTAACTACATCATCAAGTAAAGACGGAAAAATAGAGAGCCTAAGACAAGCTAGTAACAAATTACTATGGTGGGTGGAGGTCAGATCAGGCCAGGTTGGGAAGCATGCATTGGTACAGCCCACCATACGATGAACCAACTCGAGATCCTGGTTGGCAACCCCCCAGGCAGATATGCGGTCCAGTCCTACTCCTCTGAAATTATCTGCTGCAGCAAGGTGTTACGTGGGCATCCCCTTGGCCTGGTCCAGACGCTCGGGTCCTCAACAATGACTATCCTGTGAGCCGGATCACCCTCTGGGAATTGCACCACATGGCCGTAGTGCCGTAACTGACGCTCCCTCACAATGCAGGTAATGTGCCTCATTTAAGACTCCATGAGCAACCGCTCATTCGACACAAAGTCAAACCAACGGTACCCAAGGATTCTCCAAAGAGATTCTCGATGTCTCACAACCATATAGCAAAACAGGAAGCACCAGGACTCTAAAGACTGGGCCCTTCGTCCTTTTGCAACAATATCGGGAGCGCCACACAACCCTTTCCTTTGACCTTATGACCCCCCCCATGCACTCCCACTTAAGTAAGCCTCTGGACAAGGTTGACACTCTCTCTGCAGATAGACACACTGCTGATGGCTGTGCCCAAGAGGTCATTAAATTTGGGAGCAAGAGGAGAAAAATGAATCAGAAGGGAGAGGATGCAAATATGGTACTTAAATGGTTTATTGAAAGATTTGTTACAAAAATCAGACATGAAGAAAATGACATAGCTGGTAATCTCTACAAACATGCTAGTGAAGATACGGGCAGCATTAGCTACACCCGTACATGCCAGTTCGATAGATATTTCATCACCTCAGTGTGACTCCCTGCCACCTCTCCATACAATAATCTGGTAATTCAAGCCCCTGACAATGACCCCAATGCCCAAGTCTAACCAAAGATAAAGCATCAGGCTTCTGTAAATGTCAGCTTTACTAAGGTTTGGTAGTATAAACTATGCATTGCCAGTGCCTTGGCACCACTTTCACATTACAGTAGTTTTAAAAAGTTGTGGAAGTCAGAATCTATTTTTCTCATTCTAATAAAAATAACTAGATGCAAATTACGCCATGAGTATGACTAAAATGTTGTTAAGGAATTCATGAGGATATTTCACCAATCTTTCCACCCTCTATGCAGTTATGAGTGGATGTAGAAATCTAGAAGTTATGCAATGTGGCATTTGCTAAACAACAATGCTACAAAATGCAGCCCCCATAGAGGATTGCGGTCCATTCTTTCAAGTAAAGTCACCGTGAATGAGTTTGTACAATTACTCCACGGTCAATACGAATATCCACTGCTGGTTTGACATTGCATATTTGTTCTCAGTATTCAAAGCTTACGTGACATATTCAGATTATTACTTTATTCTTCTGATGCCTTTAAGCAATTATTAGATACACTTTGTGTTCAAGAGTCTGGTGAGACAGTGCAGTTATCAGCCCACACCGAATGAAGAGTCATTGGCAAAGTATGACAGTAGCAGCACTTCCTGTAGCACAAGGACAAGAGACGGTAAAGGAGTACATATTAGTTTTCAGATAATTTTATCTGACCCTCAGTGATGGTGAGCAGTACTAAGCAAAAACAACCGAATAGTATCTTTATAAGAGGATCAATATGCTGGCAGCAGTTGCTTTGTTGATTCATAGCTCATTTCTCAGAATGGCCAATCCCTTTTAAGGGAGCAGTAAATTGAGAAGGTGAGGCGCAAACAGAAGCTTTGTGAAGGTACACTGCCTAGAAAACATATTCATCCTGTGGAAAGTTTCACATTTTATCATTGTACCGCATGGAATCACAGTAGATTTAATTTGGCTTTTTTCACACTGATCGACAGAAGAAGAATGTTTAATGCCAAAGTAAAAACCACATGGTCTGAAATAATTTCAAACACAAAGGCTTGTGTTGTCACTTTGAGGGAAAGACACGCATGATACAAGGATAAATTCTGGGAGGCCAACACGGCTGTCCCTGTTTCCTCAACGAATCAAACAAAAATAATGCTCAGTGGCATGAAAAAGAGACACAAACTGCTGCCACCAGAATAACGTGGCTAATACAGACTAATAAAGACTGCTTTGTCCGCCATCAGGTAAGTGAGGAGCTCTTTTGCTCTGGTCACTTGGGTAAGAAATGACGGCTCCTTCCGGGTTTTTATAGCCCAGAGAGGCAGTTACCCTCACTGGACGGTTACTCTGCACAGTGGAAGAAGAAGAAGAAGACGACAAGACAGTTAGCAGCGGTGCACCCTCTCGGTCCAGGGTGGTATCACATACCTACCTGGGAGAAGCTCGGAGGGTAACATGCGTGACACCTGAAATTAGAAATGAGGTGACTGCTGGATTTCCTCTATGACTGACCTATCAGTGGACTTTAATCTGGAGCAAATCCATTCATGAACTGCGCTTTTCTCCAGCTGCCACATTTTTATTTCTTTGTGGACTTCCTTCCGTTATTTCTGCAACCATCATGCACTATTATTAATTAATTATGAATTCTCCGATCCACTTACTCACTTTTGCCATTAGCAGCGCTTCCCTGAAAAGTGAAGCAGTAGGGTTGGCTTAGCCCTTTATAAATACACACACTGACTGTGGCACACCCATAAGTACAGATTTGTGTAACACTCAGGTGTGTGACCAAATATCAGGATTCTGTTGATTTTGCCCACACTGGCAGTTGGTGGTGCCTTAAGACTTTCATGTGTTTGATGGGAATCAGCAAATCTGAGAACATTTACTGAGGCACAGTTTATGCCCTTCTCAATTGGCTCAACAACTGAACAAACAGAACTGAGTACGGTGTGCTGGGAAGCTGCTCTTGTACACCAATGACTTCTCAGAAATATGCATGTGTTTTAGATTCATAAAATGCTTTAATAGGCATGCTGTGTTAGTCAAGTAAATATAAATACAGCCACTTCCAAAGTAGTCATCCTCATTTGCGTTGCATCTAACATTTCACCTGTGAACTACTGCATTTCAAACAAAATTCTGTATAAATAAGAAGAAAACAAACAAGCATGAAAAGAAAAGCAAACCATGCTGCTGAATGGTGTCGGTCACATCCCATTGCTTTGTTTTAAAACAGGATGAATCCGGTTTGAAGCAGGGAATACCATTCAGTGGCAGGCTCTTTGTTTGATTTATGCTTTATGCACAGTACGGTCCTCACCTTGAGAGGTTCGAACACGGTATTCACCTCTCGGCAAACAGTTACCAGCAGTGGCACAGGGGACAGAGAGTTTCAAAAGAGGCTGCACGTCTATCTGCCCTGTCATACTTCTAACTAGAAATTAAAAGCAGAGCGCCGACCAGCCAGCGCTATCCTTAAACGAATGCTGGCTTTCTTGCATGTGCTCGGAACAATTGCACTCCAAGGATGTCTTTCTGGGGTGAACATTTGGATATGTAGGGCGGGCAACTAAATAGCAAAATAAGGTAAAACTCGTACTGAGCTTTCATTGGTTGGTCACTCTCTATCTGTCTCTCTCTCTCTCTCTGTCCTTGCCTCACATTACCCAAGCTGTGTGATTTCCACATTCCCTATCATCCTTTTAAAAAGTAATTATTATAATTATTCTTGTTAACCAAACAAGACATATATTATAATCAATAGCCCAATTAAAGCAATATAGGTGCTTGAGCATGATATCGTAAGAACTGCTGCATTCTCCATGTATATGTAGCATAAGGCAGGAGGATAATTTAGAAAGCATCAGTAGATGGAATGCAACCCCTTAAAATGGAAGAGAAGCCAAAATTGGGATAACTCTGATGCCCAAACCAAATTCCAACCCAAACTCGTTGTCAAAATAGAAGACAGTAAGAAGTAGTAACCAAATACGCCCTCAGAATGTGCACTGACTTGTCTTGTTTAATTTCACAACCTCTGATACATAAGACACGCATAGCTGGCTATTTAAATTGTTGCAACCTCTGGCCTTGCACCTGCAAGAACACACAGTAACTGTCCAACAAAATAGTGGTGTCCACAGGAAAACAAAATGACATTGTGGCAAAGTGAAATTATGATAGCAGAAATAATACATTAATCCCAAAAGCTTAATATGAATACTATAGTCATACCCACATAATCTCTGACAAACAAAATCTTCAAAAACAACAGTGGACATGCCAGTCAAAATGTGTCCAAAACTGAAGAAATGTTCAGAGTCAGTCAGTCAGTCAGGCATTGTCCAACCCGCTATATCCTAACTACAGGGTCACGGGGGTCTGCTGGAGCCAATCCCAGCCAACACAGGGTGCAAGGCAGGAAACAAACCCCGGGCAGGACACCAGCCCACCGCAGATGTTCAGAGTATTACCAGTAACAACAGTGCCACTGTACATTTAACATTTTCAATATTTAAGCACTTTGAGCTACACCTCTGTATGAAAATGTGATGTATAAGTAAATATTGTCATTATTATGCTGCCATGCTTCATACTTGATTAAAAATGTTTGGAATTATCATTTAGGAAATAAAAAATATTTAAAAGCAAGGTTGCAGCACTATATCCTGAAAATCACTCATACACTATTTTATATATACATGTATTATTACAATAATATTTCTTATTATTTGGTACATTGCTTGCCATGCCAACAATATTCAAATTCACATTGGCTTTTCCTTTTAGTATTTGGTGCATGTTAATAGATACCAGAGTTCAAAATGTCACTTTTTTCTAAAGGGAACATATGTGAACAATATTTGTTTTTATTTTATTAGTTGGAAAAAATCCTCTGGGCCAATGAGAATGTGCCAGTTTTGCCTGATTAATACAAGAGCCTTAAACAACCCAGATGCTCTTACCCGCCACACATTGATTTAATTACCTCTCCTCCTGGAAGAACAATCACGTGATACTGGAGACAGAGCAGGAATGATGGCTTCCATGGTGAGGCTCACAGGCAGAAAACGGGCATGTACTTCATGTTATGTTCCAAGTTGTTGTGATCTGCCTTTACTGATGATACAGTATATACTGCAGAATGCACGTTATTTCTCCTCACTCTTTGCTTTTACTGAAGGATAACAAGTTTCCAATGGGAATTTGCAGTCATTACAAATCCACCTAATAAGAGAAAGCACAGCTTAATCAGACATCCTAGCCTTGCGGTAACAACAATGGTAGAAAGTGCTAAACCCATATTAACAGCCTAAATATATTTTAAAGAGACTCATCAATAAACAAACTTTTGAACGAGCTGCCAAGAGGGATCAAAAGAGCTTCACCTTCTAGACTGCATTTCTCATTTTAGCATTCTGTTTTTCTGTTTTTAATTGAACAGATTCAGTAATTTCAGTTTCTATAATCTATCACCTTTAAGGTTTCCTACTACAAATGGGCTGCTTTTGAATGAATCAATTCTAAAACATGATCATAGAATAAAAAAAACATGGCTTTATACAGTATAATGCCAACAAAACTATTTTGCATGAATACTACACTGCAACAAAACAGAAAATCTTTTAAGAGTTTAGTACATTAAAAGTATGTGTTATAATAATACAGTAGTGAATAAAACACAAAACATATTGGTCTACTGTACAAAAAAGAGCCACAGCATTAGATAGATAGATAGATAGATACTTTATTAATCCCAAGGGGAAATTCACATACTCCAGCAGCAGCAAACTGATAAAAAAACAATATTAAATTAAAGAGTGATAAAAATGAAGGTATAACAGACAATAACTTTGTATAATGTTAACGTTTACTCCCCCGGGTTGAATTGAAGAGTCACATAGTGTGGGGGAGGAATGATCTCTTCAGTCTGTCAGTGGAGCAGGACGGTGACAGCAGTCTGTCGCTGAAGCTACTCCTCTGTCTGGAGATGACATTGTTCAGTGGATGCAGTGGATTCTCCATGATTGATAGGAGCCTGCTCAGCACCCGTCACTCTGCCACAGATGTCAAACTGTCCAGCTCTGTGCCTACAATAGAGTCTGCCTTCCTCACCAGTTTGTCCAGCTGTGAGGCATCCCTCTTCTTTATGCTGCCTCCCCAGCACACCACCGTGTAGAAGAGGGAGCTCGCCACAACCGTCTGATAGAACATCTACAGCATCTTATTGCAGATGTTAAAGGACGCCAGCCTTCTAAGGAAGTATAGTCAGCTCTGTCCTCTCTGGCACAGAGCATCAGTATTGGCAGTCCAGTCCAATTTATCATCCAGCTGCACTTCCAGGTATATATATGTCTGCACCCTCTGCACAGTCATCTGTGATGATCACGGGGTCCATGAGGGGCCTGGGTCTCCTAAAATCCACCACCAGCTCCTTGGTTTTGCTGGTGTTCAGGTGTAAGTGGCTTGAGTCACACCATTTAACAAAGTCCTTGATTAGGTTCCTATACTCCTCCTCCTGCCCACTCCTGATGCAGCCCACGATAGCAGTATCGTCAGTGAACTTTTGCACGTGGCAGGACTCCGAGTCATATTGGAAGTCTGATGTATATAGGCTGAACAGGACCGGAGAAAGTACAGTCCCCTGCGGTGCTCCTGTGTTGCTGACCACAATGTCAGACCTGCAGTTCCCGAGACGCACATATTGAGGTCTGTCTGTAAGATAGTCCACGATCCATGCCACCAGGTATGAATCTACTCCCATTTCTGTCAGCTTGTCTCTAAGGAGCAGAGGTTGGATGGTGTTGAAGGCGCTAGAGAAGTCCAAAAACATAATTCTTACAGCACCACTGCCTCTGTCCAAGTGGTGTAACATATAGATGATGGCATCCTCCGCTCCCACCTTCTCCTGGTATGCGAACTGCAGAGGGTCGAGGGTGTGGCGGACCTGTGGCCTCAGGTGGTGAAGCAGCAGCCGCTCCATGGTCTTCATCACATGTGACGTCAGACGTCAGAGCGACAGGCCAGAAGTCATTCAGCTCACTAGGACATGATACCTTTGGGACTGGGGTGATGCCAGATGTTTTACAAAGCCTCGGGACTGCCCTGTTCCAGGCTCAGGTTGAAGATGCGCTGTAGAGGACTCCCCAGCTCCAACGCACAGGCCTTCAGCAGTTGTGGCGATACCCCATCTGGACCCACTGCTTTGCTGGCATGAAGTCTCCTCAGCTTTCTGCTTACCCGGGCTGCTGTAATTGTGGGTAGGGATGTCTTTCCTATGCTGGTATGAGCAGAAGGATGGGTGGAGGGTGCAGTAATCTGAGGTGAGAGTAGGTTAGGGTGGTCAAACCTGTTAAAGAAGTTGTTCATCTGGTTTGCTCTCTCCACGTCTCTCTCAATGGTAGCACCCCGCTTTGAGCTGCAGCCAGTGATGATCTTCATCCCATCCCACACTTCCTTCATGCTGTTATTCTGCAACTTCTGCTCCAGCTTTCTCCTGTACTGCTTCTTCGCCGCCCTGAGCTGGACTTGGAGTTCCTTCTTCACGCGCTTGAGCTCATGCTGATCACCGTCTTTAAAAGCCCTTTTCTTCTAGTTCAAAAGGCCCTTGATGTCACATGTAATCCATGGCTTGTTGTTAGCATAGCAGCGTACTGTTCTTACTGGAACTACAATGTCCATACAGAAGCTGATGTAGTCAGTAGTGCAGTCAACAACCTCCTCAATGTTCTCACTATAAGATCCCTGCAGGATTTCCCAGTCCGTAGTTCCAAAGCAGTCTCTAAGAGCCTGCTGTGCCTCAGGGGACCACTTCCTGAATGAGCGTGTGGTTGTAGGTAGCTCCCTCACTCTTGGTTTGTAGTGAGGCTGAAGCAGAACCAGGTTATGATCTGCTTTCCCAAGCGTAGGCAGTGGGTTGGCGCTGTATGCGTCTTTAATGTTTGCATACAGTAGGTCAATAGTCCTATTTCCCCGGGTGTTACAATCCACATACTGGGAGAAGGCAGGTAATGCTTTGTCCAGTGTTACATGGTTAAAGTCTCTAGCGATTAGCATAAGCGCCTCAGGGTGGTGCGTTTGCATTTTAGCAACAGTGGAATGGATGATGTCACCCGCTATTCCCATGTCCGCCCGAGGAGGGATGTAAACAATAACAACAATGACATGTCCAAACTCTCTGGACAAGTAGTAGGAACGCAGACTTATGGCCAACAGTTCGATGTTCCTGCAGCAAGGGGAGATTTTAACATTTACATTTCCAGAGTTGCACCACCTTGTATTCACATAGAGAGCAATTCCTCTTCCTTTCCACTTCCCACAGGTACTTGCATCTCTGTCCACTCTAACTGTGCTAAACCCGGGTAGCTCCACGTTAGCATCTGGGATGTTAGATGTTAACCACGTTTCACAAAAACACAACAAATTGCATTTCTGTAGGTTCTGACATTTTTCATCAGCGCAGCCAGTTAGTCAATCTTATTTGGTAGTGAGTTCACATTTCCCAGGATCACAGAAGGCTTGTAGCGCCACTTTCTCGCTAGCCGCTTGGCATTTATCTTAGCGCCGGCTCTGCTACCACGATACGACCTTCTTACCTCGTCGGGTAAATAGGGAACCACACCGGCACGAGCCTTTGTTCTCAGCGCTTAAAGTTGAATATCTGAACAGACGAGTCTCGGCGTGTAAAAATTCATGTCCAAGTAGTAAAAAGTGTCCAGGGAACAACCCACATAAAAGAAAGTGGTAGGAGTGATCACACAATGTAGCCATTCATCCATCCACTTTATTACTCTCATATGAATGACAGAATTTTGTCATCTTTTGCTTTTTTATTGTATCAGATTTTAAAACACAGATTTTATCACAAAATGAATATACATCAATAAACAACATATCTATTTAAAAATGTTAACTGTAATTGAACTTCACTTCAAGTTCAAATTTATTGTCATGTACGTAGTAGACTGAAATTATTACTTGCATGTTTCCTGCATCTTCTTATATAATATGCTACCATGGCTGTCCGTTTGTCTGTCTAGAATTTTAAATCACCTGTAGCTCGTATACCATTTGACCTATGGACCTGACATTTGGTACACATATACTACGTGACGTCTACTATCCGCTTTCAGGGTGATGATTGACCTCCAAGGTTATTCCTCTTGTTATTTTTATTTTATTTTATTGTAGAATTGTATGACTAGAGTTTGGAATATTTACTGCCACATAGTCAGCATTAGACTGCTGAATGGGTGGTTGAATGAATGAAAGTTTATGTGAACATACAGAATGACTTAGGAAATAACTATTTCATAAAGTGATGTTTTTTCAGAAGTAATTCCTAATGACAAAAAACTTAACAAGATAAGCAAAAGAAACCTATGAAAACAAAGTGTATGTGCCAAGCAGAATGAAAACTCCCAAATACAGACATACATGTCCAGATTTAACTCCAGTGCTGCTTAAAAATAGACTGCAACTGGCTCTTGGTTAAGTTCAACTTAAAAAAAATTAAAGTCACAAAATCCCAAAAAGGCAGCAGGCCAAATATCTGAGGGAAAGCCAAGTTGCACAGCATGTGGTGGGCTGGGACCTTTTTAAGAAGAAATTAATTTCTACTGCTTTGATGATCAAATACATTGAAAGGATCAAATCTTCTGTTTTGTGCCTGTAATTATCCGTGATTAAAAATAACTACCGACTAGAGCCAAAGTCTGGCAAATCAGCTTCTTTTTGTTGAATAATTTTAACATTGATTTAATTTTAAATTGAATTTAAACTTTAATTAGCTTCAGAGTTCAACAGCAAGGACTTGGATGACAGCAGTCCGCTCTGGCTAGCAGTGAATTTGTTTTCTTCTGGGTGCTGGGTCATTACTGTAGCAGACATACTGTACATATGTAAAAATTGCACAACATTCTGTGACACCATAGTGATGCGAGTGAACAGAAGTTCACGGTGTACAGTGAAATGTATCCAGAATCAAGGAAATTTACCAGGGGTAGGCTATGGTTGACCTGCACTGATGCACTGAGTGATGTAGCACTGCAAGTTGCCTTATTTGGTAGAATAAGAAAAAAAATGATAAGAATAAGACACCCAGCCCAACAAACCTTGTGAATTCTTATATATTTAATGTTGATGGTTTGCATTGTGCTTTGGCAGCACAAATTCCAAAGAAATGCTTAGTTGTGAGTCTAAACAATCGCACTCGATCACACAATCATTTTTTTTACAAGTTTCCATGATATGCAATTTCTGATATACAGTAGAAAAATGATTTCTTTTTGGAGTTCGAGAAATTTTCCTTGTGCCTGCTTCCTGTTTCTGAGTTGCTTGGGTAGGCCCATCAACCCCATAGTGTTTCGGTATGCCCTCGCGCAAGGAGAACTTTTCAGTTCCGCCTGGGGGCTTGAAGGAAGCTTTTTCAAGCAAATATAATTTGAATTTTCCATTATGCAACTTACAGGCTGTCTGAACTTGTTCAGTGTGCATTGAAATAGTTGTCATCAACATTATCATGAACCAAGTTATTTAAGAACCACATGATTTAGCACTTTTCTCATTAAACAAAAACTGGAAATGAAATATTTAGGACCACATTGGCCTAAACTATTATTTTGTACTAGCCACGTTACCTGTAATTAAAAAAAAATGTATTTGCTATCCCTTGCCCTACGTGTACCTTCAGTGCCTTTCTTCTGTATTTTGCATGTGTGAACCTCTGTTCACTGGCATGACCTCTCTCGAGTGCATTCCCATAACACCTTCTTCTCACACTCTCATTTTCCTCAAGGTGTCCGGTTTCATATTTCCCTTCTTTGAAGGCGACTGTCTCTGTGAGTTTCAGACTTCCTCCTTTGATCGTGTCACAAAGCCACACTGAACAATTAGATTGCTCTGAGGGACCAGACACACACACACAGACCATAGTATTTTATTAAATAAAATTAACTATTATTTTTATGCAATGTGCTGTTTCTGAATGAATGTTCATTTGCATTTCTGCTTTTACTCCATATGGTATATACTTTATAAAATACAAAGTTGGCTGACTCACTTACTTACTCACTCACTCATCAATAAAAACACTATTTTCCATATAGTTAAAAAGCTGGAATTTGGCAGGATGGTACATCTGGGCCAGAAGGTATCCACTAAGAAATTCAGTATTTCAATATGTAGGAGTAACCCCCTCATAAAAAAAAAAAATACCCCAAAATCTCAAAAATCCCTAAATAGATTTAATTAAAATTTGGTGATGTTATAGAAAAAAGGAAAATTAACTGATACAGTGGAAGCTCGGGTCATAAACGTCTCGGAACACGTACAAATCGGTTACAACCAAAAAGTCTGCCAAACTTTGGCATCTGTTCATGACCACACACTCAGGTGACGGACAAGCCAGTTTCCCTTCCGGTTCGTACGCGCTGATGATTTCTGCACGTGTTCAGTCTCTCCCTGTGCAGCGAGAGAGAGACACACACACACACACACGAGAGGCCGAGAAGGCAGTTAACCCTTTAACCGCCAACTCCCTAAATATTCCCCATGCCGGGTGAAATCTGAACAATTTTCGTTTTTTTTACTTTTTTACATTTATTCAAGCAGTATTTACCACTAAATGTTGTGCAAGTTCTAGAAATGGGCAAACGCGTAATAAAACACAAAAATTTACATTTTCTCAGGCTTCTGGATTTAGTGTCGATGATGAAGGTAATGGAACAGCCTACAACTGGAGTACCAGTTATCCATCCAAATGGTGTACCCATTGTCCAATAGTGGTAGGGCAAGGTACACAACAATTTTCTCTGAAAGTCCAAAGTCCTTACATTTGTCTGGCCACACTGCTGAAATACTACTCATAGGATCCTCTTTGCCAGTGTATACACGAAATCTATAAATGTAACCTGAATTCTCAGCTAAGCAAAACATCTTGATACCAAACCGTGCCCTTTTCAATGGTAGATACTGTCAAAACTGTAAGCGGCCCTTCCACAACAATAAACTTTTATCAACTGCAACTGACGGGCCAGGTACATAGGGCAACTGAAATGTTTCAAACAAATGGTCAATCAAAGGACGTAGCTTGAACAAGCGGTCACAGTTTGGATCTTTCTTATCTGGCTCATTGCTGTTGTCATTCAAATGAAAGAATTTCAGCAGCAAAGAGAATCGGTTACATTTCATGATAGCTGCAAAAATAGGTGTTGTATACATAGGATCTGTAGACCAGTACATCTCAATATCTGGTTTTCTGATTATTCCCATCAACATCAAAATCCCAATGAATTTTTTCATTTCGTTTTCATCAGTGTCTACCCAAGCATGAACACGGGAATGTGGAGGTAAATTGGGATTTTTCTCAATAAACTGCGCTGCATACAGATTTGTTTGATGAACAAAATGTCTGATCAAGTCAGGTGACACAAACAGCTCATAAAACTGCTTAGCAGTGTAATTGTTTACATCAACAGTAAACCCACACATTGCCTCAAACGGCAGCAGTCCAGTTGAGATGTTGCGGATACACCCACTCATCGCTATCATCCGATGCGTCGTCGTTCACAGTATCATGCAGCGCACGTTGCTGATCATCATTGTCGCTAAAATCTTCTTCAGAACTGCTAAAATCGTGATCAGAATTATTGTCCAAAATCGCCTGCAAAACCTCACTTGAAGTCAGTTTACGTTTCGCCATATTCACAACTTTCACGTCCGAATCACAAAGTAAAGAATGGTTATTTCCGGCCAATACAACCACAGAGTTGTCGAAATACAATGTAGTAATAATACCCACGCCAAACCGTTAGTTATACTATGCGCCAGGCATTCACATAACCATAAGCAAATGTGCCGGATAATTCCGGCAGTAAGGCGTCAGCAATAACACTACAATGCCGGATATATCCGGCAGAGGGCGGTTAAGAGGTTAAAGAATGCACCGGGCTTGTTTTTTAAAGAGACTGCTTCCAGCATTGTTTTAATCTCGTTGTATTTAATGAAGACTTTTTTATATTGGATTTTAACCTCCACTTCACTTCTGTTTTTATGAAGTCATTTATTTATTGAAGGATTCTGAAAGCAGTGCACTTTAATTTGGACTTTGTTTTTGATTGTTGTTTTGTTGATTTTAATAAAAGCACTTGCCACTTTTTGCACCATCCAATTACTCCATTGTAGTGCCTCACTGTCGTGCTCATCGGTAACATTACCGACAGTGACGGGTTTAAGGGCTCCGGGAAGCGAGATGGGAGCATGCAGCAAACCCGCATCATCACAGACTTTACCTCAAAACTGTAATCTCCTCTCCACCCAGTTCATCCTCACTTCCTTCATGCCAGAACTCAACTCATGCAGGATTAGTTTTCTTGGTTGTTTATGGTTAGTTTTTGTATAAATTACGGATTTTTCAAATGTTAATTTTTTTTCCCTGTGCTTAAAACTCATTAAAAAAAATGTTTACATGTGAATCGGTTCGTAAGGCTGTAGTGTGATCTCTTGCAATGTTAGTTTTCTCAGTTCAAGGTTTTCTTAGTGTTATTCGATTTAGTTTACTATTGCGCTGTGCATTCTATGGTATAATCAACTATTTTTGTGCTTAAAAATCTTTAAAAAAAAATATATTTACATACAGCTCATACAGTCCGGAATGGATTAATTGTATTTACATACAGTCCTATTTATTATTATTACGCTAACTTGCATGCTCTTTGCTGTGCTGAGAGTGTGCTTTAAGCAAACAAATGATATAGCAGAAGTGATTGATGGGCCACATGAATGCACCAGTAGCCAACAGGATGGATGGATGACTGGACAGTTTCCTGGACAGTAAAAAAGAGACGTGATCACATTGCAAAATAGAAAGAGGAAGTTCAGCGAAGCTCAAGGAAGAAGCAAGTGTTCTGTTTTCTGCTGCTGACTACCACCACCCTTAGATGATAAACAGTGTGGTGGTCGGCTGGGGGTTGTGCCCAGTCGCCATGCATGGACGGACCAGGAGCGGGACTGTGCCTTCCCAGGACCATGAGAGGGCAGCCGCCCCACCTGGTATGGGGGCATGGAAGCTCAACCCTGTAAGGGCCCATGGCCACCGCCAGGGGGCGCCCGGACAATTGTGGGGCCTCAGATGTCAGCACTTCCACTACACTCGGAGGGCTTCTGGTTGCTCATGAGCCATTTCCACCACACCAGGAAGTGCCGCAGGAAGTCAATCAGAGAGCACCTGGAGCACGTCCGGGAGAGAATAAAAGGGGCCGCCTCCCTCTAGTCGACAGCTGGAGTTGGGAGGAAGAAGACAGAGCTCGGTGGAGAGGAGTGGAGGCGGTGCAGGACCGTTGGAGGGCCCATGAAGAGGGTGTTTGGTGCAGGGACACTGTGTGCTTTTTGGAACCATCGGTGTGGGCCTGTCTGTGTTCTGGGACTGAGCTTCCACAACAGATAGATAGATATTTGTCCTCTGGGGGAAGTTTGGCTTTTTACCAAAGCTTCTTAAATAAATAAAAGATGGTACGGTTATCTTGGTTCTTGGTTATCCGTTCCCCTCCAATGAGCTGTAGAGTCTGGTCGCTGTGCCGAAAGCCAACAACTCCCTCCCCAAAGCTGCTCAACAATCTCTATGCTGCAAACTCAAAGGGAGAGACATCAGCCTTAGATATTGACGCTCAATCGACTGTACTGCTCCATGCTCCTCGTTCTTCATGTTAATGCATCAGTGTAACACATATGATACTGGCACTTACGTATATCCACTGCAAGCACTGCTTTGCATATACAAAGGACTGTAACAAATAAAAAGAAAGATTATTAAACACCACATTATTAATTTTTCAGCTGATCCAGCATTTGACAATTTCATATTCATTTTTTAAGTGGTTCTATGAAAACTACTGCGTGTAAAGATGATCGTACTGTTAATTCAAATTAATAATCACAATTATGATATTAAAAGCAAGAATTTGTTATTAATTTTGTCATAATCATGCATAATTCTTTGCACATGCCACTTAAAAGTGCAGCCTGTAAACATCAATGCTTCATGTAGTAAGTTAAAGGAAACCTCGATTCAGTGTATATTGCTTTTGAAGTAAATCTTCCAAAACTTTGTAATGGTACAAGATTACACATCTAAATATTACATTCATATCTGACTGAAGGATGTGCTACAGAGTCAAATTATATTTATACCTAAATTCCTGTTATTCTTACTATTTACCTGTTTAAATTTAAAAGAATGTGCTTTCCAGTGACCATCAACAAGAACGAAGGTCAGTCTCTAGGAAAAGCAGGAACTCATCTGTGGCAGAAACGTTTTACTTATGGCCAAATGTATGTAGCACATTCAAGAAAAAGGAGCTGGCAGTGAACTAATACTATTAACCCACAGTAAAATAAAACTACAAATCGTGCAAATAGTGTAATAGAATGGGCGCTTGGTGGCACTATTGCCCACCTTTTACCCAGCACACAGACATTCTGGACACAGGCTAAAAGCACTAAGAAGACTTTCAAATCTTTTTTCTTGTTCTGTAATATTGCCTCCAAAGCACCAGAGCCACAATAAACACAACAGTAAAGTAATATTAATTCCTGATTTCTCCTCCACACCTCCCAGCAAGCAAGCAGATGGAGAACTGGCTTTAGTACTTCGGGGCTCCTGTCCTCATGACTAAGGAGTACTTCCAGGCTATGGATGAGGCATGGCTCCTCCGGTCCTCTCACGGCTCCTCCTGGTGGCCCCCATGGTATCCAACAGGGCAGAGAAACCGCACTCCAAGTCCCAGGATGCCCAGTGGGAATCCGGGGCACCGTTACACCCCAGGGGAGCTGCCATGTAGCATTTTGGGGGAGGCAGTGTTCTGGAAAAGCTGCCTTCCCTCATTCTTCCATCTCAGAGGTGTTGCTGCCGGCTGTCCACCACAACAGGAAAGTATTTAGTTAATTTCCTAGTAGTAAGGATTGCATCCAATTAACTGACGGGACTATAATTGAAGCCCACTGTCCCGGGCAAAGCCGGGTAACATAATTAGTGTTGATGCACATTTTAATACTGTCCTTTAGTGGTCGCATTGTGTGGCAAATAACATGTTCATAGATCTTCATTTTGTGTAATTTTTATAGCAATGTTCAGTTGACATTTTGTCATCACTGATGCTGGTAGCAGAATCCATTGTGCAGCACAGTGTCTCTTTAAGTACTTGATAATCTGCCTCTCTGTCTCTCTCTGTCACTCACTTGCTAGCTCACACTCACACACACTCACACACACTCCTCATGGCCGGCTTCTCAGGATGACTCTGCCTATTCTAACAGTATGCAGATTTGAGGTCTTATCAGTATTTTAGCGGCAAAAACACCACTGATGTTATTCTACATATTGTCCTGTTTCTTTATTGTGTGTTCTACTGTTTCATAAAATGAGTGGCTCAGTTGCCTTGATGTAAGTGTAAATCCTATGTACTGAGGAAAGTAAAGAAAGCAACGTGGGAGACTTTGTGATGTTCTCATTAAGTTTTGGCTGTGAAAACAACCACCCACCCTCCTCCTAACTGTCAATTATAGCATATCATATGGCACAGGAAAACAGGACTGAACCAGCTAGAACAGGCCACTACACATAACGTTCCTGATGTGAATGGTTAGGAAGTTGTAAATAGAACAAAGGCCCACCTCAAATTAGGGAGAAATTATAATTATTTAGTAGGTTAGATGTTTTAAAATACTGGAATTGGGAACTCAAGCTCAAAATCATCCACGTTAAGAATGACTCCTGGTCTACAGCCCTGGAAGATGGTTCTTGAACTGATCATGAAATACATGAGCACTGCAGTGCATTCAGAGGTCTCGGCTGCATTGTCTGTTTCTTCTCTTGGGAACAAATACATGTTTACTTTAAGGGGTAAATTAACCATCAGCGTGTTCTGGGTGTGTGCTTTGGGGCCTGAGATGGCAAGGAGTCTTTTCACCAATTCTCCCCCCATCCCACACAAGGAAACAATCAAGTGCCTGCACGTTAAAATGACCAAGACCTGTGAAAGCAAGAGTAAGAAATACTGCATTAAATGAGTGGATGTCTATGTGCTGCATTGTTAAAAGTGTGGTCAGCTCTCTGTTAAGGAGCTAAGTTACCCAGGAGCCTGTGGGGATCTTAATCCGGGTTTGTTTACTTTGCCAATTCTTGATTTCAAAAAAGCAGTACCACAGTACCAGAAAGATATGTATGGAAAGCACTAGATGTAATGGAAGTGCCAGAAAAGTTAAATTAAAAAAAAAAATCATTAAAAGCATTAATCAAAAAATGATTAGGAATGGTACTATTAAATGGTGTGATGGATGGCCAGGGAGCATGCCCTACCAGGGGACCTGGAGGTGCAGGGGACCAGGAGAAGGGCAATTTATACACTGGGACATGAGAGGGCAGCCCCCTTGGGTTGCATCGGGGTCATGGGCTTGGGGCTCTGAAGCTCAAACCTGTTGGGGTCTGTGGCCACCGCCAGGGGACACCTGTACAGCTCTGAAAACAAGATCTGCAGCACTTCCACAACATCCGTAAGTGCTACCTGAAGAGGAGCTGAATTCACGAGCGGCGCTTGCACCATACCCAGAAGTGCTGCCGGAGGTTAATCAGGAAGCACCTGGAGCACTTCTGGGTTCACTATTAAAGGTACAGCCTCACTCCATTCAGAGAGCCGGAGTCAGGTCGAAGACGATGGAGCCTGTGAAGAGTGGAGTAGAGGCGGCAATAGAGTGAAGAAGAGCAAGGACTGTGAGCATTAGTGCTGGTGGGTTGTGCCCGGTGTGTGAGGTGCAAAGGACTGTAGATAAATATAGTGTGCATATGGACATCTGGCTGTCTCAGTGTCTGCCTGTGTCTGGGCTTCTTTTACAATGGGCAACCATCAGAGCAATGGAATATGGAAAAGATACCACAGCCCCCTATTGTTGTGATATACTGTACAGTATATGGATTATCTAATTCCAAGGGTAAGAAAGAAATTGTAAGTGCAGGCTTGGGATATTAGAAATGAAATCTAGTATTGACCCATGATCTCCTATATATAGACAAGCTACAAAGGAAATTAATAACATGAAAGAGCGAGCTGAAAGCAAAATGTATGATAATAAAAGCAGAGAAAAGTAAAGTAAAGAAAATGAGTGGAGAAGAACAAGCAGAGAAATGGCGAATGTGAATACAGACAGATGGAAAACAACTACAAAACGTGTCAATATATGGGAGCGTTAATAATAATATGTGAAGACAGGAAGACGGATGAAGGAATCAGAAACAGAATACTCAAGGCAAATAAAGTATATTATCAAATTAACAACAACTGAATAGGGAAGAAAGAATTACGGATAAAGGAGAAGATGCACCTATTAAAAAACATCGTGAGACCCCGGCACGTCCCCCCAACTGTGCTGTGCACTGAAACTCTGTTAAAACAGGCAGGAAATGGTTGTCCACTGCCAGTTCAACTGCAAGTTTGCAGGGTCATCGAGTAACGTGTCAGTCGCCTGATGGTTGATGTGCTGACCTGGCCATGTGCTCACTTTCTATAGCCTCTCCTCCACAATGAACCTGCTTGATGAATGACGCTATCTGTTCTTTTAATGTGAACAAGAGAGTTAATGCAGGAGTACTGTCAGCCTCACTGATTGCGTTCTGTGTATTTGAGTGCTAATGTGATAGCTCCCGTTTTGTTAAATGTTTAAGACTGTTCCTGTCTTCACAACAATAAAGCTGATTTTCTTAGAAACCTGGACTCGCCTCCTTCTCATTTGTGCAAGTCTGTGACCCACACATCACAATATATGTACTGTAATAGAAAAGAGAGAGTATAAAGTTTGGGGCACCTGTAGGCAAACCCAATATATTTGAATAACAAAATGATTAATGTTTGTTTCTAAAAAACATCTTTCCAGACACGAGTCTAGCAATAGACTGACTACAGATGGTAGTGGAGCTGGTTAAGATGGTGGTGGAGAAGAAGAGGCAGGCCCAGGAGACCGGATACCAAAAGTGAAGTCAAGACTTTGTCTCGCTATCGATCATCAGATGTAAAAAGAGAAGAGACATTAGGTGACAGTGCCATCCATTGGTTAGGGGTGGAATTACACTCAAATGTGCCTTCAGGGTGTTTCCTCATCGCACTTGTGTGACAGTACTAACAACCATGCATGGAAGCCATAAAAATTAAACAGCTCCAGTGTTATGGACATATAATATGCATGAATGAAACAGGGTATCCCAAAATGAACGATGAAGGATAAAGACAGAGAAGACCTAGAAGGGTATGGAAGAAAAAGCAGCCAGAAGGAGAGAGATAACAAATGAAGATATTGACAAAAGATAGAAAATCAATAGCTGAAGACCCCAACACCGTAATGTATAATGGGAGACGATAGAGTTAGTACTTTGCACAAGTTCTTTCGACTGAAAAAAAAACAAACCACATTCTTGCTGTCATTGAGAAATAAATGCAAGTTCCTATTGGATTGACATTCCAAGCCCATCAAAGTCTGAACCTGAGTCACAGCAAGCTAGCTCCTTCTTTATTTCATTTAGTAGCTCATTAGTAAAATACTAATTAGCATTAAAGCATGTGGCAGATTCAGAAACTTTATTCCCTTCTGATGTAACAGACAATATATAATATAGTGTTAAGATTGGCAGCACGGTGTTGCTTGAATATTTCCTGACGCTGGATGTAGAAGCCCCACATGGTAGCCAATACAAAGCCAATATAAACCAATGCAACCTGACAGCGCTAGATATGTAGTTTCAGGTGGCACATAAACTTGCAGTTACACTCAAATCTTTCTGGTCAGCTCTCTTTAGAATGGAAAATGGCGGCGAGGGCTGTGCCTTGGCATGTCTTGTCTTATTGCGCTCTGATGCACCTGACTCGCCAATGAAACGGCTCAAGAAAACCTCCAAAGTCCTTATTCCTGTCAGCATTTACTCCAGTTTGAAACAAACATGAAAGAAGGGATGCAATTAAACCATAAAACTGCCTCTGATGGTTCTATTCTTATCAATGAAACAAAACTCTGGGGGTAGAAAGAATGGGTTTGTCCAGCTTTCTTGCTGTTTACAATTAGATAGTTAGATAATTGTTTATAGATTTATATAGTTTTGCATTAATAATAATAAATATTATGAACTTATTTGTTCTGCGGTGGGCTGGCGCCCTGCCCGGGGTTTATTTCCTACTTTGTGCCCTGTGTTGGCTGGGATTGGCTCCAGCAGACCCCCGTGACCCTGTAGATAGGATATAGCGGGTTGATAATGGATGGATGGATGAACTTATTTGCTGAATATTGTTCTGAATATTGTTAAAGTGTTGTATCAGGAACAACAGAAACCCAACATATCAGAACAACTACAGTTAAAGGCGCTGCCAAGAGAGGGTCAACACAAGCAAACATGGCATACTGGCTTACTATATAATTCATTTGTTATCACTGATGTCGCTTCTGACTTCAAGATTAGATGTTTGTCTTAGCTTCTTGGAAGTCTAAATTTAACTCTCATGAGATTTTGATCACAGATGCTGTGTCTTTCTCTACAAGCTCTGCTGCCTTTTTGATGTGATCTGCCCTCCTAAATCCATGCCGGCTGTAATTTAGGATGCCATTTTTGCCTAAATACTTTTTGTTGGTAACTACAGCATATTTTGCATTATTTTCCAAATAAAGAAGGTCTGGAATTCATTTTGGCTTCTATTGTGTAGACTTAATTTTTAATCTTTCCACTCACTGGATACTTTTCCCATAATAAATGTACTGTATAATAAAAAGGGTCTGGTAATGTTTAGTTTTTCTTCAGCTCTGCTGCTAAAATCCTGCCAGTCTCCTGGGTTTTCTTTATGTTCTGATGCTGCCACTGCATTTTAAAGCTGCCATTATTAAGAGAGCTTGGAAAGTGTCTTGGTGTTTTGGTTAATGGCAAAGAAGAATAGAAGTTGGCCCTGATGTTAGCCACTAGTCTTTATTGCCAACAACAAAAACTTTCAAGCAAGAAAGACCTTCATGTTAATTTGCCTAAGGCAGAGCAATTATTCCAAACTGAGTTGCTTTCCCAGGCCTATGGAATATTTCCTTGTTTTAGTTGATGCACATTCTGCTTTTCGTGAAAAGTGAGGAAAGCTAAAAAGGCTGCCTGTGTCTGTGAATATGGCTGTATCCTGACTGCTCTCTTTGGACGTACATAATACTTTAGGGTTTTACGCAAGCCCACAATGCACTTCTGGAGCAGAAGTAGTTTTAAATGTGTAGCTGTGCTTTCCATTAGCTCTCTCAGGATGGTCTCTGAAGGCACTGAGTGAAAGTGTTATAGAGAGATGGCCAAAGCCACTGTCAGCAAAGTTTTTCCAACTATTTTACCAGATTGGCAGTTTGTCACACCAATGTATCTGAATCCAAAATCTTTTTTTCTTTTATAAATTGCAATGGAGTCACTTTCTTTTTACCTTCTTTTTACTATACTGGGTGTCTCCAAAGATCAGTACGCACTTTTATGACTGCTAATTTATAGACTCTTTTTGTTTCACATGTAAAATACCAAGTGCAGAACTTAGCTGTTACGTATTGCAGTGCAATGGTGTCCAGCGATCCAAGACGGAAAAAAATCACTGACAAAATTCTCAACACTTTTGGTAACCTAAGTCTTCCTTTTACAAAGCACAGTCATTTCTGAAAAGAGAGACGAAAGCAAGTCATCTGGGGAAGCTTTCAATTATAATGTACCATGTATTGAATAGGGCGGCATGGTGGCACAGTGGGTAGCGCTGCTGCCTCGCAGTAAGGAGGCCTGGGTTCGCTTTCCGGGTCCTCCCTGCGTGGAGTTTGCATGTTCTCCCCGTGTCTGTGTGGGTTTCCACCCACAGTCCAAAGACATGCTGGATGGGTTCATTGGCAATCCTAAATTGTCCCCAGTCTTGGTGTGTGAGTGTGTGTGCCCTGTGGTGGGCTGGCACCCTGCCTGGGGTTTGTTCCTGCCTTGCGCCCTGTGTTGGCTGGGATTGGCTCCAGCAGACCCCTGTGACCCTGTAGTTAGGATAAAGCGGCTGCCTGATTCTCAATCTCTTCTCCTTTCCTGCTGACTCTCCATCTGGTTCCTCCTTTTTTCTATATCCCAAATGACATGTGACTGGCTATTCTTGACCTCATTGGCCTGTCTTTACCCACCCAGACCTTCAATTTCCCCTACTTAGCGGGTAGTCTGTGGTCCACACCTGAGAACAGAGCTTCCCTTTACTACCTGCTTACTTGTCATAAGGAGGAGAAGCAAACCGTTTTATTATAATATCATAACTGAAGCACATAAAATAAACTGAAAATATCGGTGAAGGCTTTTTAAATTAAAAAGACATTCCAGACATGATGCTTCAGCTGTTTAGCCCCCACAATCCTACAGTAAATAATCTCAAGTATTCAGATGGTTGACGTCATCGATGAAATGATCTCCAAATGTCCAGATATTGCACATTTAATACAGATCTTGCCACAGGTAAAAGTCAAGTGTCCTTATTATTTACACTGGCACGTTTTCATAGGCAGGTTAAATGACTCAGTAAGGGTGACAGAAGTAGGAGTGCCTGGAAAACCAAATAACTGTGCAGTAATAGTGACAACTGTGACCACGCAGATGGACACGTACTGTTGGTAGAATTGTCCAAAGTTGCTGGCCGAGCGTTAGATTGATGAGGCTGTCACAGACAAGATTCAGGTGAAGTTGCCTAAGCTCAGTGAGTTAAGTGGGGCCGTGCGGAGCAAACAGTGTGACCTCTAAAGACCCCAGAATGTGTCATGCCAGTGGTCTCCAAACTCACTCCTGGGAGCCCACTGGGGCTGCAGGTTTTCGTTCTAACCAGATTCACAATCAGTGATAATAATTAATTAGCTAGTCCATTTTTACTCTTCTCTTATTTTGCATTAGGAAAAGCACAGCAGTATGATTTTTACATTTATAAGACATTTAGCAATATTTCTGTTTTTGCTACAGCTTGAAATGCCTAACTCTCTTTTGTTATTTTGCACTTTTTCTGTGTAGTTTGTTCCCTTTCTTGGATCATAATAATAAGAGTTAAAAACAAGCAGGGCAGACTCCCAGGCAGACACTGAATGGTGAAAGGCTGCAGCGACTACAATGTCAGACCCACTAATTAGTAAATAATGAATGAAACAACCACAACACCTGGAAAAGCACAACGAAAATACTGTTAAAAAAGGAAAATGATCCTCATACACCTGCTTAATACACTTCAGTAAAAACGTACCAAACTTAGTTGTGTAATTTCTGCATGACTACGAAACAGAGAAACTGGAAATAACAACAACAGCTCACTTAATTATATCTGGAGTTCAATTAAAAACAGAAGTTGATTGGAACAAAAAAGTTTGGCAACCACAGGCCTATGAAGCACACGCCATTCAGAGGTGAAACTCGAGGCACTGCTGTTCAAAAAACGTCATCAGTATTGTCATGGAAGACCACTGATGTCAAGCTGTGGCTCATCTCTTCACCAGTTTGTAGAGAACTTCTCCTTTATTCAAGCCGACTGAAGTACAGGGTGAGGCAGAAAGGACGGACGTTTTTTACAAAATCACAAAATTGTTAATTTTTTCTTAGAAAGAAATTTATTGAAAGATTTAAGTTCATATTGAAATAGCATTTGATAATTTGTAGGGATGGAAATGCAGGTCTAAATGCAAAATACGCTTTACCGAACGATTACTAAGGCGAAGTTCAGAAGAATGCTTCCAAGTAGATGAACTTGCACCAGCAGCAGGGCTAGTCGTGCGCTTTCCACATTTTCAGGGGTACGTGCCATTTGTGTAGCCCCCAGTCTTTTGTTCATTAGTGTACCTCGTGTACGAAGTGCTTTAACCCAACGTAGGATAGTGTTACGAGCGGGAACAGCTTTATTTCTGTGGATATTGAAATGGCAACGAACCTCACGCTGAACTGCGTTAATAGATTGGTTGTTCTTGACAAAACAGTCGTACGCAAAAACGCGGTGTTCTATCGTCCACGGCTCCATGGCTAAAACTAAAAAGAAAATAAAAAATGCTAAGACTTCGCGAACCTAACGCCACCTACCGCACATCTGTCACTCCACCTAGTGGTGAGTTCTAGCCATTTCAAAGACGTCCGTCCTTTCTGCCTCACCCTGTATAACATCCATCCATCCATCCATCCATTATCCAACCCGCTATATCCTAACAACAGGGCCACAGGGGTCTGCTGGAGCCAATCCCAGCCAACACAGGGTGCAAGGCAGGAAATGAACCCCGGGCAGGGTGCCAGCCCACCGCAGGAAGTATAACATACTTTATTTTAATTTCATCAGCCATTATCTATGCTGTACTACTAGAGCTATAATGTGTTATGAGCGAGTTCACAGTTGTTTAAACTGACATGGTCCAGCAATGAGACCAACAAGGGTGGTCTGCAAATCTGACATACCCAACAACTAGAAATCACGTAATGTGACATCGCCTTTAGTTTTGCTTCTGACTACACCTTTCTCCTGGTCCTTTTTAAAATATTATTTGATCTGCCTGTGCCCCCTTGCCCAGATCATAACATATCACAACAAAATAACTGAAAACACAACAAATTAATTTAATATCTGGACAGAAAGTCAAATTCAAAATGTCTTATGTAGAACATTATAAAATGTGAACAGCTTCTCTGTTGTAATACAATTTTTGTCAAAGATCACTTATCATTAGAAATGGCACTACATTTTGATGAGTTTTTCTTGTAATAGGGCTGGCACAGCAAGTAGCAGTTTATTGCAGTTTAATACAAGAAAGGAAAAAGGATTATTTAAAAATATATATATAGTCACACTTGTGTGCCAGAGGGTTATGTTCTAGGTAGTACCACCCCAGGGTGAGAGGGGGCACTGTCACTAATGGTCTTGTCTCCTTTTTTTCCCCCACAGCCTCTGAGTGCACTGAAGCCAAGGAAGCAAAGTACCTCCCCTTCATAAAATCAGAACGCGCTCATTTCGGTAATGACCTTGCAATGTGTAGTTCAAGACCAGAGCTTGATTCTCTAAGTGGGAAACTAAAGTGCATCTTTTTTATTGTTTTTTCTTGATTTTTGTTCAAATCCAATGAGATTTTGCCTTGCTGGCACTCCAGGCATTTGGCCTTTGCCTGGCCTCTTCATTCGCCCCAGTGAATACCGTATATATTTTTGCCGTAATTTGACCTCTCTCTCTCTTTATATACATGCTCTAATGCTACAGGATGGGGTATGGCTGGTCCATGATACTTAATGGGTCATTCCCAGACACCCTAGCACTCCATTTTTAAGTAACCATAAGATTATTTTAAGTCATTCCTAAGAAACTGCTTTGTAAAGAAGTATTAAAATAAAATAAAAAAAAAACAGGAACCAAGTCTGCGGCTAATAAATGAACTGGTTACACGTGGACATTCCTACAGACGCTGGAATTAGGCATCTAAGTATGATATCTGCCTCCTGAGAGCAAAAGAAAATAGCAACACAATGGACTAAATTAAGGCACTAACATTAGGGCACAAGTAGAAGCCCCAACCACAATGACACACAAACCCAATGGGCTGGTAGGGAGCCACACACACAATATGGTCTTTCAGTTAATTCCTGATAGCTTAGTTCATGAAAAGATCGCATTTTTTCAGCCCCATGCTGACATGTCCGGCCAGGCTGTGCTCGGCAATGGACACAAGCTCACCAGTTCTACAAACTGTGGAATTGCTGCACGACTGACTCGGTTACACAACCAATGGAAATGACCAAATAGAATGGTAAGACTAACAGAAGGCATCAACAGATAATGACAAAAATACGTTAAACTACGTACATACAATCAAATGGTTACGATAGCCAATTTTTTGTCATTGCACAAACTGACCAATTACTGTATGTAACTGTATTATCATATGCGCTGTCCTCATATACTTAATAAGATGTTATTATTCCATCCCAGACTTAGTTTTTTGTCACATTACTAGAAAATACTGATTGATGTAGCAAAGGCTCCAGTATTTATATTTATTTATATTCACACAACAGTCTCTCAGGGGTATTTAAGGATACGTTTAAACTGTAATTTGTAATGTGTAAATATGTTACAAAAATGAGCTCAATGAATAGGATTGTAGCGGCTCTGAGACCAAGGATCGGGCGTTCAAATCCTGTTACTGCCAGAAGGGATCCTACTCCGCCAGGCCCTTCTAATCAGAATATAAGTTTAAAATGTCACTGTGCTCTGTGCAAATATTTTAAATCTGCTTTTCTTTCTACTCACAAAGCCAGATTTAAAACACAGGGGCTCATCATTTAGAACTGCTAGGCAAGTATTAGAAGACAAGACAGGGACAACTGCGAAACAGGCATTGTACTATTTCTGTATGTCAGAGTCAGCATGACTTTGGATCTTCTTTTCCTTGTTTGTAATGATATGATTTACCTAAGTGGAGGCCTGCACATGGAGAAAGAGTATAAAACCTTGGAACATTGCCCGGCGCACCTTTGAAGCCGACGGACGGAAGATAAATAACGTCATCTGATCTGGAAAATCCTTCCAGCGCAGCGACGAAAATGGCAGACTCTATACATCGTGCTCCCACTACTGAAGGTCTTATCATGGCTTCCTCATCTGTTATGCCGCGTAAAACCGTCATTAAAGAAAGCTAAGTTATTTCTCCTATGTGATTTCTTACCGCTGTATCACTAAGGGAGGGGTATCGCCTTTTTACATTATATCTGTATAGTTTCGGGTTATGTAACATGCCGCAATTACAAAAGAACTCATTCTAACAAGGGAGATAGCGCCCCCTGCTGGATATAGCCCTTAACCTGAAAATTGCTCCAGGCGTGCTGTACAATGGCTGACCCTAAACTCTGATCCCCAAAGGTCATGCGAAAAGACAATTTAACCCCAGGGATTAACAAAGTATATGAAAAAAAACAAAAAATAGCAGTTTTGGAGAACCCACAGAGCTGTTTTTGTTACTTGAAACACAGAGCTTGTCCCTCTGTCTCAACAGTAAAGTGCAATTGTCAATAATAATAATAACAATAATTAATAATAATAATTCTTTGCATGTATATAGCGCTTTTCTCACTATTCAAAGCGCTCAGCAATTGCAGGTTAAGGGCCTTGCTCAAGGGCCCAACAGAGCAGAGACCCTATTGGCATTTATGGGATTCGAACCGGCAACCTTCCGACTGCCAGTGCAGATCCCTAGCCTCAGAGAACACCACTCTGCCTATAATGAAAATGTCAATAATGAATTCATCGCTCTGTTAAAAAATAACAAATACAGGGAGTCCTTGGGTTACAACGTCTTGACATACAACGTTTCGAGTTTACAACACTCACTCCCATAAAAACTTTAAACAATTGAGACTTGAGAAGGAATAAAGGTAAGGATTTTTTTTTACATTCATTTTTTCTGTTCCTACAGTACAGTGTACAGTACAGTATATTTATGTCCTTTTCCTTTTTCTGTGGCTTAGTTGTGTTTTTATGTTCTAGATTATGATTTTGCAAATGTGTTAGGATAGGTAAGTGACTCAGGATAGGGTGTGTTTCGACATACACCAAAATTCGGGTTACATCACTGTCATAGGAACGGAACTGTGTCGTAACCCGAGGACCCCCTGTACTATTGACACAAACAGTTTAATGTCGATTAATTGTCATGAATCTGTGCGTACATAAAAAACAAATAATAAACAAAGCAAACATCAGAATTAATAAATTGTATATTTCGTGTAACAAATGACAACTATTCAGGCACAAAGCAATAGGAATCAACTGACACACTCAAGTCCATTTCAGCAGATCCCACAGGAGTGGCAGCTCCACGGACGTGTTGTCATAATGCGCTGTAAATGGCTGCAGTGGACACATGGACGCCTGGTCGATGCAGATCTTCAGATCTGTAAAAGACTTGGTAATCCTGCTGGGGATACGACTGCATGTAATTGCCATAAATACAGTAACAACTCTTTTTCAAAATTACTTTTTATATACTGGAATGATGAACGTAATTTGAATTTAAATTATAGAAGTGACCAGACAAGGTAGGGCTAACCAGATTGCTTAATGAAGATCTCAGCTTGAAAACGTTTAAATTTAAAATAAATGGCCCATATGTTTTAAGTGGAAAGTGCACATTACTACGAATAACTCACCTATGCATACCATTTCTGACTAAAGAAGATAAAAATAAAATTTGACAGAAAATAAGGAGAATTCCTACTCCAGCAATGGAGAATTACGAGAGCTGAGTCTTGACGTTCCTGTGTTCATGGAGCCCGTCTGCTGAAGTGGACTTGAGTCACTGATTTGATTCCAATTGCTTTATTCTTGAATGGTTGTAATTTGAAATGTATAATGCATTAGTTAAGATTTTTCCACTGTTTATTAAGTATGTATACACAGATTCGTGACAATTAACTGACGTTGAACTGATTTGAAGTGTCCCGCCAGACCCGTGTATTCCTTATTTGGTTGCCAACATTTTTATCATATAATCATATTTTGCTTTGCTCATTGCACTTAACATAATGAACACGCAGCTCCTTTATTGTGCCACAGTGTAAAATGTCTGCGTCCCAACAAATCATACGAGAGCGAGAGTGAGATAGAGAAGGGAGACAAAGCAGGAACATCTTTCTGTCACTTTGTGCTGAGTGCACGGCAGTGTTTCTTATGTTACCCCACATGGCTCCTGACTATCTTACAGAGAGCGAAATGTGCTGAGGGTGAGCACACGAGAGTCACAAAGGTGTAATGTCTGATGTTAGGCAGGATTTTATTTACCTTTAACATATAATGGCGCGTCTGATGCTGTTCAGCTAAATACTTGACGTGAAGCCTGCCGTAACGGTAGACTAGACAAAGCTGTCATCACTTTTGGTAGCCTAATGGAGTCTTCCCTTTACAAAGCACAGTCGTTTCTCAAAGGGAGAAGAAAGCAAGTCATCTGGGGAAGCTTTCAATTATAAAGAAATAAAGTTTATTGTAAAATACACCTCCAGCTGTGACCTTTGGAAGAGAGAAAAGTTTCTTTTTTTTCACTCCACACTTTACAAGATAACCTACTTCTGGGTTGTGCTCAGAATCAAGCTAGATGATCAGAGATTTCTTTGTTGAGACTTCATAATAACTGTGTGGCTTCTTCAGTCACTTCCGTATGGGTCTGTTGCTATCTTTAGTCTTCCCTCCTGTATCTATATGCCATGTTCAAAACCTAAAAAAAGTAAAAATGGTGAGTAAAGACAAATGCTATGTCCCTGGGGGTCCCTTAAGGCTAAGGGTGGAGCGCTGAAAATGAAGGCAAAACACATCTCAGGTAAGCACCGTGTAAACATCACAAGAGCAGAGTCGGGGATGAGCCATGGCTTTCACTTTCAGCCCCTGCACAAAAATGGCCAGACTAACAAATGAGACAATGTAAAGAAGTGAAATAGAGAAATGTGACAGGACTAAAAATAGATGTGGAGGGCTGATAGTCTCGATGCACATTCTCTCTGAGGCACGAAACCACTTCAGCTGCATAATACTTCATATGAGCTGCTGGAATAGAGCAGTGGCTGCCTTTTGCACTTTCACAGAATGCAGAAAGTGAGTTAAGAGCGGACATGGTGTAAAGGAAGAGCTTATGATTGAAGGTGAGAGTGTTAGAAATGGTATTGAATGGCCTGCTCAAATGATTTCTTTGAAAAGGACAGAGGGGCACACCCTGTGGCTTGGCCCAAAAACTCACATCCAAAAAGCCATACGTTCATGCATACAGTAAAGCACCCCACATGAAGATACACTCATTTTCTCCACAAGTTCAGTATTGATCAGCAGGAAATATTATCAACTGGCACAATGCCACTAACATAGCAATAGGCCTGTTTGCCCCTGAAGTACAGAGAGCTAGAGAAGCAAGCCTTGGAGGCTCTGATCTGGAGAAGTGGGTTAGAAAATGAATGAGCAGACCGTCTGTGCGGATACTCCTATCCTCCTTTCAGGCCCTCAGATATCCTCCAGACAGACTAAACTCAGCCTCATGATGAACACTTTTCAGACAGCCTTGCTTCACAGCACCGTCAAGCCACCTACGCATTGTGGCTCTTAAATTGCTCGGGGCTACGTAGCATTAGATATCTTCAAGATCATCAAAAATGAGGTGGTTGTTGCTAACCGCTTTATCTTCACTCACCAAATCACACTGGGGATGTGCAGTGTTACTAGTTAGGGCCATTTTTCAAAGATAACACTCTTGTGTAACTCAATTATTTAATACTATTCTGAATTCTATTGAAATATCAGTACATAATGGTCCTGGTTTTTAATTGATATCAGAGAGGACAATGGAAGTGTGAAAAGTATTTCTAAAACCTGTTAGTTTGCAGCTTCACTTACCTCATTTAAAGAAACATCTAAAGGAGCCCAAATCTTTGCAAATGGAGAGCACACGTTATTTGCCTTTATTCTGGTTTCTTGTAACATATGGTGCCCTTTTGTCAGTCCTGTGGGTCTACGTTATGTCACACATCTCCAATGTGACGATAGCCTAGCCCTGTCACTTGCACTTGACATGGCCAGTATCTAGATGGGAGACCATCTAGGAAAAGCTTGGGTTGCTGCCTGAAGAGGTGTTGGTGAGACCAGCAGGGGGTGCTTACCCTTGTAGTCTGTGTGTGGATCCCAATGCCCCAGTGCAGTCATGTGCTGTACAAATGGTGCAGTCCTTCGGATGAGACATTAAAACCGAGGTCCTGACTCATAAAGATCCCTGGGCATCCTTCAAAAAGAGCATGGCGTATCTCGATGTCCTGGCGAAATTACCCTCCACGGCTCAGTCATTCTTACCCCTCCACCACCTAATAGCTAATACAGTGGTGTGAAAAACTATTTGCCCCCTTCCTGATTTCTTATTCTTTTGCATGTTTGTCACACAAAATGTTTCTGATCATCAAACACATGTAACCATTAGTCAAATATAACACAAGTAAACACAAAATGCAGTTTTTAAATGATGGTTTTTATTATTTAGGGAGAAAAAAATCCAAACCTACATGGCCCTGTGTGAAAAAGTAATTGCCCCCTTGTTAAAAAATAACCTAACTGTGGTGTATCACACCTGAGTTCAATTTCCGTGTCCACCCCCAGGCCTGATTACTGCCACACCTGTTTCAATCAAGAAATCACTTAAATAGGAGCTGCCTGACACAGAGAAGTAGACCAAAAGCACCTCAAAAGCTAGACATCATGCCAAGATCCAAAGAAATTCAGGAACAAATGAGAACAGAAGTAATTGAGATCTATCAGTCTGGTAAAGGTTATAAAGCCATTTCTAAAGCTTTGGGACTCCAGCGAACCACAGTGAGAGCCATTATCCACAAATGGCAAAAACATGGAACAGTGGTGAACCTTCCCAGGAGTGGCCGGCTGACCAAAATTACCCCAAGAGCGTAGAGATGACTCATCCGAGAGGTCACTAAAGACCCCAGGACAACGTCTAAAGAACTGCAGGCCTCACTTGCCTCAATTAAGGTCAGTGTTCACGACTCCACCATAAGAAAGAGACTGGGCAAAAACGGCCTGCATGGCAGATTTCCAAGACGGAAACCACTGTTAAGCAAAAAGAACATTAGGGCTCGTCTCAATTTTGCTAAGAAACGTCTCAATGATTGCCAAAACTTTTGGGAAAATACCTTGTGGACTGATGAGACAAAAGCTGAACTTTTTGGAAGGCAAATGTCCCGTTACATCTGGTGTAAAAGGAACACAGCATTTCAGAAAAAGAACATCATACCAACAGTAAAATATGGTGGTGGTAGTGTGATGGTCTGGGGTTGTTTTGCTACTTCAGGACCTGGAAGGCTTGCTGTGATAGATGGAACCATGAATTCTACTGTCTACCAAAAAATCCTGAAGGAGAATGTCCGGCCATCTGTTTGTCAACTCAAGCTGAAGCGATCTTGGGTGCTGCAACAGGACAATGACCCAAAACACACCAGTAATTCCACCTCTGAATGGCTGAAGAAAAACAAAATGAAGACTTTGGAGTGGCCTAGTCAAAGTCCTGACCTGAATCCAATTGAGATGCTATGGCATGACCTTAAAAAGGCGGTTCATGCTAGAAAACCCTCAAATAAAGCTGAATTACAACAATTCTGCAAAGATGAGTGGGACAAAATTCCTCCAGATCGCTGTAAAAGACTCATTGCAAGTTATCGCAAACGCTTGATTGCAGTTATTGCTGCTAAGGGTGGCCCAACCAGTTATTAGGTTCAGGGGGCAATTACTTTTTCACACAGGGCCATGTAGGTTTGGATTTTTTTTTCTCCCTAAATAATAAAAACCATCATTTAAAAACTGCATTTTGTGTTTACTTGTGTTATATTTGACTAATGGTTAAAAGTGTTTGATGATCAGAAACATTTTGTGTGACAAACATGCAAAAAAATAAGAAATCAGGAAGGGGGCAAATAGTTTTTCACACCACTGTATGTGATAAGCGTACTGGTGCAATAAGGGCTGCCATTGCAATATCCAGGTGGGTGCTACACATTGGTGGTGGTCGAAGTGGATCCCCTCAGTGTATGTGAAGCATTTTGAGTAGTGAGAAAAGCACTATTATAATGTCATTTATTATTATGATTATTATTATTCCAAATCAAATTCATAGTCATCTTGCCTTAATTCAGACTTGGCTTTGTTCATTGTTAATCTGCTTTTTCTGCCACCTGTCTACATTTAGCATACAATATGATCTGATGCTTGATCTGACGCCAGTGGGCATAGAGCATTGCAGAGGAGGCCGCAGTTTGGCTTTTAAGAGAAAAATGGCCGCTTCCACAAAAAGGAGATGGGTTTGATTGATTTGAAACAAAATGTAATAGAGAACTGCAGGACAATATCAAGTTTGCTGTATAATATTAAAGAAAGTCACCATTTTGACAACTCATATGCCAGTGAGTCATAACTTCCTTTTGGTGGCACGAAAGCTGCTCTCTGTGGTACAATGAAGCGCTTTATCTCAAAACCAAGACGCCCGGTGGCTGCTCAACATTGCACGCTATGCAGCATTTTCAATTTTGCCATCAATGGCTTTTTATGAATCAGTGAGTTTCACAACTTCCAGCGAGAGGTGGGTGGTGAGGGCCCAGAGCGCTCTGCAGTTACTCGAGTCATCACAACAAACTGAGGAGCTTTGAGTCCTGACGTGAGACACAGGCACGTAGTGGGGGCTCAAGTGAAAGGGCTTCACTGGACAAACCCCTGTGAGTCCCTCTCTCTTGTTGTCAGCTGGAAATCCGCTCATGACAGGTCAGTGTCCGCCTGAAGGAGGCGCTCAAGGTGTTGCAGACTTAGTTATTTAACAGACACCTTCACCTGACTTTAAATTAATAACATATATTTCTTTATTAATAGACGCGAAAGAAATGAAATGGACCAGTATGTCAGTCAATGCAAAAGGCAGCTACGTGGCCAAACGAGATGACAGTTTGTTTTTAGGACTTAAGCTTCCCTGCACCTGGAACAGAAGGTGGCATCAGTCCATCTCAGCAAAAGAGGAGGGCCAGAAACTTAAAGATCTGGGAGCCTCAGAACAAAATTCTCCTGGCACTATTAAGAGCTCTCAACGATGATGACTATCCGGAATGAGCAGCATATACTGTTAGTGTCATGATGCAGTACGTCACCATGATTAGCGAGTGTGACTACATCGTCTTGAAACTCCTGTCTTCTTTACCAGACAAATCTCAGAACACAGTTAATGACACAACAACATGAGAAGCAGAAACAAAGGAAAACATTGTTATTCATGGACAGATACCGACCTCACATATGCCATATATTCAATTAGAGCTGACAAAGCAGATCATATGATTAATGATATAATGAATTAGAACATGTTTAAATAACAAATGACACATTTATCTGCACTCTCTCTATCTTCCATGAGGTGCGTTTCCCTTTTATGTGGCTTTATTGCTTGCCCTTTATGTCTTGTACTGTACATCATGGCGTTGTAGCTCATCAGGCATCATTGCTGCCTCACAGCACTTGGTAAAGCACAAGTAACACATTTGCTACATTTTAAGCCACATTGATCACATGGTTGGGAATAAAAGGCACTTTCCCACCTCAAGAACTTTGTTTTCAGGAACCATTGAGTTCCCATACAATGGAGTCCCTGGCCACTTGTGGTCCTTGAACACTTTCGTTTGATGTGTTCCCACCACGTAATAGGAACTGAAACCTTTACACAAAATATGTGACATGCAAAGAAGAGTGACATGGTGTGAATGGGGGAAGCCCCCCCCCCATTATTTCTGAAGATGGAGCACCACAACTCAGGTAGGTACCGGTTGTAACAATACGCCCTGCCAGATATCTTCTCTGTATAATGTAAGGTGTAGTTTTCCTTGGGTATGTAACTTCACTAAAACACTCTGCCTTTATCAGTTATCTTTGCATACCATGGTACTCTGTACTCGTGACAATAATGACCCTGTAAAACTCTAAACCTGCATCGGTGCAGGCTCTTTAAGTGTGACCATCAACTTTTGGACTTGTAATCCTTTCAAAATCTGAAAAACTGCCACTTGATCCTTAGGGATGAAAAGATGGTGGCAAAGTTGTACTTTTACAAGGGAAGAGGACACATCAGAAAATGTCGATATGAGAGGTGATGCATATTAAATGTTTGCACCAGAAAGACACCAGCATTCAAGTTACAATCTGGCAAAGAATCACCAAGGGTCTCTCCCCTCTCCATTTCTCATCCTCACATTGAGAGGCCAGATTTGAACCTGGGATCAACAAGGGAGAAGCAAATACTCGACTTGTCCAGCTTCACTCAGAGGTCTTGGGTTTGCAGCCCGCCACTCCATGTAAGAATAGAAATGAAGAGGGTCCACGACCCTGAGCCGTTTCTCATTGGTGACACGTTTCTTAAAGCCCCCAAATGACTGCTTTGTAGTTCTGTTACTTCTCGTATTTCACTTCACTTTATTTTGTATAAATACAATATCAAACGGCCAACTTACCTGGAAAGGATTCTGTCTCTGAACTGCCTTTCCCAAGATTTCTTCCACTTCTTTTCTTTTTCCCTTCAAGTTTTTTTGTTTTCTTCTTAGGGAGTCAAAACAAGAGGTGTTGTCACAAAAAGGGCCTGCTAAAGTCCATTGAGGAATTCCTTGTGTGATTTGGGCTGTACAAAGAATACATTGTTGTTGTAACCCTTTTCTTAATTAATGGCCACTTTTTGCTAAAGAACATTTTTTTCCTTTATTTTAATTGACCTGACTTTAATTGACCGGTTGTTATTTAAGACTCAGACCCCTTAATTGTTTCTTTAATCCTTAATTAGCAACTAAATAATGAGATACAAACGAGCCAACAGTCAAAGGGCCAACTTGTGTCTATCATATAATATCTGATAAAATGAAAGGTGATGGCGCGGAAATGTTGATCTGCTCAGGTCCACAAAACATTTGGACAATGCTCTTAGAAAAAAGAAGATCAACAATTCTGAAAATGTCTGCTGTGGCAGAATGAGATCACCAACAAGCCACAAAATTAAATAACTGGTTTAATTTACAACAAGAATTGGCTTCTAATTAAGAAAATGGTTGAAGTTTGAGGCCCCAACGTAGCTAGCTGGTCGTCTGTTGGCTCACTTCACAAGTCATGTTTTTTTGGCTACCATTTAAGCAATACAGAGGACTGAACTCAATTAAAATGAAGGTAAAAGAAGTTAATTGACAACAGAAATTGGTCACTGATTAAGGACGTGGTGAGATGGTTAACCTGCACCCACGGTAGGCCTCCAGGATTGGGGTTGGACACTCCTGTTCTAAAGGTTGTCCTCCATGCTGAGTTTATTCACGTGGACAGGTAGAATGTAGAGATTACGTCCCACTGTGTGATTTATGTGGTATTGTTGTTGTTCTACATTGGATAACACTGCTGTTTGGGCCAACCTGCCTATAAGAGAACTGTGTCTATGCCTATTATGACTTGCATTCGAGAATGTTCTTGGCCAGATTGTGTAACACAGAACTTTACAAGAAAAGGCTGAGCTATAGGGCGCAATTCATTTTACTGACCACAGGCTGATCAATTAACACAGTCACAGCGTTTTTATTAAAGATAAGGAAAAAGGGCAAAGAACATGCTTGAATACCAAATATGAAAGAAGGACGATTTTAGTAGTACTGCAGAAATGAAAGACCGGGTCAGGTCAGGTTGGGGAGCATGCACTGGTACAGCGCGTTGCCACATCTACCACACAATGAAACAACTCAGGATCCTGGTTAGCAAACCCCAGGCAGACTTGCGGTCCAGTCCCACCCTCCAGAAATGACCCTCTATCTGCTGCAGCCTGTTATTACGTGGGCATCCCCTTGGCCCGGTCCAGCCACTCAGGTCCTCAACAACAAGAATCCTGCTAGCCGGATCATCTTCGGGAAATCATTCCACATGGCTGTAGTGCCGTAACTGATGCTTCCTCACAATGCAGGTAATGTGCCACATTCGGGACTCCATGAGCAACCGCTCATTCCACACAATATCAGTGGTATGTAAACCTCTCAACGCTGGTGATACTCTTCAAACAGACAGACACACTGCCGATGGTTGTGCCTAAGAGGTCATTAAAGGCGTGGATCTTGGATTTTATCTAGGACTCTCGCAAGCCCAGACACTCAGACTCCTCGCTCAGTTTCTCAAGAGCCTCCATTGACTCCGTGAAGATCACAGCATCATCAGCAAAGTCAAGATCCGTGAATCATTCTTCACCAGCAGATGCCCCACAGCCACTAGACCCCATGACCTTGCCCAACACCAAGTCCATACAAGCATTGAACAGAGTAAGACACACCCCTGATGAACCCCAGAATCAACTGGGAAAAACGCAGAGGTTCTGCCTCCACTCTGCACAGCACTCACGGTACCAGTGTACAGGCTGGCCGTGATTTCCAGCAACTTTGGAGGGATCCCACAAAGTCTCAGGGTTTCCCATAAAGGCTGCAAAGAAATTCTGCCAATATTTGCATTTGTGCTTGATGAGAACCCTCAGTGCCAGGATGTGGTCAATGGTAAACTTCTTAGGTGTAAAAGCAGACTGCTCCAGTTGCTGGTATGTGAGCAAGTGATCACAAATCCTGTTGAGGATGTCTCTAGCAAGGACCTTACCTGGCACAGAGAGAGCAGTGTTACCCCCCTGTAGTTGCAGCAATCCAGGCAATCACCCTTCCCTTTCCAGATAGGGACGACAAGTCTTGTTTTCCAATCAGTTGGGATGATGCCCCTCTCCCAAATGGAAGCAAAGATTGCTTGTAATGCCAGGAAGACAGCCTTACCACCAGCCTGGAGAAGTTCACTGCGGATACCACAGATCCCTGCAGCCTTCTGTGCCCTCAGCTGGTTCACCGCATGTGCAATCTCAGTGAGATTGGGTGGTTCACAACTAATTGGAAGATCTGCCTCAAGAATTGTGGACCCAGAGACAACCAACATCCTAGCTGGAGGATCAGCTTTAAACTACCGCTCAAAGAAGCCAGCCCAGCGGGTCACAACTGCAGTGTCACCCGTAAGGACCATTTCATCAGCCACCCTAACTGCGACTCTCCAAGGAACAGATTCAGATATGTGTAATGCTTCGATTCATTTGTAAGCAGGATGTGGGTCGCTAGACCACAGATGGTGCATCGCTTGCTTACAGATTCGTCTGACAAACACTTCCTTATCAGTCCTCAGAGTCCTCACAGCCAACCTTCTCAGTTCCCGTACAGACCAGAGTTGCCGTCAAGCCGTGCACTGCAACTCCTCTCGATGATCTCCAGAGTGCCCTGTGAGATGAAATGAAAGAACCTCAAACACAAAAAGAAAAATAACATGTTCCAAGAATATTACAAGATGCTTTAAGCTTTTGAATGTATCACAAATGGTGACTGAATTAAAGATTTTCTTAATAGAACATTTGAACAATTTGGACAAGAACAGGCAGTTCTGTCCAAGAAAGCTCACCAGTCCTATCCAACTCTTCTAAAATAACATCAAGTCAAGTTTTGAAGGTTCCTAAAGTCTTCCTGTCTACCAGGCTACTTGGTAGCTTATTCCAAGTGTCTATGGTTCTCTGTGTAAAGAAAAACATCCTAATGTTTGTGTGAAATTTACCCTTAACGAGTTTCCAACTGTGTCCCCGTGTTCTTGATTAACTCATTTTCAAATAACACTCTCGATTGGGAGATGTGCATCATGTGACCATAATCATGTTTCTGACCTCATCAGACATCCAGTATAAAGATGGCTGCAGTTCCCATTGTAAGCATGCCTCGGTTGGATAAGTTCTTCTTAACTCTTTGAGGGCTAAATATTTTTTCCAAAGATCTCAGTTTCCTGAAATTGTTTCATACATACAGTAAATCAACATAAAACGTCTCTTGCTGTGCATGCTGTAGTTGATATCGATGTCTGTTCACGGTTTCTGGCAGCTGCAGTTGCGTGGGGCCAGTGGTGGCAGTCGCAGTGCGATGCGACACAATCTGGTTTGTACCTCGTGTCATTGTAAGTGGTGGTTCTCCCAGGCGAACATTGCTGTAAGCGTATCAGCTACATAGACGTATTCAGCACCACGATCAGCTGATGCTGGTACCTCACTTTCGTTTTCCATCTCCAACTCCTGATAGTCTGATTTAATGATAGCATGCAAAACATCATCCACGGAGAATTTTGCTTTGCCCATTCGCTTTGGTCTCTCACCAGATCTTTTTGATATTCATGCACATGTAGGAAATCAAGGTCCGATCACTGAAGCTAACTTTCCTTCTAACAAAGAGAGTCAAACTAAAATAGAACAGTGAGTTTTGTCGCAGTTTATAGCTGATTCCCGTCCTGTACCCCTGAATTTCGACAAAAGTTAACATCCGCCCTGAAAGAGTTAAGCAGGCCAAGTGCCAGAGCTGTTTGGCAGTTTTTGAATCCTTCTTGGCCTTTTACTCTGATTTCTGCTTTGGTTGTCTCTTTTTTTTTACTTCTGGTTTACATTCTATTTTTTTTTTGTCCTCTTGTAATAATTCTCAGTATCATAAAAAGTGGGTCATTGAAATGAATTAAGCATTCACTGATATTTCAGCCTGTTATTCACATTCAGTAATTATGTTTAAACAGAAAACCAAGAGGTACATCTCACTTATACTTTCTTTAAACTACATGAAGCGCATTTTGTTTACTACATAAGCATGAGCGTCAGACAGTTTGAGGGCTGGATACTTCAGTTTGTTTTACTGTAAAGGAAGTGTGTAATTCTTGACAGTTTTTACTAATCTATGGCTTTATACCCACTTGTACAGTTATATGTAGATGCACAATGAACACACACACACAGACATATTAGCAGAAGACGTGGTGAGGTGCCTGGCTGTCCACTTCATTGGAGTCTGCTGGCTCAATTTAAAGATGGAGACCATGTAAAAGAAATGTGGTAGGTCTATTCATATTACAGATCGTGGACTTGATTTCTTGCACGTACTAGATTGGTAGACAAGACGACAGTGTGTTGTGTTTTTTTTTTTTTTAACTTTTTGGCTCATGACTGAGATCTCAGATTTTAAGCACATTTACAGTAATCCCTCGCTATATCGCACTTCGACTTTCATGGCTTCACTCTATCGCGGATTTTATATATAAGCATATGTAAATATATATTGTGGATTTTTCGCTGCTCCGCAGATGTCTGCGGTCTTTTTATTTCTGGTACATGTATATGCTTCCTCAGTTGGTTTGCCGATTTGATTTCAAACAAGGGATGCTATTGGCGGATGGCTGAGAAGCTACTCAATCAGAGCACGCGGTTAAGCTCCTGAGTGCTGATTCTATGAATGGCAAAAAATCTCCAGACATCAGTTGAACAATGGGACCCGCAAATGATTCGTTCTTTGCAATTTAAAAATGCTCTTGACGGCGCCACGGAAGTGTATAAGAACCTCTTTACACAAATGAAAAAGCTGCACCAGCAACTGCCCATCACGATGTTCCTCACCTGCAAAACACTGCTGCCTAGTATGCCTTCAGTGGAAGAAGAAAGTCCAGACGACGGCAGCAGTGCTACACAGTCGCCTGAAGAGGCTTCTTTAGAAGAGCTGTGTCAGTGCAGTAAATATCATCGTTATCAGACAAGTCGTCATGTCATTGTTGGCGAGTACCCATAACTAATTTTCTACGTAACTAGTACATGTACGTACGTTCACTGTAACTGTACACACATTTTATACATTTTTTTTTTGCATTGTAGGTATTTATTGCCGGTGGCCTGTTTATCGTAATGGCCGTAACATATGTGATATCGGAGACGCTCCACAGTATCTTTAAAACTAACATTTTGGTTTTATGAACAGCATTTACATGTTATAGATTTTTCACTTATTTTTATATTACCTAATCAATTACAATATGTTTAAAACTGTATTACGTATTAAATAAAACTCCTCAATGATATACGATATGTATGTTTGTGAGTAGTATATAAACAGTGTGTTTACATACATAATTTCAACGAATCTTACCTAATAACTAAGAGAATATAAAGGGTTTATGGTATATAACTGTGCAGGGAATATTTATAAACAGTGTGGGAGAGTTTATAAGGGCTTAAAATATATAAAAATAACCATATGAACATATGGTTTTTAGTTCGCGGATTTTCACCTATCTGGTTCTGGAACGCAACCCCTACGATCGAGGAGGGATTACTGTACTTTTAAACAGACAGTGTGTCACGTATTCATTTGAGCCCCATCAGTAATGCTTTCATACTCTATTAACTGAATATTTCAAACATTTTTAAGCACAGAACAACTTTATTGTGAGCGTCTGAAGCAGAATTCCAAGTCCATAAACAGTTTTGATAGGACACGACTACACAGCATTAGTTAGAAGTCGAGTTCATGTTGCTGCTCTGCAAGTCCAGGGTCAGAGAGTTGGCTCCTGTGCCCAGTCATTGTCCGTGTGGAGTGGAGTGGGAGACGCTGCGAGGCCCACCAGAATGTACATTTGAGAATGATAAGGGCTCTTGATAGAAGGTGCGCCTGAGAAAATAATTGGAGAGAAAAGTCCAAAGTGCAGTAACCAGTGAGCATTCTTACAACATACAGTATGGAAAAATGTGCCATGAACATTTAGCTGACTGAAATGGCAGCTTGAATCTGAACCATAGCAAAGTGAACACAGGGAGGAAGATAAAGGTGATGGACAAACATAGATTGAATGTTTAGAATGTTGGGGTTTATGGAATAGACAAAATGACTCCATATAACGTGTTCTGGGTGTAAGACGTGTTTTTCGATTAATAAATGGTAGGCAGCAAACGAGTGTGAGGAACAGAACATTTCTATCAAGCCTATAAACAGCTACTTAGCACATGGTCACTCCACTTTCTTTCGTTGTTGTCAGATGCAATGGTGTAAATCAAATTTAGAAGCGAACAAACAACTTACATTAGAACCTTTGAGTTCAAGAAATCAGGGAGGATCCAAAAACAGCACAGCTCTCAAGATTATAATACTCACTGCCCTAAAAGGATAAAGAAATAGCGGCCTGCCATCACTCCAAATGGGTACAGTGGATGGAAGATGGAGGTAGGACAGACTACTTGCACGTAGAAAGACAATGAGAATAAGAGCAAAACAAAGACAAAGAGTTTTATACAAAATCCAAAAGATGTACAGCAAACTGGAGATAGAAGAAGCCACAAGTCAATGGGGAATTTCAGGAGGGTGTGACAGAAGGAACAGTCTGGGAAATGTTAGCATGAAGCCCAATACCTGTGTTGTCTACTTGACTGAGACAGTAATGATGAATGGAGAAGAAAAACGACAGATAGACTACTGATAAGGCAGTCACGGACAAATAATAACATCCTCAAACCGTATACCTGTTACACCGATACCTAATACACAATCTAAAATTGTTTGTTATCAAAATGTTATTATGGAAGCACCTACACCACAGCACCCAGCTCACCCCACAGCCCCAAATAGCACTAGGTAATCATGGGGGGCAGAAGGCACAGCTGTACGAAGGAAAAACAAAGTGATGCTCATGTAAAGCTCCCATCCAGGTTAGTCCAAAGATGTTGTACAGTCTATATGATTACCACTTAGAAATATTAGAACCAGTAACAGCGTTAACTCTAGCAGCAGATATCTCGAGGAGCATAATGTTGTAGGGCTAGGGCTAACTTTGCAGTGATTGTGCACAAACAGAGTAATCTCCACTGGAAAGAGAAAAGAGAAAGAAACAGAACATGAGGAGTAAATCAAGCAGTGGCTCCTGGCCTCCCTGGGAGTGGATGAGGACTTTCAGATGTTCCACCCAAGTGAACCTGGTGCCATATGCCTACAGTGTGATCTTTGTCAGAGCGTGGCTGCTCTCAGACAGTTCTACTTTGGGCTTAAAGCCACTCTGTAAATGTCTATGGTACTATAAGTGGGTGTCTTTGACTTTTGTTTCAATGTTATGTTTTGTGATAATGTAACAGGTCTTACATTTTTTTTTCAATTTGTAAATATTGTATACCACTGGGTTCAAATTAAGAATAGATTGAATGAATTGAATTAAAGGGTGTGCTTGGAATAAATACAATAAGGAAGAAGTTTTTTGCTCTTTTTATGTGTATTATTTTAGACGTGTATTCATCACACACACCTCTGACTGCAGTAATTACTCTAAATATGTTGCTAACTTTTCTCTCCCCCACTTGTTCCTTCCAGTTTAACAGAAGAAGCACAAAGGTGTGGCAGTAAGTATGGCTAAGCCCGAAAGACTGGCTGAATCGCTTTTTTAAAAATTCTGGCACTATATCAACAAGCCAAACTGCACAATAGAAATACAGAAATTCCACAAATAAGCACTCCTGGCCAGAGGAGAACGGCAGTTGTCATAGGACACTAACGGATAGTATAGGCGTCACCTACAGTACCTGCCCGGTGAAAGAACTCGGTCAAGATGTCCCCAGATGGAGGTAGTCCAGGCTCAGTGCCCTAAACATGCAAAAGTCAAATCAGAGAGTGCCTAGTCTGTTTTAGGCCAGGGGTGAAGTGACAGGGTTTTCTCCCACAGTCCAAAGACTTGCAGGTTAGGTGCATTGGTGATTCTAAATTGTCCCTAATGTGTGCTTGGTGTGTGTTTGGTGTGTGCTTGGTGTGTGTGTGTGCCCTGCCCAGGGTTTGTTTCCAGCCTTGCACCCTGTGTTGGCTAGGATTGGCTCCAGCAGACCCCCATGACCCTGTAGTTTGGATACAGTGGGTTGGATAATGGATGGATGGATGGATGAATTGACAGACAGCTGGGGTCACCATATCCTGACAGAAAGAAGGACAAGTGTTCTGTTCTTATTCTTTAAAAAAAATAAACAAATGTGATAAAAATACATAATCTCCCTTTGCTAAAATGTAAATCAAAGACTAAATGATCCAGACATGGGAGTACTTCTGGTGTCACCACAGTTCAGCTTGGAAGCACTTCTGGGTCAGACAGACATTCCTTAAAGTGGGGATGGCCTGTCTCTGCAGCTCCCCTGGTCACACCCATGGAACACAGCAGGGCTGTCTAACAGGACTGCAATTCCCAGCCTGCCCTGCAGGTATCCATCCAGGCACCGTAGCCCAGGAAGACTGCCACCTATTGTATCAGGGGAGCACATAGTCCTTCCATTAAACTGGCCCCCCGGCTGGGTAAGGGCCCTTAATCAATCCTGGCTGGAATTCCAGCTCATGCCTGGTGACCATGAAAGCCTCGCTAAGTATTGCATTAAGTTGCTGGTTACTTTATGTGCGTTACTTTTAACGTGTTACCCTGCTGCTCAGCTTAGAACTGTACGTTCAGCTCATCAACATAAATGCAGTGATTTCTGAAGAACTGAGACGAGTCATTTCAGATCGCCCGGGCCTTTGCCTCTGGAGATGTATTTTGTGGACGCTTTTGCTTGTGGCTGCTGAAAGCACGAGTGAAGGAAATACACAAGCAGGCAAACAGAGTGCAATGGACATGCACAAAAGCCTTAAGCGTAACCTGGTCAAGAGTTTACAAGCCCAAAAAAAAAAAATAACGGTTACTCACAGAGAAAACGGTGTGTGTTGACCCGGTTACTTTAATCAGAATTAGGGTTTATATGGCATTTTAGAAACTAGGTTTCTTTGACTACCTGGGTTATTGAAGCGCATGTGAAGGATGGCAAGCGTGGGTTGGTGACTCAGGGTTCCTTACCTGTCATGGAAGCCAAACCAACACTGGGGTAGGAATGAAGGCAGGACATTCCCATCCTCAAGAAAGAGATGGGCAGAAGGTGCCAATGACACAGCGGAGATATGACATCCTAGAATGGCTCAGTCGAGGACCACTGCCCTGCCGGGAGGCTAATATACCAGAAAGACTTTGGGGAAGGGGGTGTTGGGGGATAAAATATAGGAACTATTTGCTCTACTGTGAAGCATGAGATGGCAACATCCCTGGAGGGCATGCTGGGATCTGTTGGATTCTGTGGGTACTGCAGGCCTTCTGCATGACTCGGAAGTGCTTCCAATGGACCACTTCCTAACACCAGAAGGAATTGGAGTCAGGAGGCAGAGGACAACACTTGTTTGGAGGAAGAGGAGTAGGATGGAGAAGGAGGAAGACTTTTATTCTTATTGTGATGATGTGCTGTGTGGGATGATTCTAGAAGGGCCTGTAAAGGTACTGGAAAGAATAAAAATGATTGCATTTGAACCCATGACTGTTGTCATGTTAGGGTTTGGGGTGCTGCTACGCCCCCTGGAGGTCACCGCATGTAAACACATTCAGTGACCAACCATAAACAACTGCCATTTCATCACAGTGTCCGATGTGCACACACATACCGTAGGCCAGTCTGCAGTCTCCTAGTGGACCTACTTTGAGATGTGGGGCGGAAGACCAGCCAGACACGAGGAGAATGTGAAGCGAAAATCAGGTGTGGGACCCCCTGGATGATGGATCCGTGAGGTGACAGTGCTAACAAGTGCGACCCCATTGCCCAAATGTTTTTGTATTCTGGTGTGTTTGGTGATGCAAGTCGCAACGTCTCGTTCATGAAGGTACAGCAGAAGATACAGACTGTTGTATGGAAATCCTAAATGTAATCTGAAGGCCTTTGAGTGGTGGGCTGCAGAATGATTGATTATTTAACATCAGATTGAAAGCCTGTCAGCCACCAGTTTTATAAAACACTAGCGCTGCTGGATGGGCATTGAGCGGCCCTACTCTCTCCTGAACAGCGAGCTTTTGAGCAGACATATGCGATTCACAGCTGCTAAGTGCATTTAACAGAATGAGAACGTCACACCTCAAGCGTGCATAACAAATAGCACACCACATTCTTTCTTCTTCTTCTTCTTCTGGACACACCCAATGAACACCTCGGGCCGGGGCTGCGCCTCTCGCGTCGAAGTAAACAGGCGGGGAGTGTCACATGTCAAGTGTTGTCATATTCCTACCGCGATAAATTGTTGTTGGTAAGGGAAGTACATGAATTAATCCATTCTTCTGATTCCTCCTATCTACAAGTCCAAGGCCTACACTCCTGTGTCAGCTTGTCATGCCTGTCTAATTTTGGATGGGTTTTCTTTGATAGGATCCTTATTTGAACTGTCTGCCCCACTTTAAAGATGCTAGACTGGTACACAAACACAGAACTGGCACCTTATTTTAAACGAATGGCTTGTTGCGGTTTACTGCAGGCAGGTAGTTAGCTGGGCACGGTGACTGTTGTTATTAAAGTCGCTGGGATTGTTCCAAAGCCATTTTGTTGCACGTTTTCCTGTACACACCCTTTGTCACCTCCTGTTTGGCTCTGCAGACTCCCACGGGTCACAACTCCTTATTCTCGGAACCCACTGAATGCAGATTTAACATCGTGGGGTCTGTGCCAAAGCTGGCAGCATGTTAGAAAACTGGCAGTGTGAGGCTTACTCAAATCTTAAGTATGCACGGCCATTTAAATACTTGCAAAATGTGTCATCACTGATTCCAAATTTAACCGACACTAGTTATGTAAGGGGAAGGAGGATTTAGAAATACAAGAGAACAGCGGAAAGACAACTCCAAATGCCCTCCAATTATCATTAAATAAAACTGCATAAGGCCTGTTAGACATTTACATCACACAACTTTCTCAATCCCACTTAACCCAGCTCACTAAAATGGAGGGGCCAGGGGCGATCCCAGCAGTCCATTGCAAGGTCCAATCACACACAAACTCATATGGGCCCAGTTTGGCAATGTCAGCCCACCTACTGTACCCACACTACTTTAGTGAAGTGGATGGGAATCACGGGGAGAACATGCAAGCGCCACACAGAGTGCGACTGCGCACACATTTTGAAGGAGGTGGCAGCGCTACCCGCTGTGCACACCATTTGATAGCAGAGCCACATGAAGGAAAGCAGGAAAGAACTGCAGCTCATTCAGGCCAGGAGGCTGAGCGGCTTTGGTAAAGTTCTTTTAATTCCACACGGCTGCCACATTGTACAGCTGTGGTCCAGGCTTCAGAAGAGGACTCTGGGAGATGCAGTTAATGTAAGGGTCCAGCATTATATGGGTCAGGTGATATTATTTGGCTTTATCCAAAGCAACGTATAACATATGAGGTAGAAATGGTAAAATTTCTTTTTTTTGTTTTTTCCACTAGAACATTTGAAGGATTTGAAGGAGAAAAGGCCATACAGGCAGCCCACCGAACCTCCACCAGTGCAGTCCACTTAACTCTTCCAAATTTACACCACGTTGAGTGCTGAAGGTCACTTAAGTGCTACTCTTTACTCGGTCACTTATTGCACGTGTCTGTGGCTCTCTAATTCCAGTCGCAGTACAGGCAGTCACACAGTGTCACTAGCGAAATCTGAACACACAGCCAGTCCAAAGCACACACTGCCTGCCAAGGTGTGACCTGGAGACGCGTCTTGACCAAAGAGGAGGAGGCCAGAGGGTAGAATAGGAAGTGCGGCTGCTAATGAAAGGGTCTGGAAGTAGAGTGGAAGTCAGGCTTTGTCGTTGGGCGCAGGGCACAAAGGGTAACTAACGCCTGTGCTATTCTGCATGAATCCCTCCTCACACTCATTCCATCTGTTCAGTCCACTTGTGTATTTTTAATTCTGCAATAAATTATATACTAAACTGTTCATCCTTTGGACTCGCATGGTGTGTTTTTTTTGTATGGGAATCACTCAAGAGGGCTCCCTGTTGGTCACAATTAGTGACTATTACAATGTAACTGCTGAACCTCACACTACAGGATGGGTGGCGCAGTAGTGTGGGTTGACTGAAGTTCCAGTGCCAGCCTTGTCCTCTGGCCCATCCAAGGTCAGCTCTTGCCTTGAACCGACGGTTGATCACACAGAAAATACAAGAGGATGAAACAGCGTGGACCACATCACCCTGCAGCAGTACTACTATGAGTTAGAGCTGCATCTCCCAGCAGACCCTGCAGGGGCTGTTGGGATCAAAGGTGGTCAGAGGAGTTTAAAAGGAGGGCAGGTGGCCAAAGGAAAAAAAGTGTTTTTTGTTGTTGTATTTTGTGTTCATTTACCTGTTGGACTACCTTCTGTTAATTCAGCCATATTTAATCACTGTGTCCTGGATTTTATTTGTTGTTGGGGTCTGGATTGTCTGCCTACCTGTGTGCTGAGGACTATTTGTGGATTCACGGCTTTCCCACAAGGATAGGAGCGCTCCTGAACCATCCATCCGTCTTCACTCTTACAGTGTCTACCTGTAGGACTGTTTTTTCATACCCTTTTAACATACAGATCACTGGACTTACTCTCACCATTTCTCATTACATCCGGTTTGGTATTCCATGGACTTTGCTGTGTGGTGTTTGTGATTATATGTTTAATGTAATGTCACCATAGGGGTACAGGGGTGGTATTATTGTTTTCATTTATATAATTTAATTTCATTATATTCGTTAATTCCTATTAGTTCCCATTGTGCTTTATTTGTCTCTGTTTTTGAGTGTGTGCGGATCGTTCTGGGGGCGTCCCTGGGATCTCCTCTACAAAAATAAATAAATCACTGTCATATTTATGGTGTGAATCTTAGCGGCACCTGACCGCTACAACCCGATGTCATCTCCATCCAGCCATTAGCTGATAGCACTCAGACCAATTCAGGGGCACAGGAAGCCCATTAAGATGAAAAACAAAAAAGAGAGAGATTAATTTTTAATAGCCAGGATGTGAAAAGATTTGGAGAGCAAGAAGACGATGTGAAAAAGCAGAGCAAAAACCCTGGAAAAATGCCGGGGCTTAAAGTGACTCTATCATGCTATTAATTGTTCAATTGTATTAAAAAAATCAGAAGGGGGTTTTTATGTTTGAGTCTTTTAGTTTTTCTTTTTGACTTGGGTGGAGGTTGAATCTTGTTTTGTTTTTTCTACATTTCTGTTTTTCTTTTGTTTTCACTGGACTGATTTTGATGTAAATCATTACATCTGTTATGTTATTTTTATTTATTTGAATAAGTAGTATGTCACTGTAATGTTCTACTTTTTGAAAACAAAATTAACATTAAAAATACCATAAAAGACAAATTGTCAAAACAGGAACAAAATTCAAAAATCAGTTGTCAACGATTCATACAAAGAGGGTCTTTACTAAACTAGAAAAACTGGAGCTCTAACAAAACTGTAATGGTTTGCTGTTGCTTTTGTTATTTGTGAATTATTTGTCATACATTTACTATAATTATGTATTTTCTGTTAATGTTGTTCCATTTATTTACTATGTAGTTTTTATGTGTATGGTGATGTAAAACAAGTCTTGTAAAAAGTAAACGTTCAAACTCACATCACTGAAAATATACTAGGGGGCTTCACCCACTGCTCGCTTCGCTCGCCAACCCCTGGGCCAGTTCTATGCTCTAGCCACTTTGCGTTTCTGCCGCTCGACGGTGTTAACAATTGTAGATATTCTTCGGGATATTGTAAGTTGATGTTTTTATGTTCAGCATGATCACCACCAAGTGTTTCAGTATAGTCTATTGATACATATTTAACCAACTTGCTGTGTAACTGATTGACAATTTTCACGTTAATTTGTTTGACTTCATCATTTCTAAGTGCTAGGATTGCCCGTGTACTCATTTCTTAGGTTGATAATCCTTCAGGGTGAAATTCTTCAGTAAGATTGAGACATAATAAGTCTTATTCTTTGCATTATATGTTTGTCTTTGAAATTAACATGCAAATACTTTTTAAAATTTCACTTTTACTTTAAAACTTCAGTAAAAACAATATTTGGAATTAACTTTTCTTCAATATCGCATTGAATTTTGATTCCGTGTTTGGACTTACATTGTGACAACACAACATATAACTGCCCGTGAATGAATATCGTTTGTTTCTCTCTAATAAATAAACCGACTTTTTGGAATGTTTGTCCCACTGATTTGTTAATTGTCATAGCAAAAGCTATTCTAATGGGAAAGTATAAACGTTTTAATACGAATGTCATATCAAGATCTCTTTTGGTGTCTAATGTTATCCATGGAAGATGTACTACATTACCTTTCTTGTCGCCTGTTAAAATTTTACGTTAGATTTGTTTGATCAACTTTTAATACAACTATTCTTGTCCCGTTGCATAGCCCATCACTCGTACATAAATTATGCAATAACATTAAGATACATCCTTCTTTCAACAGTAATTCGGCTGGTGGAAGACCGGATGGTGTTAACGGTGACATCTCATGGCAAAAGGCAAAAGTTTCGTCTTGCGGGACTTGAAAAAATCTCTTCAAAATAGTCTTGTCTCAGGATTTTTTATATAATAGAGAGATATCTGCGTTTTGACTCACAATGTGCCACTTTGTTCGAACTGCCATGAAGGGGTAATGAAACCACAGTAAACTCCTTTATCTGTTAATGTTTATTATTAACAGTCTGGAATGTTAATACAGAAAACATACAAGTGTTCATACTCTGCTAGTACAACTCCGGCTATCATGGCTAACGCAGTGAACACTGGGAGAGGCTCACACTGATGACATAGCATTACACAGACAAAGAAAGAATTTGTGAAGCTGTTAAAGGTACGGCACCCATTCAAGCAACAGTCATAGTGAAACGAACTAATAAAAAAAAAATACAAAAAAAAAAAAATGATAGCAATCTTCACAATGTGCTAAGAATGATGATAAAAATGATATAAAACAAACAATATGATTTATTGTACATTACTACTGTATACATACGGTCGGGTTTGAATAAAATACCAGTCCGCCATACATCCAGATCGACTTGGGACCGGTCGTCAGAACCGGATGTGATCATAAGTTGACGACTACCATTGTAAGAATAGATTGTCACATTGGCACATCTGAGGATCCCCCTCCTGGCTCAGCTTTGGTACACAATACCAGCCCGGGATGAAAGAGGGCGCTGTTGCTAACGGTCTCATCTCTTTCTGTTCCCACAGCACAGGGAAGACGCCCAGTGAGGGCAAGTGTGTTACTGACAGTGCCCCTTTGTGTCCCGGAGTAGTGTCACTTACCATGGATGAGCCCGGAAAGAGACCCTTAGACACGTTGACAAAGTTCGCAAAGCTGATTGGCTGGCTGGGCTATTGCTTTTCTGGAAACCAGCTAGTGTGACAAAAAAAAAATACGGATTAAGTAGCATGAGCCAGCAAATGATAAACTCGGCCCACTAGACATTTATTTCAACACTAAATCTCATGTCAAACAGACTGAAATGCTGAAATAAGCAATCATTTTATCTGTTGAAATCTTTATTTGACATTTTGTGATATTCTTTTAACTGATATTTGTGCAAACTGCTAGGGATTAACTTTGAAACTTTGAATTTCTATTGATCTGAACCTTTATCTTTTGCTTAATCTCTTTGGAATGTGCCATACTAAGTTTGTTTATCAGCCGGGTGTAATTATTATCAGAATAGACGATTAACTCAAGAAAGAGAAAGTCTGCTCTAAGATGACTGATTGTTTAAGTAACCATTGTTAAGTCTACATGAAGAGATCCCTTTAAAGTTCTGGGATGCTTGCTGCACAAAGAGGAGAAGAGCAGGAGAGTGAAGATCGTCTCCCAGGCAAGACGTCTGCAATCCCAAAGAAACTGACAAGATGAAGACCTCAGTGGACTGAACAAACATCTGCAGCAGATACGCACCTAGACTTGACAAGACTCATCATCAGCCCTGTCTGCACAAGTATATTTCAATAAGACTCACTTGAAGTACGTTTGCTACTTTTGGTGTTACTGTGTTTTATTGGTTTTATTTTACAGTTGTGTTCATTTTATACTGTGTGATTGGGTCAAGGTATAGTGTGGGTGACTGCTGTATTCCCATAGGGGTTAGCAGCTGAGAAGAGACGTCTTCAGTAGGTAGCAGCGCCTGCGCTGGTGATTGACACAGGGGTCTGGAGACATCCACTTGTGCCGAGCTTGGAAGTCTCTGTGCTTTAGCAGCTGTCCACAGGCAGATAAGGCGCGATAAAGTAGCTTTAGTACAGGTACATTTCCATGATAAAACGCTAGATACGTGACATTCTTGCATTTTGTGGAGTGGGACCACCCTCACTTCACTTTCGCCAGGACTCCTCCTGGCTTTAAGGGTCGGCTGGGAAGCGATTTCCTTTGCGGCTGCTCATTGAATTTACTTTGGAGTGTTTTGTGTGAATTTTTATTTCTTTGCTTACTTCTGTTTTTTGGATTTCGATTTCTGGTGTGTATTCGGGGTTGCTAGCTTTAGGGTGACTCCTTTTGGCTATTCTGAGCATTTTCTTCTGTTTATCTATGTTTTGAATAAATTCTGATATTTTATAAAGATTCTTGTGTGCCTTGTCTTGGTGCAAGTCCGATTTTTGCACTTCTCTCTCTCTCGCACAAGACATTTTTGAGATACCTGAAACTCTTTTGCTATTTTTGAACTTTAAGAGACCGTTCCCATTTTGCAGTCTGGACAGGCTTAGAGCCTCCCATTTACCTAGAGTCAAGCTTGCCTATTTTGGGGAAGGCCAGGAGGATTCTGGTCTGTAATTGTGGGTCTTTTTAAAGGCCTTACACATTATGCTTTATCTGAACATTTACTCTAAAACTTTGACGTCAGGTAATGCAGGCTGCAATTTCTTATAGGTGATGACATCATGGGTCATGTGTCTTTCAGCTCCCAATAGGGTCGTATTTACAGACAATGAAGCAGCTCCCGTACATCTGTGCATAACACTACAATGCTCAAACAAGAAAACTAAACAGCAGCGCGCAGATGTCACCTAAATAACATTACAATAAATAAACAGTAAAACAGAATATAGGCAAAAAAATATTCATACGTGCAAAAAATAGGAAAAGCAGATTCCCACACGAGAAGCCCTGTAAGAGCACTGTTCTTCACTTGACTTGTTATGGGTACAGCTGCAAGCCCAGAAGGAGGAGAGAACCTCCAGTAAATGTTATAATAAAGAGCAGAACATCGACTCAACGTACCAAGTAGCTTCATGACCACACACCACCCCTTGTCATTTGGGTGCCTACACTCCACAGCCACAACGCCGGCTCTGACATGTAAACTAAAATGCCTCCATTTGAGCTGCAGATCCCAAGGCTGGAACAATTGTCATTTGTTTTATTCCAATAACCAGATAGGTGAGCTCCTGTCACAGCGCTGCTGCCCTGCAGGCCCAGTCTGCCTGGTTCAAATTCCATGCCCCATCACATGCACACCCTGTAGGTGTGTGTCACTTTCTGAACTGACTCTGCATGAGTGGGCGTCAAAGCCACTGTAGGTTCCTGCCTGAAAATGTTATGTGGGGTGGATGTGAAATGACGTTTGACATTTTCAACAAGGACTGAAGTCACCGGTTGAGAAAGTAGAATACAAAGACATCTCGCACTGTGGCCTCCAAAGATGAAAAAAGGGCTTGGAGGGGCAGCTGGCATTCAAAAGACACATTGGCATCATGATTCAGCAATAAGATGACCGCTTGGATTATGTAAAATTCAACATACAAGTGCCAGAAATCAATCAACACAAATTAATAAATATACTGACATGCTAAATCTCAGCATGTTTGATTTCTCCAGATGTTTCTTTGCAGAATGTGATTATATTGCCTAACCTGGAAAGGTTATAAAAAAAAAAAAAAAAAAAAAAAAAGCTGCCATCAAAAGGGACCATCTTCATTTTGGAGTGAATCCCCCATAAAGTTTAAAAATACAAACTTAACACACACAAATGGACATTTTGAAACTGGCTAATTCAGTTCTATGGCATTCAGGTCTTCGCTTGTCTGAGCCGTGCGCTTCATCCTCACAACTCAAATGGACATTGTGACATGTATTTATTTTACGTTTGTCTAGATGTCATACAGGACTAAAGCCATCATTCTGTTATTTTGGGATTTTTGAACACTAACATCACGTGTCACTGTGATATGAGGTGAGTGGCACTGAACAGAAAACACATTCAGACTTGGGGGATTTTCTAAAATAATAGTCCAAAGTAAAAGCCGAGGTTGTTATTTGAGAAGTTAAGTCAAAGTGCAAAGGGCCAGGCAAAAACTGCGGTCGAAACAAAAGCAGAATTATTTTCTAAATTGTCTTTTTATACATTGTACTCACAACTTAATGTGCATAGCCATCTTTTATAATGCCAATGTGATGATGCCACATATATGTAAACAGCAGCCCCCATAACAAGCACTTCAAGATTTACTCTACAGCTTCCACTTCTTGCAGGAAAGCCTGCGTTAAGTGGCTACATTGTGCCCACTCCCACCTCTGTGGGCATGCCTGGTCAGTGTGTGCCCGATTCCATGAGAACGGTAACACTTCCCATCTTATAGATTGGCAGTATGGCGCCTCATTCTCCTAATATACATGTGTATATGTCATCACAAACTAGGACGTCCATATCCAGCAGGGGGTGCTTGCTCCCTGAGATTGTGTTCTTCATTGATGCAGAACAAACCCGAGCCTAATACCATGCCATTTTGTAATCATGGCGAAAGCAACATCTAAGCATAGTTCTTCAGAAGTCCTACTGACCAATGAAACTGACCACAGGGGAACACTAGACAAGCTTTGTATGGTCAGTTCACATAGGATCCTGGACAAAGTTTGCATTCCCCTGTTCACATTAACGAGTAATTTGAAAAGGAAGACACAGTCAAACCGCATACCAACCGCAGCCTGTTGTCTTCATACACAGTGTTGACTTCCTATTAAATAGAAGATAACCCCAACAAATGGAACCAAATGCAGGAGCCAGCAATGTCCACTGTGATTCCAACGAAAATTCTGAGCAAAAATATTCAAATCCAACCCAAAAAAGTGATACCAGGACCAGGGTGGGTGGAACAGTTCACTGGCAAGTGGCTAGTGGGAGAGTCACCCAAGTAGTCCAGTCGGGTTAATGTAGGACTTTATCCCTTTAGTCAATACCGACCATCTTCATAGCTCTGGACAGTCTAGAGGGGCTCCTTACATATTAAAACCCCCTAGGGCTAACCCTAACTGTAAGCCTAACCCTTACATATTAAAGATACCACAGATGGGCAGCTGTAACCACAACTTAATAACAAATACAGTAATGAATGTGAACTCAGGTTCTTAGCTCCAATGCAAGAGAAAGATGATGAGACATAAAACCGAGGTCCTGGCTCTCCACGGTCTTAAAAAATGCCTGGGCATCCGTCATAAAGAGCAGGGTGTCTCCCGATCTCCAGGCTAAATTGCCCATCTTGGCTGTTTCTCTGATTGGCTCTCTCTCTCTCAACCTTTCACCCACTTAACAGCTAATGTGTGGTGAGTGCACTACTGCAAAAATGGCTGCCATCACATCATCCATTTCATTTCATGTTTATTTACAAAGCCCTTTAAAACAACAGGAGTTGAACCCAAAGTTGTGTACACACTATATGCCAGGTAACACAATAAAGTTAAGAATTTAAATAACAAATAAATAAAAAAAAATGATAGACAATTTTAAAATCAGGACAAAGGGTGAACAAATAACTCTCAAACGGAGTTAAAAGCTAGTAAATAAAAGTAAGTTTTAAGATGAGATTTAAAAACAGGCAGTGTGGGGACCAACCTAACAAAGGGGTAACAGAGAAAGCCCAGTCTCCTATCTGTTTTAGCCTAGCCTTTAGAGACGTCAACAGAAACAGAGCAGCAGACCAGAGAGACCCAGCTGGGGTGTATGGAATAATTATTTGGTGGGGGGGCAATCTTTTTATAGCTTTAAAAGTAAAGATGAGAACCTTAAAATTTATCTTAAACTGTACTGGAAGCCAATGGAGGGATGCATATTGGGGTGATATGGTCATGCTTCTTAGTGCCTGTTAAGAGACAGGCTGCAGCCTTCTATACCAGCTGAAGGTGGGAGAGGAAAGTCTGACTGACCCCAGAACACAGGGCATTAGAGTATTTGAGCTGCAATGAGACAGAAGCATGTATCCAGGTGCATTTTACACATTAGTGATGGTTCAATTGGCTCCACACTTACTTTGACTAGTGAGAAAAGTGCTACAAAAATGTAAAGAATTATTTTTATAGTATTACTAGCAGGAGTACCCAGCGTTGCCCGGGAATGTATAATGAATTTCCCAAATGAAAGCAACACAACATAGAAATAGAACAGTTTTTTGATTCACATTTTATATATACTGAAGGGCATCATACGACCTGTGTGTGTCTGAAGACTTCTGTTCCTTTTCTCAATGATAATATCCTGCTTCCCAAAGTCATTGCCTACCCTTACAATGGCAACCTCATCAAGTGCTGGAGCACTGAATCGTTGGTGATGCTCTCCCTGTGGCATTTTGTCAGCTCTTATGACAACTTTATAATCATCTGTTGACATATGTTGAAGTGCAGTCTTGAAAAGGGTGACATATGCGTTGTTCTCATGAAGGAATCGTTCTAAATCCATCACAATGTCCAGTCTCACATTCGGTATTCTGCTGTGTCTATGATGCGCTGTTGTGGAAATATCTCCCATGAAGTAGATCTGAAGGAACTCAATTGCCCCATCACTTAATGGAAGTAATGATCCTATTGTATGGTAAACTTGACCTTGGACTTTGAATGTGGGCATGAACCCATCCTCTCGTATTTGTTTAGTTGCACCAAAACAAGTCATTTGAAAACAGGAATTGTACTTCCTGATGTTGTTCAAGAAATGCTTTGAAATTGGTGTTGATCCTGACATCAAAGAGTGTAGAGGTTCAGGTGGACGAAGTAGAGATGGCAATTTCACCATCCCGTTTGAGTAACATAGTGCCGGTGACTCTCCTTTCCACTTTAGAGCTCTACAATGAACACAGATATGATCCATTCGGCCAATAACAGTGACAGGATGATCATGATATGCAACCTGTCGGTTATATGCGAAAGCCATATTTTTTAAATCGTGTTGCATTTGTCCACGTGTTGCATCAGCAGCCCTTCACCTGTTGGCAGACAGCCTGCAGATTTGTATGGCGGACAAACAAACATACATTGACTCTGCTTTATATATTAGATTATTATTATTATTATTAAGGCAGGGGGTGCTCATTTGACTTTTCTTTTTATTCCACACCACACATGACAAATGGAAAGAAGACTTTCCCCTGTACATAATGAATTTGGTATTTAAATCCCTTCTAGAATCTAATACTCCAGTTTTGTTTGCAGTGCTTCATTGGGGTTACAAGTTTTAAAGTTAGCACTAAAACACCTTTTCGAGTTATGCAACAATTTTCAGTCACAGATGTGGTGAGTTGGAGACGATCATGGAGTGCTCCAGTGTCCACCAGTCATCAAAGACTCAGTCCAACTAGTCAATGACTTGCCCAGACACAATCAGACAGGATGAGAACATACAACCAATGAGAGTTTACCCAGAAATATAATAAATAATGCAGTAGCAAATATGGGACATGGGAAGAAAGAGGGACTTGTTTGGTGTCTGATATCTCATTTTTTACATACTGAAACAGAATTGGGGTAAAAAAAAAAAAAGGAGCACCGTACCTGTAAAGCATTCGTACAACACCATCTCCGTCAGGCAGCATGTTACTGGCTGTCAACAAAAAGGAACAAGCATGCGACACACGAAACTTTGCTGGAGAGTCGTCATGGAGTCGTGTAATTTGACAACCTCAGCTGACAATATCGGCAACTGCAGTTGACAAGTTTCATGTCCCTTCTGACTCAGAGTCGTGTCATGTGGCTCACTGTCTTCGTTATCTGAGCTCTGGACTTCGAAAATGATGGGCCAGGACCCCCACCCACACTCATTTTGATTGACCCTAATCCTCAAGTACAATTAGGTATTCTTTTGCCTTTTATTTTTCTCCCTTCTATAATACCTTCCATCTAAATTAAGAAGCCCAGGTAAGACACAGACACAATGAAAATCACAATCTATGTGTTGATGGTGGTAATCAGACAAAAAATGAGGAAGCCACTAGATAAATGAGGAACGTGAAGTGCACTGAATGCAGGAGCTTTCACAAACATGTGGTTTCAGTTAATTAAGCAACTGCCATCTTGGCTCTGGACCACACATGAAAAGGCAAACAGGCTCTCCTGAATAAAAAGGAGACCTCAACGTCTTTAACAAGAGGGCTGACTATTGCAGAACACTGGAGCAGAGGTTCAACAATGACAATGGCAGAACGCTGACCTCGGCCTTGAAACTAAGAAGGAAGGCCCTCGACAACAGAGGCGTTTAGCTCATAATTGTCACATCCAAATATTAGATCAATGTGCCAACAATAATAAAGTGCAACTCGAATAAAATGACTTCAAACCTTAAATTTAGGGCAGAAATACAGCATTTCGAGACAGATCCACTAAGAATGTTACAGTGGTGGGTACAGTCGCTTTACAATGACCAATCACTTGCTACACCCAGAAGTGCATGGCAAGGAGCAACAGAGTTCTGGTGTATGGTCAGATGAACAGTGCTTGTGTGGCACACTTCGCTGGTCGTTTGCCTAAAGCAGTGCCCGGGTCCAACAGTGTGGTGACGCCCTTACCCACCATTCTTGTCATAATGTAAAAATTGTAATTGCTTTTTTACATTAAGGCTTACAAAGTCACCTGCTTTATCAAAAGGGCACCCAGCATCTCCCCGATTCCCCACACTTCCCAACATGCACTTCAGAGGACATCAAATTATGTTTGAGTCACCGAGTAGAACTTTACTCTGCATTGTGAAGAGTCAGGGAATGTACATTACAAGCTCAGTCACTCAGATTGTTATTTAAATGGCATGTTCTGATCAGGATGAGGTGACTCCCCCTCTAAACTTTACCACACATGTGCACAGAGGAAATTCCAGCTTATTCTAGCCATTAAATCTGGGATGAGCAGCAACTGACCTCTGCCATCTCTAATGAGATTAAAAGAGACAGGGTTTCATTGGCCCCCAGATATGGGCTGCCGTCCCAGGCAGAAGAAGGTACCACCTTCCTTTAAAGTAAGGTCAGAGTGTGTGCAGGTTTGTGCATGGGCTCCTCTCCTGTCCTTAAGGTCTGACAAAACTTGGTAAGAAAACGAGAGAAAGACACAATTCAACAGGGGCATCTTTGGGCCAGCCTTCCAAAACATTAGAGTCACATTTCACCACAAAGCACCAAACATAGCCAGCAGACTTGTGTGTCAGTGCAAATGCCAACAGTGTTAAGATGATCCTTTTGTGTGCTCCAAACACTGGAACTTGGATTGAAGACAAAAGCATCAGATGAGAGATGAGAACTCAATCAGGAGGTTCTGGAAGACTTTGGAAGATAGACGACACTGAGTTTCCCTCTCTTTTAGCTAAGCTGCACTGGTAACATATGGTGACTTAACATCCTACTAAATCAAACGTGTTTGCTTTTCAAGCACAACCAGTTTATTTATATCAGTATTGGGGTACACCCAATGGGGCAAGGAGCCAAAGCACTGAAGGGGCAGATTTATGTGACATCAGGCCAATTTACAGTTGCCAATAAACCTCACTGTATGTCTCTAAACTGTGACTGGGGACCCCACAGGAAACTCATCTGGACATTGTGAGAATGTGAAGACCAATTCCAGAACTGGGGACCAAACCAGCTGCACCACTGATGGCACTTTGTATTTTACTATAATTCAGTAAACTCTAAGTGAAGGTACAAACGCATCAACAAAGGACAGCCAAATAGAGTAGTGGTCACTCCAAACTAGAAGAGATGGTTAAAAGTGGATGGAGCTTGTGGTTTTTACATAAGATATTAATCTAAAAAACACCCAAAGGATTGCTCAGTTGATGTTAAAATAAACAGATAATTAGTACAGATCATTTATTAAATGACATTGGCTATGATAAAAAAACTCATTTATTCTTAAAAGCATTGACAATAGGAAAACACTAAGCTCTCCCTCCAAAAAATACAGATTATTTATTTATTTAATAATACTGAATGTCAGAAATAAGGACGTATTTCTTAAAATGCTAGGAAGGTATGAAATGAGTTAGGAAGCAGAAAAATATTAAGAGAAAAAAAAGGTCTTTGGTACAAGCTGTGTGCTTAAATGTGTGGTTGGGTGGTTTATAAGAAGACTCCCCCCATTCTCTGGGTGTCAAGTGACAGAGCCGTAGTGTCAGCAGACCACTGGATTTCCGGGTTAGGACTGCTTGATACAACTGCCCTCTAGTGGCAGCTAGAAATATTGCAACCATGAGCCTATACAGTGGAGTGCAAAAGTATTCAATCCCCTTAAGAGTGATCATACGTTTCTGCATGACTAAAGATATGGAGACATGTTTATCCATTTGGTATTTTAATGTGAACTCTTATGCTGTATCAATACATTTCCAATGCCAAAATAAACAATTTGCTGCAGATGTTTAACCGAAGAAGAAAAACTCAAAAGTTAGTGTTTTAAGCCTCTGTGCTTTGGAAGTTCCAGGTTTACATAAACGACACAAAGGTGACAGTCATTTGACCGTAATTCAACATAATTAGGTGCTACTTGTGTCCCTTATCTCTCTGGATATAAAGAGCCCCCTTTGTAAGTAAGTTAATGAAATCCACAAGGCAGATAATGGCTACAAAAAATATCTAAGAGTTTGAATGTCCCATTAAGCACTGTTGGATCCATCATCAGAAAATGGAAAGCTCATCATAGCACCCAAACTCATACTAGAATGGGCTGTCCCTCAAAACTAAACATTGGAGCAAGATGTTAACTGGTGAGAAAGGCTACTAAAATCCAACTGTCACTCTCAGAAGACTGCAATGCTCTTTTCATGAAAGCAGAGTAAAGGTGCATGGGTCCACAATTTCAAGAGCTCTCCATTAAACAGTTCTCTACAGGAGAGTAGCATGAAAGAAGCCATTCCTTAAGGAGATCCAAATACAAGCACGTATGGCATTTGCTACAAAGTATGAGAAAGACCAAATTGAGATGTGGGAGAAAGTGTTATGGTCAGATGAGTCCAAAACAGAACTTTTTGGCCAGACTTCAAAGAGGTATGTGTGGTGTAAAACTAACACTGGCCATGCTTCAAAAAAACACCAGAACTACAGTGAAATACGGTGGTGGCAGCATCGTGCTATGAGGATGCTATACATGGGCTAGAACTGGGAAGCTTGTCAGAGCTGAAGGGACAATGGATAGACACAAATACCGCACAATATTGCTGAAGAACTTGTTGCAATCTGCTATAAGCCTACAGCTCGGTAAAAGATTCATCTGTCAACATGACAATGATCCTAAGCATAAGGCCAAAGTGACACTGGAATTTTAAAAAATACAAATATGAATGTTTTGGAAAGGCCAAATAAAAGCCCTGATCTTAACCCTACTGAGAATCTGTGGCACTCTTTGAAAACTGCTACCCGGAGGATCTCTGTAAATTCTGCCAAGAAGAATGGCGAAGAATCACTCCTCAACCATGCGCAAAACTGGGACATACTTACCCCCAAAAAATGCATAAATATGTGTACAAATCTTTTACCAGGCAAAAAAATTATGATGACTTTCAAGGGGATTGAATACTTTTGCACTCCGCAGTAGTAGTTCTTAAAAGTCTTTTGTTTATCTATTCTTTGGGAAGCCCTACTGACCTCCTGCCAGATCAAATGGTCTCTCTGTCTCTCAGGTGTCCTGGGGCATTTGCTTCCACTTGTCAGGAGTCACAGTGCCCGCCTGTCCACACTGACACTTGGAGAGGCCCATTAGTCAACATCGTCAGTTGTAGGACACTCTCGTACCCTTTAAATGTGCCCTCCACTCATTACAGCCTTATGCTAAAAATACATAAACAATAAAAGCACCTAAGAAATTATTTTAAAATAATCATTTCGGCTATAATTAATCACTGTCTCCAAAAGAGCACTGTGAGTATGATAAGAACAAAACAACAGTGATTTTCATTTCCAGTGAACTGCTCTTTATTTTGCTGTGAAAAATAACTGTAAAATAATAATTGTAAAAATATTTCTATTTAGATTAAATTCATTTATACTACAAAAAATATTTACATACAAAAATATTGTTTTCTTTTCTTTTTTCCCCCTGCATAACAACTTCCATCTTGATGGGGCATCAAGTCCTTGAGTGTTCAGTGTGCTCAGTGGCTCTGCAACAGCAACAGTAAAGTTAATTAACATACGGTAGAGGATTCAGCTATAAAGAATGATAAAACTGAAGTAACTGATAAAGAGGTCAGCTTATCCATTCATTTGCTAAACCTTTTTAGACTACAGAGTCAGAGTGAGCTGAAGCCTATTTCAGTAGCACTGGATGCAATGCAGGCCAAGATACCACATTCACTCAATACTGGACCAACGGATAGGTGCCAGATAACCCAAACACCCTTGTCTGGAAACTGGAATACCCAGGGGAGAAAAAATATGGGAAAAGTGGAGCAAGTCCAGGAATCAAAGTAGCAATAGTATTAACTTCTGTGCCACTATACACACTTACAAAGTATATATCAAAGTAAAGTAAAACAGGAGATATTTCAACCACTATGAAACTCCCATGAAGATGTACTACTCCTTGGATTCTGGCAATAGTGAAGAAAAAAAAAAACATCCTTGAGAAATATCAAACAGAAAAACCTAACCAACGTTCTCTACAATGGCACAGCAGTTAGTGCTGTTAGTATAGTGGAGCTCCAGAGTCCTGCGTTCAAGTCCTGGCACAGGGACTGCCTGAGAGGAGATTTTTTTATTTTTTATTTTTTAAACCACATCCCAAAGACAAACAGATTGGTCTAGCACTGGATAAGCAGGTTAGAAAATAGATGAGCAAATCAGGCACTTGTAGTTTCAATGCAAATTATTACATTAAATGGCATACAGCAAGTGCCCCTGGATGTTACAGTGAATGGATAATTATGATGATTTTAGTATAAATGCATAGATATATGCAACACCTTTAATTCTGGATTATACATGAACAAACATAGGAACAAGTGCTGATCATCCCAGTGATACTTTTTCTGATTAAAGACCTCATTCATTCTTTCTGTAAGCAGGACATGCGGCCTAGATGTTAAGGCACTGTCACCCGTAAACCACTAAGCTCCCCCTTCCAATAAATACAAAAATATTTAATAATCTTGTAATGGTTGCAAATGGGTGATAGTACTGAACATTCTATTTTTCTTAGCTTAAATACCAAGCTCTATTTCCAGTACCAGTGTTAACCTCCTTGGCATCGGCCCTGAGCATGAATCAGGCTCAGAATTCTATGTTATTATAGTTAAGCCTGAGTCAGACCAGAGGTTCCATGTAACAATCTGTTTTTGAGTGTTAAGCCCAAATCATTCTTGAGAGAGTATTCTGCTGCCATCTAGTGGATGAAAAAACATCATGCTTCAAAAAACATGAACATTTCTATGTTTTGTGCAATTATGGTAACCCATCAATATTCAAGAGTGGGACAGAGCCTACAACGAAAAACACAATGGCAAATGAAAAGCTGTATAACCAGTTGTTGGAACTGAACCATTACTCAAATTAAGCAAAAGTGAACTGCAAAATGTGAACTGCTCAGCGTTGACACAGATAGTGAAAGACATGCATATACAGTAGCACTTTTATGGCTGAACCACTGTGACATGCCTGGTCACTTTGACTGCATGAAGGTTCACCGTGGAGCAACAGTAGCCGTGTGGCAAAATGGCTAAATGATTGTGATCAAGTGGAAGGACAAGAAAGACGTTAGTCCCCACAAACTGCTCATAATGCAGCAACTGTCAATGTTCATATCAAGGGAAATGTGACAGAGACTAAGATTTGTGCTGTGGTAGCCTACAGTAACGTAATTGGGGCATCAATTGTGCAGATAAGGATGACATTCTAGCCATTTCTTAAGAAATAAGAAACACGCTGATGATGGTTTCAAAATCATACAAAGGACATGTACTAAAACTGCATCAGTGGACACTAGACATACCTTTCTTACTGTATTTATGTAGAATTGTAATAATATGACATGATTCATGGTTGAAGTGAAAATTCCTCTGAAAATTAAATTTGTAGTTACTGCACAAAGCATGTATGCAGTCAACAGTACTTTATGTTTGTGAGATGTGGGCCATAAAACATGAGGTAGTCGCAGCTATACAGCAAACAAAGATGAGGATGATAAAGGTGGACGGCTGGTGTGTCACTGAGAGAGCACAGATTAAATTCACATGAAAGGAATGAAAGAGAGCAATGCACAAGACAGAAATGACTGGAGAAGACAGAATCAAGGTAAAGGCTCACCCAGCTGCATGGGAATAGCAGTCTTGGAACATTTTATAATGATGAATGTGTAAAACAATCTGATCCTATGTAGGAGAATTAAATATTGGATGGATAAAAACTAGATTTTTCTAAAATCTGTGTGGAAAAAAAACACCTCCGAGTGTAAATATTATGCTTAGTAATTGAAATCTACCTGCTGGAAACTCAGATAACTCAAATATAAGAAAATGTTTAAAAATCTTAATAAGTTAGAAAATTTGGCAGGAACTTTCATGTTACTTTTTACTCTTTAAACATTCACTTTAAAATTCAAAGTTACTTTCTCCTGACCTAAAGCTAAATATTTTGATTTTTTTGCTGCCTGAATGCACTTCCCCTTTCTTTGCTCATTTGTCCAATAATCAACAATGTCATGTCCAGTTACTCTACAATGATTTCATAAAGCTGTGGTCCTTTGTCACTGGTCAGAGGTTTGTGTATTCTGCATGTTCCACAGGATGCTAGTCCTTGTTTTTTTTCTGGTTTACGCAGTAAACAAAGCCAGAGAACTGCTACATGATGAGTTATTCTTGTTGATTAAAATATCTTATGGACATACTGTATTAATTTCCATTATGTGTATCTCCAAACTGAATAAAATAAAGAAAGGTAAAAGCCACATGTGACTATACACCATTCCAGGAGGCCTTTCTCTGGATTCCAACTACTGTAGATGTTTGACAGCAGTAGAACTACTTCAATTGAGAGAGGAATAAGTAGATAACAAAGTCTTTGTTATTACAGAGCAAGTAGAGATTGACAGACACAAATATCTTAAGATATCTAGCAAGCCCCAATATTGCTGCAACTTCCAAAATGATCTTCCAAAAAATACAGGAGACTAAAGTGAGATTTAGGATTTTGCAGGACATTAGTTCAGCATTCTATCACAAAGCTACAAAGGTATCACGTCCTAGTGAGCTGAATGACTTCCAACCTGTCGCTCTGACGTCACATGTGATGAAGACCATGGAGCGGCTGCTGCTTCACCACCTGAGGCCAGAGGTCTGCCACGCCCTCAGCCCTCTGCAGTTCGCATACCAGGAGAAGGTGGGAGTGGAGGATGCCATCATCTATATGCTATGGTGCTGTAAGAATTATGGTTCTTGACTTCTCTAGCGCCTTCAACACCATCCAACCTCTGCTCCTTAGAGACAAGCTGACAGAGATGGGAGTAGATTGATACCTGGTGGCATGGATCGTGGACTATCTTACAGACAGACCTCAGTATGTGCGTCTCGGGAACTGCAGGTCTGACATTGTGGTCAGCAATGCAGGAGTGCCGCAGGGGACTGTAATTTCTCTGGTCCTGTTCAGCCTATATACATTGGACTTCCAATACAACTCAGAGTCCTGCCACGTGCAAAAGTTCACTGACGACACTGCTATCGTGGGCTGCATCAGGAGTGGGCAGGAGGAGGAGTATAGGAACCTAATCAAGGACTTTGTTAAATGGTGCGACTCAAACCACCTAAAACTGAACACCAGCAAAGCCAAGGGGCTGGTGGTGGATTTTAGGAGACCCAAGCCTCTCCTGGACCCCGTGATTATCAGAAGCGACTGTGTGCAGAGGGTACAGACCTATAAATACCTGGGAGTGCAGCTGGATGATAAATTGGACTGGACTGCCAATACTGATGCTCTGTGCAAGAAAGGACAGAGCCGACTATACTTCCTTAGAAGACTGGCATCCTTCAACATCTGCAATAAGATGCTGTAGATGTTCTATCAGACGGTTGTGGCGAGTGTCCTCTTCTACGCGGTGGTGTGCTGGGGAGACAGCATAAAGAAGAAGGACGCCTCACGCCTTGACAAACTGGTGAGGAAGGCAGGCTCAATTTAGGCACAGAGCTGGACGGTTTGACATCTGTGGCAGAGTGATGGGTGCTGAGCAGGCTCCTGTCAATCATGGAGAATCCACTGCATCCACTGAACAGTATCATCTCCAGACAGAGGAGCAGCTTCAGCGACAGACTGCTGTCACTGTACTGCTCCACTGACAGACTGAGGAGATCGTTCCTCCCCCACACTATGTGACTCTTCAATTCCACCGGGGGGGTAAACGTTAACATTATACAAAGTTACTGTTTTACCTGAATTTTTATCACTCTTTAATTTAATATTGTTTTTTATCAGTATACTGCTGCTGGAGTATGTGAATTTCTCCTTGGGATTAATAAAGTATCTATCTATGTAAATAGCAAAGACTGGACTTTTGAACAGAGAGAGAATATTAAAAAAAAAAATTAGCTAAATAGCTGCTATATATAATCTATAAAACTATAAATAAAAAAGATAGTAAGTGTTTGCATGTCTCCTTTCACATTTACAACTTTTATACCAGAGCTACTATAAAACAAAAATATTTCTACCTGATATGAAGAATTGGAAAGTAAATGGTCATTTTCGGGAGTTGTTGAAACAGCTGCTAAACAGGTCTTCAGTTTTATTATTCTGTGGAAACAAAATGCAGAAGTATCCTTATATCCTTATGTAAAACACCCAAAAAACAAGACCACCAGTACAAAGGGAGCTCACTGATACACAGATTACTAAACTGTTTTCATGTAAATACCCATTTTCAAAACTCACATTTCCATTTCCTTTGAATACACTATCTGTAGTTTTTTAAATGTTATCCTCCCTGTTATAATTCACATTACAAGTAATGATTTATTTTTCTTCTTTTTCCTAACATTAAAGCATAATATTGTGTGTTAAACCATCAAATACTTCAGGGTAAGAGCTGAAATTTTGATTTCCTAAAGTAGACTTACCTAATAGGTTATTACTATTAACATGGTTCATTTTAATTCCAGTTGCAGTGCAAAAACAAATATAATAAAGGAATAATGGTGACAAGTAGTTAGCACTAGGTTTCGTCTGGTTTTCTATTATTTGCCAGATGTACTTTGTAGGGTAGCTGGTATGAGCAAGTGTGTGTGCGAGTGTCAATGTGCCCTGCAATTTAGCGGCACCTCATCTTTTATTTATATTTTTCTTGGGTCCTCTGAAGCTCTACAGGAGGGATTATCTTCCATATAAAGTCACAATATAAATATGTAGATGGGAGAAAGGGATGGGCATTGGTTATTGGAATGAATTAAAGCCAAAGAAGAAAAAAAGAATGCACACATAAGGGGATTCACTGTATCAAAACTTTAGGGGAAAGAAATTCTCTTTCAGACAGTCACAAAATAAAAAAAACAAACACAAGGTAGGAGAAAATAAACACATTATATGTTAGTCAAGAATTCACAACATTTTTAAAGATTACATCTGAATTTTCTACATACCTGCTGTTCATGAACAGATTTTAATGAAGCCAAACTTGATGACTTTCTAAGGGACTGGGATTTGGAACTCACTTCTTCACTGATAAACTTCAACATTCCACTCAGAGAGTCTAAATCAGATTTGTCAGACATAAAGTCACTTATATTATTGTCTACCTTGTATGTGAGTGGATTAAATGAGGTTTCATCCTGCAAACCGATTCCTGCTAAAGAAATGTCACTTTCACTGCAGCATTCTCCACTCAGTTTCAGAGGCTGAATAGGAGAATTATCCTGACTGTCTTCAATATCTCTTTCAAGATCCACAGATTCAGCATTTGACCAGCTACAAGTCTTTAACTTTTGACGAAGGCTGGAACAACTTCTCAGAGTAGAATCTTTTCTGTCAGCATCAGACTTAAAAAGATGATGAAAACTGCAGTCCTTCATTCTCATGGCTCTCTCATAACTGGAGATTTTGGCCTGCAATCTTGCCACTTCAGACTTCTGGGGGAAAATATATTTGTCAATAATGCTGATGTGGTTTATATTGCTTTTTAATTAGCTGTACAAAATTATTTTGATTAGCCATTACTAAAAGTGTTTACACAACTGCTTCAAGGGTGCTCTTTCAGAAAGGTTACTCAAGCATGTCAAGCTATACAAGATGGCCTCACTTCACAGCTTTTGATACACTCATAAAACCACATGATCAATTATCTAACTGAATGCAAGGCTAGAACTGACAATGCCATGGATAGCCCGAGGAATGTAATCTTGGGAATGACTTCATAATTAAACTACACAATCCTAACTCTCACCACTAATGTTAGCGGTAGCAGAGCAAAGGTACAGGAGCTGCTTTTAAAGAATTTAGTGCGATTTACTGCACTCCATGAAACAGAAAACCCCACCCTTAAATTGACTGCATTAGATGAAAAGATTATAGACATTGAAGACAATACTTTATGCACAACATATTTCATGATTTTATTAAGGCATCAAGGGTAACAGTCTGAAAATATTCCTTGACAATTATCTGCTAAACATCTTAATGCACTGTGCTCATACAGTAAATGGTCATTTACAGCTCTGATGACTTCTTCTCCAAACCCCTACATCACAATTATACTTCTTCTCAATTCCATGTATAGATTTTGTATACTTTGCAGAGCTGATATTAGATAATTTAACGTTACAACAGCATGTGATTCTGTTTACCCTGTATTTACAGTCCAACCAGGCCATATCCATGACTTAATTCAGCAACTTTTTATTTGAACTCACTAAAACATTATGCTATAATGCAGTGCTGCTTGGTCATTTTAAATTTCACATATTGTAGATGGGGAAACTAACACCTTTAGCAAATGTTTTAAATGCCTATTGAATTTGGTAGGATTTGCCAAATGGTTAATGGTGCCCTTAGATCTAATTATCATTTATGGTATTGAGATTGAAATTGTAATTAAACAATTTAAAAAATTGACTTGTTCCTGGCTTTAACAATCATAGATTAAACTACAGCACACAGTGTGACACCTAGAAACCATGATGTTGCCTAAATATACAAACACGTAAATAGGTTATTCCATTTAATTCATGTACTGTTTCCTGCTCTTTGCAGTTTAGGGAGCCCCACACCACATTCCTCTTGTTCATCAATCTACCACATTTTATTTGAATTTGACAAACACATGGCTTGAAAGCACCGTCAAATCTGACACATGTGGCATGAAGTCGTCCCTCTTATGCAGCATAGTATTTTTTATCACGTTAAGCCTGAAACCTCCATATGACACTCCAAACTAACTTACTTTAATTAATAGAGCCTCTTTGCCAGCTTGAATTACATCATCACGTTCTTGTAGCTCAGCCTGCAGATGAAGAATATTGCCTTCAGCTTCCTCCAGATCTCTTTCTCTCTGCTGCAGATGCTCTTTCAGATATTCCTGGGTGTTTTTTAGATTGGTGGAGAGTGTACCAGAAGAAGCCAATAAGCTGGTTTGGTTCTCCTGGAGCCCTAAAATCTGAAAAAGCAACATTTTTATGTACACATTGTAGAAATATTGGGGGAGACTTTTGACTGCAAGATTTGCAACACAAATATTACAAGCAGTAAATTCTAAAATGCTCTGCATTAATTAAATATTTAATTTAACAAAACATAAGAATACTGTACAGTGTATATTCCAGAAAAGACGTATTTTAAATAGGTAGATTTAAATAGCACCAGGAGCTTGAAACTTTGTTGGCAATCGTGGCAGAACACAAGTCACCATGGATGGTAATGCAAACAATAAGACTAAATTAGAACACTAGAAAAACTTTATTCAGCATGTTGATTAAAGTGAAACCAAATTACTCGTATCTCCTGGAATTAGACCAATTATTCTTCTCTTGATTTATTTTTTAGTACTTCTATGTCTTTTTTGTAGCCCACAAACCAAATCCATTCATCCGTCCATTATCCAACCCGCTATATCGTAACTACAGGGTCACGGGGGTCTGCTGGAGCCAATCCCAGCCAACACAGGGTGCAAGGCAGGAACAAATTCCCGGGCAGGGTGCCAGCCCACCGCAGACAAACCAAATCTTCACACATTATTCCAGGTGAAGCCTCACTAATGTTTTACAAATCATTAATATAACCTCATTTGACTTGTAATCCACACATTGTGCTACACAACCTAACTTTCTGTTAGCCTTCTCATTGGCTTGTGTACACTGTCTTGATGTAGCTAGTCATAAGCCCACTATGACTCTTAGGTCCTTCTTATAATGGGCAGTTTAAAACTTATTGTGGATTCAATTACAACCATTCTGGGAATTGCTGTTCCCAGATCTCACATTGATAGAACACTTATGGAAGACTCTGGAGTGGCGCCTGAGATTGTTGCCCCCATCACCCTCAAAGAAAACAGGTGATGGGAATTTCTTATGGAACAATGATTTGCAATTGCATTCCAGTTTCAGTCAATTAGAATATTTGTCAGCCTATTTCAAAATGTCACCTGTTGTCCGATTTATAATACAATTTTCCAGAAATAAATTAGTTTTATTAAAATAAAAACAGGGTATGCTTTTAGTTTCATGTTCTACATGGAATTTGTGTAATTTGTGTTCGGATTGTGGCATATATTAGTACAGTAACATGGCTGGGTAAGGTAGCATGTCTAATATTTGGTAAAAACCCAGATTCTTTGTATTCTATTTAGCCATATTAGTAACTCGTATACAATTACAGTTAAAAAATAATATCACTACTCAAAAAAATAAATAAAAAAAGTGAAAATGAATTTGCAGATGTAGAAATAAATAGGAGGAGGACTTGATTAAAAAAAATATCTGCAAAAGCAGGTAGTAATCCTAAACATAATATGCCACTCTTTTGTTTTTAAATCGTGCCACTGCATTAATTTGGGTAAAGGTGACAACAGACTTCATGGAGCTTTAAACAAGAAGGAATTCCAATAACAGAACATATTACTGTGCATAATGAATGATTAGGGGATACCTGGAACACCTCTGTTATATTCCTCCCTTATCACCAAAATGTTTTAAGGGTAAGTTTTCATTAAACTGCAGTCTGACAAGTCTCTTGTAAATATGAAAAAAGTGGAAAAATTAGTAACCACTACTATTCAAATAAAAGTAAAACTAATTCATTGAGTCACACTGAGCAAAGGCTTGCAATCTAAGCTGAGATTTTCTAACTGTGTCCAGAGCATGGCTAAGAAATTTAAATTAAAGTTTTCTTTAACCAATCTGAAAGAAATTAGTGAACGTTAATTTATTTTACCAATACCCTATATAATACACCCATTTTGCAGAGCAATGTGTCCTTTCTGAAAACAAAAAAAAAATCAATATTAAGTTGAACAATAATGGATGATTAAACCAGTGATGTTGGGTTTGATTAAACAGCAGTAGTATAGTTAAGGCTTTCTCCTAACAAAGCACAATCCCATGTTTAAGTAATTCTTCTGATCCTCTGCATTGCACTTTCCATTTCAGTAATTTGTCACTGGAATGAGACATAGAGATCATTCGTCCCTTCAGCAATTAGGGTGTTTAATTGCAAAGAGCAATTCACCAAAGAATTAGAAAGGAATTCCAGCATATAGAATGCAAATGAGCATTTTTCTTTTATTTTACTGTAAATTTCTCTTTTAGGCCTGATACTTTTTGATTTTTGATTGTAACACGCATCACCCAATTTGCCATCTTGCTATAATAAAGTTATTGTAGCACTATATCTTTTCTATAATAAAATATATATTCTTTAAAAAGAAAACCAAATTGTACAATAGAGTCTGTGATTTTTGTAAGAGCATTATGTTTTACTCAAACCAATTTAAATTTGCAAAAAATGGATCTGGAATTAATAAAATGAGCGACTAAATTCATCTATATTTTAACAGCAATATGCATGAAAATTATACCTCTCGTTTGTGTGCTTCTTTAAGTTGGAAATAATCTTCTTGAAGTTTCTCTATCTTTGCCTTCATTCTGGCTTCAATCTGTGAGCACCGGGCATGAGCCACACCCAAGTCTTCAGCTAAACGGTTTGCACGAGCCTCCTGCAGCAAAAAAAAAAAAAAGAACTAGTTTGGAAAAACTTTGTCATAACTTATAAAATTTACTCATTATCAGCTGTAAGGTAGAAATGTATTGTAAGGTAAAAAGTACCTGTCGCATTATGTTTGCATTATTGTACATGTTTCATAGTGAATGTCGGATGGTCTTTAAAACAGACTTTATATAGATAAAAGGAGCATGTGGTAACAGTTAAGATATCACTTTGAAACTTATTTTATTTATTCAGGTGGAGTGGTGGCTCTGAGGCTAGGCATCTATGCCGGCAATCAAAAGGTTGCTGGTTCAAATCCCGTAAATGCTAGAAGTGAATCTACTCCATTTGGCCCTTGAGCAAACCCCTTAACCTGCAATTGCCACGTCCTGACTTTAATCTATATTCAGCACTGCAAGCAGGTCCTCCAACTTACTGGGAAAACCTGGGGTTTGGTGGAAGAACTGGCACTCTGGCCACTGTAAAAAAACACGCACTGTTCCAGTGTGGTGTTGAGGCGTCACCTACTACATTCGGGTCCCAATGCAGGTGTGGTTCATCATGTGGTGGGTGCGGCGACAATCTGTCAATGCATGCTCCCAACCTTTCTCTCTCTCTTTATTTATTCAATAAAGAATGTTATGTGATAATCCCTTGTGAGAAAGTAATCGCTGACTATTACAACATCATGAGAGATCACTGCAACTATGCATTCTGTAATTTGCATAATATCTTTCTCAGTGCTGAAGAGGAATTTCGGCTGACTTTCACTTGCAGAACAGCACAGGCTTGTTGACATTGCCAGCTTTTCAATCACAAACCACTCTATTAAGGTCCTGACACAATATCTCCGTGAGGTCTAGGTTTCAACTTTGACAAACCCGTTCTAAAGCCCTAAATTTAACTTTTAATTACCAATCAGATGCAAAGTTAGTTGTGTTATTCATGTCATTGTCTAGCAGCATAACCAAGATGCATTTCTCCTCACAGATAGAAAGCCAGCATTCTCTAGAACAATCCCATGGTACAAAGCAAATGCATTGTTCTTTTAAAGATGGCAACTCATTCAAGCCTCAGTAGAGGAATCATGTCCAAACCTGAGAGGGAGCTTCTGTTACCAAACCTCCCAAACCAGAATAATGCCAAGAAGGTCAAAATATTGGTTTTATTCTGAAAACATATAGATTAGATCATTTTGTAATTCTTAGAAATTGGTATGCAAAGTAATGAAACATGGAAATAAAAGAAAGAACAAAAGGAGACTTTGATGCCTCATTTGTACTACTAACCATGAAAATATCTCACTACATTCACCATGAAAAATTAGCAATAATCCAGAAAAATCAGACAAATACTCACTGACACTGTAAATTTATACAATATAATCCAAATCCTAATACAGACACCTAGATAAACAAGTATAATTTCAAACTACTGTGTTTTGGTGTATGATGATCAAACAATAATGTTGACAATCTAGGAATATTTGATTGAAAATTAAGTGGAATATTATTCATCACAATAATCCACAAAGCCTGCAGGCTCTCAAATTATCTTAAGTGTTTTTTTTGCTATGTGTTTAAACTAATGTAGAGTCACATGTGCTCATTACATAATTAGTAAAAAGTTTTAAGTTGTAATTTCCTGAAAATTTCTTATAAAGTTCTGAGCCTATACTCAGTAAAAAGCATTTTACAAAAATGAATTGAATTAAAATTAAAATGTTTTTCTGTTGTTCAGAATTAAGTCTTTTTTTGCAATCAACTGTGATAAAATAAACAAAGCAAAAGTTTATTTTTTTTATATATAAACTAGCACACCTATATTGTGCACTTTATGAATTTACACTCACCTTCTCATGTGATATCTGGATGGTTTCATTAAGCTCTTCAGCTAACCGTTCTCCTTCTTTTCTAGCCTCTGCCAGCTCTCTGTGGACTTGCTGGAGTTGCTCTCTGGCAAGCCTCACCTGCTGTCTGTGCTCCACAGCCTGCTGTAAGAAAGATCAACAGAAATGGAATCATGTCAAAAGAAAGCTTAAAACAAATTGACAACGTTTTGTAAAGGAATACAAGCTATAACTATAGTTTTCTCGAATTAGAATTTTGTTTTCATAAATGTATATAAAAAAAAGCTTTTGCCACCATGGCTCTAAAATAGTCAAACAACAAAGTAATTAATGTATATCTGAAATTGACAAATTTATAAAGAAAAGAAAGCATTTAGAGGTTATTTCTCAATTATGATGTGCTTTAGTTAACAGGATCACATTCTGACCTAAAATGTCTGGCACTTTTTAAATTAGGTAATTTAAAATATTTGACAGAATAATTTAAGGCTCATTGATCCATACTTGTCTTCATTTCGTACGTCACAATATTAATGGATAAGTAACAATCGTTTCATATAACCTGTAGCAGAAACATTTTTAGACTAATGCATTTTGGAATAAACATTAGAAGGAACTGGTAAATAGCTTTGTTAAAAAGGAATAACTGACAAAGCATAAAAGACAAACCTTTTCAAAATCATCCTTTTGTTGCAACTCTTCTTCAGCTATCTTCAGTTTATCAACCAGTATTTCAATCTGTGCACAGAGAGGATAAATAACTAAGAAGCAATATTTCTCCATGGTACAATAACTTACCAAAAAAAAAGTAAGAAATTAGTTTTACGAGAATTTATCTTTGAAAACTGCAGTACAGGAAAAATGAATAATACAAAAACAAGCATTTATAAGCATTTACAAATGCTAATGCATACTGAAACAAACCCCAGTCTAATGTAGGGACCTTTTAATACACCAGATTGCTTAATAAGCACATATTTTGAAAGATAGGGGGCAAACAGGGCATAATTTGGAAACTAATTTGGAAACAATACACAGACAGTGGCCATACCATGCAATGAAGTCACAGGGGCTGTGAAGGCAGTAGCGCTAAACAATGCCCTAACGTGCAGGCCAAAACATCAAAAGATTTATCAAAAGATGCTATTACCCTGTTTCCTGTTTTAACCACAATAATATATTTTTGCTTGCTTTGGCTTTACATAAAAATAAATAGCGGCAGTTTGGTAAGAAAAGAAGAATGAACAGCAAGAGATTTGAAATAGTAGGTAGGATAACATGTAAATATTTTAAAGCTATCTAAAATAACCATCTACATGAGAATATCCTATTATGTACTTCAAAAAAAATCTACAACTTAATTTTATATTAAGACAGTAGAATTGTTTGAAAGCCATAGAAATATTTACTAGATTTAAAGTGCTAAGCTGTAAAGTCCTTGAGGAAGTCAGGCAGCCAATAGTGCATGCCTACTTGGTGATATGTCTTTATCTAAGCATTATTAACTGCATGCAGGAGAAGGAACTGTCTTATGAATTGTATTCATAAAATTACAGAGCCGTAGAAATACACAGATTCAAATATTACTCAATTACATTGAAAATATAAGGTATATGAAGGTAAAAAACAAAATTATTTAGTATTTAAATGTTAAGGGAGAAGCCATTATAAACTGACATTTATCCCTAAATGATTCCCAAGAAAGATAACTAAGAAAATAAACAGTTAATTTTCCATACCTGTTTATTACGTTCTGTCAACTCCTGTTTAGACTTTGTCAAAGTCCCTTCAAGTTGGCAGAGTTTCTGTTCCATTTCTGCCTGGTGTTCACGGATTGTTAAATCTAATTTTGTTAGCTGAAAAAAATGTGCATATAAAAATAGTTATCCAAACCTGCGCAGAATCTATTAATTAACAGAAGCAACATTCCTCCTTTAATTTCTAATGGATTGTTATTAAGCATTTGTGAAGGCAGTCGCTGTCAAACCACTCTCAAATTTTTTAATCTGTTAAATCCATATGTGTTGCTTTTTTCAATAGATATTCTGCATTATGTTTATCAGAAAAATCAACTCAAAAGTAGTAAGTCCCTTAGGATTCAGAATTATCAGAGTGTAGATAAATTACATCAGTACAGCCTTACCTGAACTGCCCTCTGCTTAAGTTCCCATTGGCGTTCCTTTAATGCCTGATCCATGTCAAGTAGTTCATTGTTTCTGTCATCCAACTCATTCTTGCAATCCCTGTGAAAAGAAATAATATTCAGAATGGCTAACCTCAAAGGTAAAACCTCCACCAAAACTACTACGGATAAAGAAAGTTAAAGTAAATGTGTTCTTTTTATCTCTGTAACAGAAGAACCCTTTGAAGCTAACAAAATAAGAACATTTTATTTTTACTAAAAACGGAAGAAAGCCTGGCACAGGTATAGATCTCCATTGAGCCTCACAATCAATCAGTAATATTATTGATGCTGAAATCTCATATTCCCTCTGCTTTATGGAGTCTAATATTTTTTGGCAATCTTGAAAAGATAACAGTGAAAATTCTTTAAACTGCATGTCCCTCTATAAACCATGCCTGGAATTCCTGACTATACTCCTCATCTGATTTCCTTAATCTTGATTACACCACTGCACAAATTCAAACATGCTCCTAGTGCATTAAGTTTTTTCATTTGATGTTATTGTGAGTAGAAGGAATACCCAGTTTGGAGCTTCAAGCTTTAAAACACAAAATATGCCAGTTTTTCCACCCATATGTAATGGCAAGGGTTGTATTTATCAAGTAATCTTAGATTGTCAGACTGATATGAAAACACTAACTTTCCTTTCTCCATAGAAAAGGTAAGAGTTCACATGATTTCTACTACCATACCAATTTTGAATCTTGCTTTCATATTAAAGATAATAAGTAGTTACTGCTATTATCTGAACATTTTAGGGCACACCAATCACCCATTCTATTCTTGCTTATGATTAAGTGGGTATAAAGTATTTAGCTATGTATGACTAACAGTCAAATAATAAAATACACAGTTTGCCAACAAATTGTGAAGATGAACTTTGTACAGAACCTCTCACCACTTCCTTCAACTGATCAATCAAAAAAAGAAATGAGACTTGAAACATATTCTGATAAACAGTAATGCAGCATAAATCACTTTGGCCCTATCTTATCAAATTAATAAAAGTTATTGTTACACGTCAGTACACAAGAAAAGATGGGAAGCTCCATATCATAACCAAAGTCTGGTAACAGCTTAATTTAATACAGTTCATCAAAATGCACAGTAAGATTTAACAGTTAACCTTACAGGAAAGCACAAATAAATGAGAAAATCAAATAGCCACAAATTATAAAGAACACAGAGAGACTTCTGCTTTATTACACATTTTAGTCTTTCACAAATGTCACTGCAGCTTTGCGGATTCTACAATATATAGTTGTCATCTGAATGTTTCTGAATTCCATTGGCAGTTATTTATGTGTTATGTTATTACTGTTGTGCTTTACTGTGACAATGACTGTGACAAAATATGCTTTTAGGTCATTTGACTTTGACATGGGGTCTTTTCAGTCTTCAAGCGTCATTAACCGTAACGCTGAAATTAAAGGGTCTACCTGCTCAGTGCAGGATTAAGATTATACTCTGCCAAGTTTCTCATTTTCCTGTCAAGTTCCTGCATTTCCTCAAGCCATTCTTTAGTCATTTGTCTGACACTACACTTATTGTGAAGAACCCATATCACATTGGGCCTACTTTAAAAAATAATACATTTTGGGGTTCTCTTAAAGTGTATTTGCACATTAACTAATTTTTATTTCATAGTATATTATTTCATTTGTATTCCTCTAATCAAGGTGCTACATGACAGACTAGTTATAATACTGATATGTGGTAGTTCTGGGCGCAGTAGATGTACAATAAACTGAAACAAGGGGACAACTAAATTTCAGAACATAGTGTGTGGTGTTCACATTTATAAATGGGGAATCTGTGCAATGGTTCAATTGTGTGGACCTGACAAACATAAGGTACTGCCTGGGTGGAGGCACAGACTAAATTTTCAAATAAAACAAAACCAGTGGTGTTCCCCTGTGCCAATGGGAAATCTGTGCAAAATTCGGTGGATTTGCATAACGGACAAACACACACACATTCAGCTTTATATTATATATGATATACAAATGTGTATATAGATTTCAATAATAATATAAACAACAAATTGGTTGAGTGTATGGATGATACTAAACTAGATGGAAAGGCAGATAATGTAGAATTAACGAAATCATTACAAAGGGACAGAAGATAAGCTTATACTGATGAAATTTAATGTAAACAAATGTATTTCACTTTGGAAGTAAAATTATTAGATTTGAAGCAGTTGAATCATTTAAATTTCAAAGTGCAAATTATGAGAAGTACCTTGGGATGACAGTGAACTCTGCACCACCTACATCCAGTTAATGTGCTGAAGTAATTTTGTTGGCTAATAGTATATTAAGTTATGTAGCTCAATATGTAGTGTTCAAGTCAGGAGAGGTTATACTTAAGCTAATTAATGGACTCAGAGGGCTTATCTAGAGTACAGTGTGCAGTTTGGGTATCCATATAATGCAAGAGTGACTGGACTAATTGTGGGACTGCAAGGTATAAGCTAAGAGGAAAGTTTAAAGGAGTTGAACCTTTTCAGCTTCAGCAAATGGAGATTAAGAGTTGACATAATTGAAATTTTTTAAAATATTAAAGGAATTAGTATATTGGATCACTGATGTTACTTTAAAATAAATTCTTCAACAAGAACATTGGAACACAGATGGAAACTGGTCAAGGGTAGATTTCACTCAATAGTCAAAAAGTTTTACCTTGCACAGAAAAATCATAGACATATGGAATAAATAACCAAGTAGTGTGGTAGACGGATTTTGGGAAGGTTCAAATCTCAGCTCAATGTTATTTAGGAGAAATTGGGTGAATAGGACTAAAGAGCTTTTTAGACTAAACTGCGTGTTGTCCAGATTGTTCTAGTAATATACTAAATACACTTCTAACACTTTTAACTTAGCATAAATATAGCAACATTTTACCTAGACAAGCCATACCTAAACAAATATATAAAGGTTATGTTGAGCATCTAATATAGGGATTCTTAACCTTTATCCTAATGTGTCCCCTCACTTCCTTTTTTAGAATGTGCTCTGCAGGGATAACCTAAGGCCTAAGGATGCTTAAAGGCAGCATCTGTAATTTCAAAATTTACTGCAGAGTTCTAACTACTGAAAATTAACTAGAAATGTGTAATACTTAAAACTACATCTACTGTTTAATTTGAGACAATAACTTCAAAATGAAGCTAAAACTATAGTTTGTATTATTTTATACATTTTAGGAAAGCCAGACAATCATCAAAAATCATATTTTTGTCTAAACACAGCATTTTGCACATCTATTTATCATGAACTACCTTAAATCTGTTAGAAATGTTTGATGATAAATCTATTCAGGAGTTGGAAGAATATGACACAGCTAGAATATGGTTAAATAAAAAATAACACATTGTAGAGGCTTATAAATTCTTATTGATAATAATAGCTGCTTGTTAACTAGGGAGGTTTGATGCTTACCAATTCATGAAGGAAATGTTTTGCTGTAAAGTGGAAATCAACTGTTTACTTAGTTTTTACATCAGGTATTTTAATGGTAAGTCTCTTTAAACAAATTTGTAAACTGCTATTTTATCTATTATATTTATATTTTCAGAAATTTTTAGAAAGTTATGATTAAGTACTGTTAATACTACATAAAGAAGTAAATATCAAATGTTTTAAGGTGCAACATTAAAATAAAAAAGACATATATTAGTTTATAGCACTAAATGATGTGATTTCAAATAATATGAAAAGTAAACTATACTGAAATGTTTTACCCTACTTTAATTCATCCATTTTCTACTTCATGTTTCAGGTGAACAGTAATTTACATATGATATGATTTTCTATCAATAATGGTCTTTTGGAAAAGTCATCGGTAGTAGCAAAGCTAGGGTAGCTTTAGATGTAAATTTAATGTAGAATTAAAGAACACACAGCCACAAAAAGTACATTGAATAGAATGAGTAGTTTGTAATTTCTTACTATTCAAGAGGAAAAAAATAAAATACAGGAAAGAAAATTTCAAACATATAAGAAATTTGCAACATACTACACTTTAATAAGGAAGAAAAACATCCATAAAGGATAAACTACATTTCACATTTACATTTATTAGTATCTTTTATAAAGGAATGAAAACAGTGACAATAAAAATAATGCTCAAATTAATTTCAAAGCCAATCTACTTTCTATAAAAGAAAAACTGACATAATATTATAATGCATAACATTATGAAAGCCACATTATGAAACCCATTTAATACAACTCATCACCAGTGGATGTTGAAATCAATCCTGGGAACATTGGGTCCATGATCAACCCTGGGTGGGGTGCCAATCCACTGCATGAAATAATACTTTTTGATGTTACCTTAAACTACCATTTTTCTCTGTATAGCTTGTTTAATACAGGCTTTTTAACAGAATAGTATTACATATTGAATACTTCTAACAAACCAGACTGTTTGGAACCTTGACACCAGGCTGCTGGATTGATTGTAATGAATTGTGTTTTCTGATATTATTTATTGTTCCAAATCATTTTCATGAGTGCATATCCACTGTATTCACTTTGCAGAATTACTTAGTCTAACACTTTTATAAAGATTGTGATTCCAGATTTTTGGAAGGGCTGTGCAAATCAAAAATATCTCATAAAATGAACATTACAAGATATTACAAAATAAAGTGTAAATAACTTAAAAATGTCTGTACATTGACATCAGTTAAAAACAAAAACAGGAAAAATATTCTTCTGGGTTCTTTGCCTTCTCTTCCATACCTTCTCATTCATTATTAAAGAATGGCACCTGAAGAATAATGCAGACTCTGAAAAACGGTTAATTTCAGAAGTCTTGAAGATTCAAAACATAACTTTACATTTTAGTATTCCTTATTTTAAAACACAATCAAAGATGTGGTGCTCCGATATAAGATGATAAGAAACTATGCTGTTTTTTATTCAATAGTTAAAATTACTTGGTTTCATAAAAGATCAAGAAAAGTAATTTGTTTCTTTTCTTTACAAGTCCAAATGTCCACCTGTAAAATATGCACCAAAATGTTCAGACTCACCTCAGCTCAGCAGACAATTTTTGAATGGTCAAATCTTTCTCTTCTGTAGATAACTGACACTGCTGCAGTGCATCTTGCAACTGCTGCAACTGCTGAATGGTGTCCATAAGATCACAACGCACTGTTTTCAACTGGTCCTCAAGTTCCTGGGTCCTCTGCAGGGAATTGCGACGATCTGCCTCACTGCGATGAAGTTGCTCTTCCAGATCAATCACTGCACAGAGAAATAAACATTATTGTTTATTTTAAAAACAAAATTAAAAACATTTTATGTTTAGACTTAAACTTTCTAGATATATATTTTTTATTAAAAACATGTTTTATACTGCAATCCATTGAAAAACAACATGAAATGTTCTATTTGGAGTTTACAAACCAAAGTATAATCCTCTCCATATAAAAGGTAAGTCTTTCAAGTTTTAAAGCTTAACACTGTTACAGCTTACTGAGGGCATGCATGGTCACACAGTAGACAATCTTTCTACAGCTTCACAGCACATGGATGCACAATTTCTTAAGATTAGGCTAAGTCTGATTTCAATGTTTCCTTTGTGTTTTGGTGGATTTCAATTTAAGACTTCAAGTTCCTCTCAAAGACCACATGGTTATGTTAACTGATGACTCTAAACTAAATCGGTGTAATTTAATGAGCCTTTGTTTTGTAACTATGTTCTGTGACAAAGGCCTGATTTTTAGCGTGGCCTCATTGTTCCAGGACCCAGTGAACCTAACACAACGAAAGTGGACTTAAAGAATGGATTGATTAATGTGTTACAGTGGTGCAGCAATAAATTAAAGGGTCATGCTGAATAACTCATGTTTATTCATATTGCATTACACAAGAAACAATTAAAGCAACAAGTTATTTAAGTGGAAAATTGTGTATCAGACAGAGGAGCAGCAAAAAATAAATACAAATGGAAAATTAACAGCAGAATAATTCCTCTTTTACAAAACAAACAGATAATACTAATCAGAATATAACAACACATAAACTCTGGGAGGATGACTGTTGATTTACCAAGATCAGATTTTTTCTCAAGCTGCTCCTTTGTTTCTTGTAAATTGACCTCAAGCTGGCTTAGCTGGATGGCCTTACTGCTGCTGTCACTGCGTAACCTCAACAGCTCTTTTTCCATTTTGTTCAGCTCTTCCTTGTCATTATTTCTTTCCATTTTCACTTGCCTAAAGAAGAAAAACTGCACAAGTTATAAAAGTAACTCTCTATGTTGCATGGAATGATCAAGCTCTTTATATCCTCCACTGATAAAGCATGAAATTGCATAAAAAAATGGGTGTATGCATTATACAACAAGGTTTCCAGTAGTCATGAGACCAGGGGCCTCTGGTAATTTTAGTATACAGGCAACTGAAAACAGACTTACTTTTAAACTAAATAACAAGGAAGTTCTGAAATATAAAGACCCAACAGTCATCTATTTGTTGAATGCTGTTGAACTTTCACCAAAAGGAAGACAAACAGTCAAACAGAAAAAGTATCATAATTAGTCTTTGGATCTCTAATATTAAATAACACGCCAAAACAAAATACATTTAAATAAATAACATCTTAACTAGTAAATCACAGCCATAATTTAGATTTGGATTAGTCTCTTTTGCATTAAACTATTCTCATTACTATTTTTAAAGCATCTGTTTCACCTGGGATATCCTTTTTTTAAGTTGCATTTTGTGCCTACTGTTAATGCATTAAATAATTGAGAATACTATTTTTAATGCATCTGTTTCATTTGGGTTATGTTTTTTACTTACATTTTGTGCCTACACTGATAATATATCATTGTCAAACCTACTTAATCCAATCTGTGGTTTAAAAAGTGAACCTAAACCTATTCTGACAGCTTCATGCATAAGGCAAAAACTAGACTATAATAGAGTCTATTTCTAATAAGACACCATTTATAATGGATTTGACACAATATACAGACCTGTGAACCATATGACACTCAATATTGAACATAAGAAGCCCCATAAAATTAGAAAACTATGCCAAGTCAATTATTCTTAATAATATAAAGTATAGGGCTGCATGGTGGTACATTAAGTAGTGCTGCTGTTTCATTAATCTAGCATCGTGGTCAAGACAAATCATTCACTTATTTAATCACAAAAATAGAAACATTTGACATTTGAACTCTCTTAATATTTTGTGACTACAGGTAAGTGCAGGGATAATAACTTGAAGTATACTATGTGTTGTTACTTGTTATGCACTGAACACACAGAAGGCGACATCCTAACAAAACAGTAATGCCACACTCCATTAGGTCTGACCCCCTTAACTCATTAAAATGTCCAGTAGCAAATAACATTCCCATCCCCTTTATCCAGCCTAGGATTTAGTCAAAAAGAATATGTTACATAATATAAAAAGTTCTGTTGAATTTGACTTTCTATGTCAAGACAAGAACATTGATGTCGCTTTATCAACCATGTTTGACAATAAGCAGGCAACTACTACAAAAAAAAAACAGGAAAATGCATCATGAATAGTGACAATGATGAGACGAAAAAGGGTTATATTAAGTACTGTAAGTAACCTTTGACATTTTGTACATATTCTGGTAATGCTTCTTTCTTGTATTAGTTATGCAAAGTGACCTGAGGTGGAGTATTACGACTTTACAAATATCCAAATTAATACACAAGACTTTCTAGGTCACAGGAAAAAATATTTTATTCATTTAGGTCATGAAAAAAATATTTAACTAGGTCACCCATAATTAAAGTAAGCTACACTGAATTAAAACATTTTTATTAAATTTCACAAATGTCTTATGTTATGAAGCAGCTCTATTACACAGAGTAAACACTTCAGCTCTCATGAATGTTGCTGAATTTTCAGTGGATTACAATAAATATTCTAATGTTCCATGTGCAGTTCCTCCTTTTAAATGTTATAGCTATTGATGGCTAAACATTTTTAAATAAACTAATAAATATATACTACTAAACAAAGTTTATATGGTAGTAGTATAGCAAATAGACACACAAAAAGACAAAAAAACTAGTGTCATTTTGCAAATCACCCATACAAGCACTTCCAGAACAAACTGTTCCAGAATGTCAGTGTTATTATTAGATTAGATTAGATAAACATTTTCATTCCCAAGGGCAAATTCCCATGCATACAACGGCAGAAACAAAAAAACAAGAATACAGACTCACAGGGCAATTAATACAGCCAAATATGAAACAATCGATATGTAAATATAAATAGATAAATATATATTGTTCAGATATTTCAAAATAAACTTAACAAGTGCCCCCAGAAGGAAGCACTGAAATGCCTGATAGTAGCAGGCAGAAAAGACCCCTGCCAAGGCAGTTCTTAGCACTCCAGGGTGGAATTAGCCTGTGGCTAAAAAATGCTCCAAGTCAGTGCCACCTGGAGGGGATGGAGGACATTTTTCATGATGGCATCCAATTTTGCCACTATCTTCTTTTCTATAACAGCTTCCAGTGTGTCCAGGGATCACCCTATGATGGAACAGGGTTTACTCAAGACTTGTGCTTCTTTTGAGCTCAAGTTACTTCCCCAGGAGACCATAGTGTAAAACACCACGCGGGCTACTATGGACTGGTAGAACATTTCCAGTATCTTGCTGCACACAAAAGAGCTGAATCTCCTTAACAAGTGCAGTGTGTTCTGGTCCTTCTTATACAGCGCCACTGTGTTGTCAAACCAGTCCAGCTTGTTCTTTATATGGACCCCTAGGTTACATGTAGCTTTGCACCACTTCTACATCCTCCCCCTTGATGGTGACAGGTCTCAGAGGCTTCTTGACACACCTAAAGTCCATCACCAGCTCTTTGTCTTGCTGCTGTTGAGGTGCAAGTTGTTGTTCCTGAACCACAAGACGAAGTCCTCCATAACCTTCCATTACTTTGACTTGTCTCCATTATTAATACAGCCTATGTTGGACACGGCTATAGATGGCAAGCGCTGGTATTGTGCTGGAAATCTGTTGTGTAGAGGGTGAGCAGGAAGGAAGACAGGACAGTTGCCGGAGGTGCTCCAGTATTACACACCACCATATCCGACACACAGTCCCTCAGCCTCACAAACTGCTGTCAGTTGGTTTGGCAGTCCATGATCCAGGAGACTGTGGGGGCATCAAGATGCAAAGTCTTGAGTTATTCCCCCCAGTCAATAAGCAGAATGATGCTAAAACCACTGGAAATGTCAGAGAACATTATCCTGACTGTGGTGCCGGCTTTATCCAAGTCAGAGTACAGTAGGCTATGTGGAGCATATAGATAAGAGCATCTTCCATATCCATATGTGTCTGACAGACAAACTGTAGAGGATCCAGTTGTTCTGAAAACAGGGGCCATAGCTGTTTTAAGACCAGCCTCTCAGAGGTCTTCATGATGTATGAAGTGAGAGCAACTGGTCTGAGGTCCTTGGGATCATTGAATTACTTTTCTTTGGCACTGGGACCACACAAGATGTTTTCCACAGCTATGAAACCTTCAGCAAATTCAAGGAAAGTGAGAACATGTGTTGTAGGACTCTGCAGAGCTGGCTAACACATGTTTTCAGTACCCTGGGGCTGATTCCATTGAGCCCTAAAGCCTTGTTTATGCAGAGTTTTCCCAGCTCATTCCTCACTTCATCAGCAGAGACACAAAGTCCAGAGAATGGAGAGGAGTGGAGCTGGAGACCACAGGTGTGATGTCATTGTGGGGGGAGTGTCGTGCAAAATGCAGATGGCAGTTGGGATTCTAGAACTTTCTCAGCTCACTCACAGAGGCTGGCAGTGTCAGTGGAGGGCTGGACTGACAAGAAAGAGTCAAACCTGTTGAAGAACTGGTTCAGTTCATTAGCTCTGTTCTTAATAATTACTTAACCTATGGATACTCCAAAGAGACACAGTACAGAATGAATCCAGTCTTCATCTCAGGTCACTGGATAATGTCCATGTCTCGCAACCATATGGCAAAACAGGAGGCACCAAGACTCTAAAGACTTGGGCTTTTGTCCTTTTGCAAAGAAAATCGGGAACTTCACACACCCCTTTCTAGCAACCTCATGGCTCCCCATGCTCTCCCAATCCATCTACTGATTTCAAAAAAAGAGTCACCAGAGACATGAATGTCACTGCCGTGGTAAGAAAACCTCTCAAGATTGTCGACATGCTCTCTGCAGACAGACACACTGCTGATGGCTGTGCTTAAGAGGTCATTAATGGCCTAGATCTTCGTTTTTATCCAGGACACTTGCAAGCCCAGGAGCTCAGACTCCTCACTAAGTCTCTTGAGAGCCCTGATCAGAGCCTCCATTGACAACGCGAAGATCACAGCATTGTCAGCAAAGTCAAAATTGGTGAATCTTTCTTCACTAACAGATGCCCCATAGCCGCTGGACTCCACGACCCTGCCCAAAACCCAGCCCATGCAAGCACTGAACAGAGTAGGACCAAGATCACAGCCCTGACAAACCCCAGAATCGACTGGGAAAAAACGGAGAGATTCTGCCTCCATTCTGCATTTCACTCACAGTACTAATGTACACGCCAGCTATTATATCCAGCAACTTCGGGGGTAAGCCTGTGAAGTCTCAGGATGTCCCACAGGGCAGCTCGATCAACTGAGTTGAAAATTTTACAAAAATCAACAAAGGCTGCAAAGAAACTCTGACAACATTTGTGTTTATGCTCCTTGAGAACCCTCAGTGCCAGGATGTGGTCAATGGTAGACTACTTAGGCGTAAAACCAGACTACTCCAGTCGCTGGTAGGTGAGCAAGTGATCACTGATCCTATTGAGGATGTCCCCAGCAAGGACCTTACCCGACACCGAAAGCAGTGTTATCCCCGGTAGTTGCCACAATCCAAGCGATCACCCTTCCCTTTCCAGATAGGGATGACAAGTCCCGTTTTCCAGTCAGTTGGGATGATGCCCATCTCTCAAATGGAGATAAAGATTGCTTGCAATGCAAGGAAGACAACCTTACTACCAGCCTGGAGAAGTTCACCGTGGATACCTCAGATCTCTGCAGCCTTCCCTACCCTCAGCTGGTTCACCACCTGTACAATCTCAGTGAGATTAAGTGATTCACAGCTAATTGGAGGATCTACCTCATGAACCATGGACCCAGAGGTATCCAACATCCTAGCTGGGGAATCAGCTTTAAACAGCTGGTCAAAGTAGCCAGCCCAGCGGGTCACAACTGCAGTGTCATCCGTAAGGACCGTTCCATCACCCGCCCTGACTGCGACTCTCCGAGGAACAGATTCAGATATGCGTAATGCTTTGATTCCTCTGTAAACAGGATGTTGGTCGCTAGACCACAGATGGTGCATCACTTGCTCACAGATTCGTCTGACAAATGCCTCCTAATCTATCCTCAGAGCCCTCACAGCCAACCTTCTCAGTTCCCAGTACAGACCAGAGCTGCCAACGGGCCGTGCACAGCAACTCCTCTCACTGATAATCCAGAGTGCCGTGCGAGATGAAACACCTCCTTCTGGGAACACTGGCAACACCAACACAATGAATGAATGAGTTCTGTTAAATATTTACAGTAACTAAGATCTAAATATTAATTTTTTTAATTTCTGCACCACAAATGAAGATAACTGTTTGTCTGTCTTAACTTTTAAATGTACATGGTAGTAGAATAGGGGCATTTCTCTCAATTATAAAAAAAAATCTTGGAAGGAGACGAGACGTTATTGTCTCAGAGACACTTTTACATCCCGCGAGATGAGACTTTGTGCCAAGTGATGTAACCACGTCCGGAAGCCCCGCGAGACAAGAACTTATGCAAAGAGATTTGGAAAAGTCCTGCATGGTTATGTCAGGCACATTTCTTGTAGAGAGAAAGAAACAATATTCACTCACGGGCAGTTATATGTTGCGTTGTCACAATGTAATTCCAAACATGGAATCAAAATTCAGTGCGATGTTGATAAAAAGGTAAAAGCAAAAAGAGATTGAATATATGGACATAGGTGATATGACAGAAGTGAGCAGCGCAAAATGCAGATCATGTGGCATGGCAGTAGCAGCAAGCCAGCAGCTGATCGAGCAAAGAGGAGGTTTAAAAAAAAAAAAAAAAAAAAAAAAAAAACTGTATGTGTTTCTCATTGTATCACCATTTATGAGGGGGTGTCGGAGGAGTAATCGCATCCCCTTCACAACACAAGCGGCACAGACACGAAGTGGTTGGCGTGTAGTACAGGTGGGTGTGGCTGGGGGGGGTGAACGAGTGAAGCAAGCAGGGGGCAAAGCCCCCTAGTATGCTACAAAATTGGATGCAGAGGATATATTACTGTTAGAAGTGCTGATTAACCTATGAAACACATTGAACTGTAAATGTACTTTATATTCAGCTATTTACTGTTAATGGTTTTAAAACAAAGCTCTTCACCTCAGTCACTTTGTCCAAACATTTTGCGGGCAATACTGCTCTCCTGCCAGAAAATTAATTGTACCTGTTGCTATACCAAGTAAGCATTCAAATATCTTTTGGTTTTTCTTCTGTTTGCTGAAGTGTAATATCTCCATTTAACACATCTGCAAGGTCAGCTGATATCCCTTATCCTCATTCTCCTATTCTGAGCCATCTTTCTCACACTACTTCTCACTCATTATGTCACCTTCACTTCACTTGCCACATGACCAGGTGCATTAGGGCTAAGGCCATGACACTGGGTATGCCTTCACTGTATTATGAGTAGGTTGCCTATCTTTTTGCCAATGAAGTACTTTAGAAGGAGTGTACAAGAAGAAATTTAAAATGTACAAGGTGATGTTTTATTCTCATTTTGATTTCTTTCTTACTCTGATAAAAATAATTGAAGTGTCTTCCTGTGAAATTTCAAACAAAGTTTTCCCAATAACATAATAACAAGTAGATGGATGGTAACAAATTATACTATAGCAGGTAACAGAAAGAACACTTCTTACCTGGCAGTCTCCATTAATTCAGAAATTTGGAGATCTTTATATTCAATGTCACGGCGAGCGGTCTGAAGATGTTCATCCACTGTCCTCAGCTGATCTTTGGCAGCTGTTTTCTGCCTCTGCAATTCTTGTTCAAGTGATGAAATCTTTTGCAAATTAAAAAACAGAACTAGAATTAACAATATATCTCCAACAGATATTCAAGTACAGTACACCTTTGACAAAACAGAAGAAAGAAGTGTGTCTGGTATTGCCAACTCCGTTGACATTATAAAAATATATTGACAATGAATACGTAAACCGCAAGACCAGTAGGAAGAAGAATAAACTAATTAGCAATATAACCCAAGAACTACAATTAAAGGTACATTAAAAATGTATTGCCCTTCTGAATTACCTCTGTGAAATGAGTTCTACTTTGCTTTGCATTACTATGCTGAATTTCACCTAGTGTCTATACCACGCTCTTCTCTAATCTAGAGACCAAGTCCATTCTAGTTCTTATATGTGCACATCAATGGAGACTATTGTTTCTACTTTTGCTAGTCTGATTTTGCATACGATTTGTGCTTTTTTGCTTCATACTATATTGGGAGTTTTGTTCTATTAAGTTTTTTTTTTTGTAATAGTGCCAACTGTTAATAGTGCTTTTAAAACATAATTGATTTAATTGTGCAGTGAGCAATAGTGGAAAAAATACACAAGATGTCTTTGAAATATTTAAAATATGTAGTAAGATCAAGATAAATAACAAGCAACACTATAATTTCTCTGGAACATACCAGTTAGTGTATTAAGTTACTAAAAAACTGTTACTGTTGCATCTGCAATTTGCCCCTGAAGCTTATTTTTAATAAGTATTCAATGTCTATTGTGATCTAAGCTATTCTAACATGCCAATTATAACATGCCATATAAGTCATAAAAATGCTGTTCAACTTCCAGTCTATTTAAGGATATCTTGAAATGCATTTGAGGTACCTAATAAAAATATATAATTTTTTTTTTTTTTAAAGTGACACAATTTTATTCAAAAATGCACTAAAAAGTAAAAAAAAAAAAAAAATCTTTCTTGTAATAATTTAAATTTCTAACCAGCTTAACTATGGAAAGAACATGACACACCATGCAAAATTAGATTAATATATGTAGGTTAATGGTTATAATTGGAGTAATTTTTTAATTGTAAGTTATTTTTTTGGAATCATTTAAGGAATAAAATTGTGTCACTTAAAAAAAAAAAATTAGCCACTGTAAAGCCACACAGTCCTCGGCACTTTACAAAAACCTTGATTTGGGTGGTAAGGTAATTAGACAGAAATGACATTAGCAAAAGAGTGGAATCGAACCATTAAAACAATTACATTCATTCTTAATTAATTCACATATGACCAACAAAATCTTAGTACAAGAATTTTTTTTCACTTTTTACTGCATTTTTGAATAAAATTGTGTCATAAAAAACTTTTTTTTTGTATTTTTAGTCATCCTAATGCCATATAGTCCACGACATGTTACAAAAAACCTTGACTTAGGAAGGTGATTTCACAGAAATTACATTAGTGACAGAGTGGAAACAATCATGCGATCTTAAAGTGAACCTTAACATTCAATCATCTTCATTTCTCATTTCAGAACATCGTACCCGAAGGTGAAACCTTTCACGTGTGAAGTACTGGAAATGTGCGTTGTGCAAGGCAATATTGCCAAATAACTGAAAAGAGTATTTAGACAAATTTGTATATACTGTACATGATGGAAAATTGGTAAAATTAAAAAAAAAATGAGTTTGTGTACATTGGTCTTGAACCTTTGACTATTTGATTGAACGTCAAACACACTAACCACTTGACCAATGCTGCTTAACTGTCATATTGAAGTAATTTGACAAAACTTCAATATCAATTAATCAAAATGATTTTTTAAATGAATCTACCTATATTGGCCTTGAACCTTCGACCATTTGATCGAAGTTCCAACACGCTAACCACTTGACCAACACCACTAATTTTTCATATATATGTGTGTTAGCTAAAAGCACTACATATTTGTATTCAGTAAAAGCATGAAAAGTTTAAGGGAAATTGGTTTGGTAAAATAGGGTAAAAAATTTCACTCAGAGAAAGTTGAATAAAATCATGTAATAAAAAAAAGGAAGCTATTCGGAGATATTTTGAAAAATATTTGAGCTATCCTGAATTGTATTGGAGATGTCTGCAAATAACGTTTATTTTAAAATAAGTTTGTGTTGTTTAAAACATATTTTAAAATAGGGCGGACTCTTCTGCCACATCTTAAGGATGTGCATGTTAGGATAGATGGAAAATCTAAATTTGTTTGGTGAGTGAGTGTAAATGCAGGTGTGTTCAACAATGAACTGGAACCCCATATAGGGTTGGTTATTGGACTGCCACGTTAGGCTTTTGCCCTATGTAGCGCTAAATTTGGATTACACAGGTTTACAAAAAGGATGGGTGAATAAATATCATGATAACAATGAAAACCTCTCACAAAAACACTATTATGGGGACTGCTAAAAATGTGATTTACCTTTAAAAACATTTATATCTCTTAATAAATAAAACATAAATGTTTCCTTCTTATATTACAAAAAATATAACTCAATAACACTCAGAAGAGCAACAGTTCCACTTGCTGCTTCTAGTTACCATTTTCTGTAGCTCCAATTGATGATCCTCCAGCTCTCCGACTCTGGTGGTGGACTGCTGCAACATTAACTGCTGTTCTTCAAGCATCTGTTGGAGGCGCATATTCTGCTCACTGGTTTCTTGCAAAGTCTCTATACTGCACTTAAGTTCTTTCTGCAATTGCTGAACCTAAAATTTAGATAGTTGAAAAAATCTGCCATTTGCTGCACATCATAATAAGTAAAATAACAAACCAAAGTAACATCAATCTATGTTATGTTAAAGGAAATGCAGAAATGGTTAAACAAGTGTAAAGCAAATATAATAATAATTTTCGCACTACTCAAAGTGCTTCCACTCTGGGTGGACGTGGGAGGCAAACCAGTAGACTGGAATAAACAGTTTAGTGTTGAAAGAGCATTGGTATACTAGACAAACATTACTCTTCTGGAAATGTAAAAAATAAACTTGAAGAGTACAAAAAATAGGACCATAAAAAAATTAAAACATTAGGAAATAAAATCCCACTTTTTTGCGTCACTTAATTTGCAGACAAGAATCAAACGGTACTAAAACTGGTTATAAAGTTACGATATTAAATCCCAGGAACAGAACTTTCACCAAGCTTTTCACTTCAGTTTACAAAAAATATTTTGTTACCAAATTTACTGTCATCCAAATAAAATCTGTTGCCTACAATGTACAGTTACTCATGGAGCAAAACTACAGTGTAAATTTTTTTTCTTTAAACAATATGATGGAATGTGTAGCAAAATATACATTAGTATGTCATAGGAAATTTTGTTGTACTCACATATTTTACATGTACATTTATCTTGCATTTAGACATGCATATAAAAGTATTTTAGCTTATACTGGAAAAGTTAGACGCTCTTTGCTTTGTATGAAAAGCCCTTTACAAATACAACCATCTAGAAACGTCTAAAACAAACTTCAGTACAAGATCCCACAGAAAATCAATCACAAACTCTTTAATATAACCAAGAACTTGACAGAGTATTCAGATTATGGAGATAAAGAGTGGGAAGAGGTTGGGAGAATGCACTGATACAGCATGTTGCCGCACCAACCACATAACGAACCACCTCAGGATCCCAAATTCGGGTCCTGCCACCAACCCTCAAGTTTTACCTGCATGTTGGAGGATCTGTTTGCAGGGCAGAGACGAACAACTGTACATGAAAATGTATCATTATCAGATAAATTTCTGTAAATATTTGTATTTGTTTTTTTAATTATTTGAATAACATGGTAAAAAACAGCAGCCACCACAGCATGTTTCCAACTCATTTGCTAGTTGTCTATCAGGCTGCTTTAACAAAAGAGTGCCAACTAGTTGAAATTCATTAAGTAGCATAGTCTCTGGACCTTTTTTCCTAAACCAAGCCACCAAGATGCTGCTGAAGATCCAGCATCCCAGCAATAGACAAGAAACTTTCCTATGATTTTTTTGCACAAGAGCCTTATTCTGAGCCTTCCTGTGCCTTAACATGTGTTTATTAATTCAACATTAAAAGTCAAACCAAGTGCTTTCACCTTTCTAATGTTCAAGTGTTTTGTTGTTTACCACATGCTTTTGCATGTGTCCCCTGCAATATGTAACTGGCATGAGATTTACCTCTTCACATTTCCTCTTGAGTTGTTTCTCAAATAAATTCTTGTCCTCTTCAGCTCTCTGTATACAGCATTTTAGTTCATTATCACATGTTGTCAGTGCTGCTTCCAGGTACCTAATCTGTAATGATATAGTAAGACTAAAATTTCATGTTGTTCAGGGCTTATTAGTTACAGTGCCAGAGTTACAGTAGATTTTCTAAACTGAAACAACTCTCTAATTTGTGTCTCACTGTGTTTTAAACTACTTGGCTTCTCATTTATTTTCTTAGTAAAAAGATATATATTCAAATATATTGCTTTTCTAATACATATTGTATATCTGACTGCAATGGTAGTTTAGGTCACAGTACACTAATATGGTTCTTTGGCATTCTTGACAAGACATCTTACTCATTGTCAGTCATATCTGAGTTTGCTAGTTTCCAGTATCTTTCAAAACCTCACTTATATGTGCTAATAACCATTTTGTCCTACAGCATTTAGGAGAAAAAAATAGTTAACAAGTCTGCTGGATAATTCAAAACTAAGGCATGGCTGTGCTAAGTTTCACTCTGCAGCTTAACTCTAAGTGTATAGAATAATGGAATCACAAGAAAACAAAATGATAACGTAAATAAGAAGTTAAATAACAAAAAGGAATCAGATCTACTGAAGAGATTGCTTGGATTACAAACTTGAAGATGTAGAGGTCTTCTTGAACCAGAACTGAACAGACCTGAACTAATCAAAGACTGGTTTAATAAACAACAAATTAAAAAGGATTATTGTGTGAAGAAATTAATGTGGTTTTTCTTTTTTCAGTGATGAAAATATCAATTTCAGATTTACTTCATATGCAAAATTAAAAAAAATCTGCTAAATAAAAGAGTCAGCACAAGGAATGTATAGTTAATAATCTATAATAAACTATTAAAAATAACTCAAAACTTCAACAAATTCATTTTCTAATGAAATCCATTAATTTTCCAGGGCTGGGACATGGAGTGAAATATTAGGCTTTAATTTCTGTAGCATATTACTAAAATTAGTAATGAAAAAATGACTTTTTTTCTTTACCTTTAATACATTTTATTAAATACATATAAAGTATATATTTTGAAGTTTCTAAATGTTCATATTTTAGAGGAAATGTTGAAATGCCATAATTCCAAGCTATCTCATACAAACAAGGTAATCATCTTCCTCACCATCATTACTGGTTCAATAGCCATTTGCCAGCTTTACCCAGGTTACCGGGTTGACCCCCAACATTGTTTCCACTCTCTGAAGCTCTGCACACCCTCTGGGGTATGAGACTCATTTTACCTCATAACATCTGACCTGCAACCATAACTTCTTTGTCCTCATCCTCTCAACCCTGATACCCATGTTGATGCACCTTTTCACTCAGTTATCCTCTGCCTTTCGCTTCATGTGCTCAAATCAACTTAGTCATCAGTTTCTCCTCAGCACAACTACTATCTCCATGCCCATGTCTTTTTTTTAAACTTAGCATTCATCTTCTTCTCATTCTGAGATACTCAACACATTCATCTGAACATTCTCGTTCTGTTCCATGAAACAGTACTTCATGTCCTTATTTCATCAGCCCCATCTAACTGCCATGGCAGCACATTACTTCACCCACAGTTTTAATAAACTTTTCCCATTAATGTCAGAAAAGGCTTTTTCAGAAATCAGAATGACATCTTCTGTAATTTCTACTTTCTAAACTTTCAGTCTCTATCACTGCTGTACCCACACCTCTGTCTGCACTCGGCATGTCACCTAAATAGAAGAACCACTCTATTTTTTCCCAAAGCAGCTCTATTGCAGATATCTAAATTTAAATCTGAAAAACAAACAAGGGAATTTTTTTTTTCAAATTTTGCAGCAACACTTTCTTTTCTGGATGATCTTGGTTAGTGCTGCAAATTTATTAAAAGGCAACAATGATGTTGTGCAAATACTAATCCTCAATTTCATTTCACACCTGCATATCTCTATTGTTTGTGTGTGCAGTGAAATACTTGGAAATAACCAGTCACACAATGCAACAATATATATCACTGCACATCACTGGCAAGAAAGATATTTTCAGTCTTTGACTATTTACCTCACTGTTATGTTAATAAAAAAATAAATCACAGTGTTTAGCCTTTTCATAAAGTGAATGTCATACTGCACCTTATTTGCTGAATCTGTTGCTTGATTCTGGAACTCCTTTAGTGCTTCTTTGTTGCACTTTGTTGCTTTTTCCAGGTCCTAGTAGCAAACATTCATAAAATAAGTAAATCAATGTTTAGATTTTGCATATAATCAAAACATATGTCTCTCTATTATAAAAGAATAATCTTGAGACGAGACTATTGCCAAGAGATTTTTTCAAGTCCCACGAGATGATACTATTGCCAAGAGATTTTTTCAAGTCCTGCCCTCCTCTCAACCATTTTCAACTACGCCCACGGTCCTCGCACCTCTCATTCATGTGAATGCTTTTGTCAGACACAGCTCTTATAAATTTTTACGTTTTCCTCACTTTAAGTTCCCAATAAAAGAAGACTTATTATGTCCAAATCTTATTGAAGAATTTCATCCCGAAAGGTTAACAACAGAAGAAATTAGTACACGGGCAATCCTAGCTCTGAGAAACGATGAAGTCAAACGAATTAACGCGAAAACTGTCGATCGGTTACATGGCAATGACATGTAAAATTTTAACAGGCGACAAGAAAGGTAATGTAGTACATCTTCTGCGGATAACATTAGACACCAATGGAGATCTTGATATGTCATTCGTATTAAAACGTTTACAGTTTCCTGTTACAATAGCTTTGCTATGACACTTAACAAATCACAAGGATAAACATTCAAAAAAGTCGGTTTATTTATTAGAGAGAAAGAAACTATATTCACTGACGGGCAGTTATACGTTGCGTTGTCACTATGCAAGTCCAAACACAGAATCAAAATTCAATGTGATATTAACAAAAAGTTAATTCAAAAATTTGTTTTTACTGAAGTTTTACAGTAAAAGTGTAAGTTTAAAAAGTATTTGCATGTTAATTTCGAAGCCAAACGGAATGAAAACGTATAATGCAATGAGTACCTCTAATGCAACATGAAACATACTTTTCTTTCAATTTATTACGTTTTACTATTTTTTACTATGGTTAATTACTCGCCCTGCTTCCCCATACATGAGCGGCAGATCCGCAAAGTGGCTAGCACGTAGCAACCGCCCGGGGGTTGGCGAGCGAGGCGAACAGCCGGTAGAGTTCTCTAGTTTGTGCAAAATACAATATACTGTAATAGTCTGATCACATCCAGATTCACCATCCTCATGTTAAACAAAAAACATAAAAAGAACACTAGAAAAAGAATATTCACCTTTTGGACATTTTAGTTTATTATAACACCTAACAGAGTCTGTTCTAATAGCACAAACCATTTTCACATGCATTGTAGCCTGTGTTTTTTTGTAGCTTCTAAAAATCAAATTGATTTACTATGCTGTGGACCAAAAATGCTGTTAAATAAGATATCATCTTTTTGTCAGAACAAGTTTATTATATGTGGTTTCAAAATTTTCTTTCACTTTTCAGATTAATTGGGACAAAACAGCTAGTTGTCAACACAAGAAACAAGTAGCTAAAATACAAGTCAACAGGTTCTTCAGACCTGATGTTATGTAACTCCAATACAAAAATGTTAACACAAAATATGATAAAATTGTCAATAACTGAAAAAACTGTCAGAAGCAAATAATGACACTCTACTTATAAAGATGTATTCAGGTGCAGGGAGGAGTGCAGCATGTTTTGCATGTTTTAGCATGATGAGTTTTAAAATTAAATTAAACAGGAGGGTGAATTACGCTTGTTAAGAGTTTATTACTTTTTGTAGTAGAACTGATAAATGGTCTGGAGTACAAGCACTGTCACTATTAAGTGTTATTATGCTTTTGTATGTCAACAATGGGGAACTCTCCATTTATTCATTATTTTAGTCCCCCCAAGTCAAAAAGACAAGAAGGACATAGCTAAAATATTTTTGGGAAAACGGAAAGAATATTTGCATTTTAAACTTACAATAATGCAAAGCAATACTTTAAAAAGAAATTCTGTGTTTAAATATGTAATATCAGTGTGTTAGGAGAAAGAGTACCTCACAGGAATACATAAAGAATGGAAAATTAAATATATCCTAAAATAACTTTAAAATGTACGACCAAGTCTAGATGAAGAAACTAAAGGAACAAAAAAAAAAAACAAAAAAAAAAAAACTGTGGCTATTAATATTAGGGACTTGCAAACATACAACATTTTCAGACAATTTATATGAAAAATGCATATAAGACACATGCACTCTAAGAGGTTAACCAGTGCTATAGGTTATTTGGAAATATTATGTATGTTTTTACTGTATATTGAGGAAGAGCACCAGTGTGCCCCTTGACTGCCTTTATGTATCTTCATGAGCCAAGTAAAATGATTTGCAAATGTCTTGTTGTTTATCACTTTCATCATATGATTCTTAGTCATATGCATTTGGGTGGTGATGAATGATACAGTTTAAAAAACAAACAAAAAAGAAAAAAAAAAAAGATGAACTCTAGTGGATTCACAGCTAGCATGAACAAATAGACTTTCTCCCTAATTATGCTTGTGTGGACATTGTCATCTTACTGATGGTAACTTCACAGACCTGCACAGGTGATTTATGATTTTTGTACTTTTTCAGTATTTCCCAAAATGTCTGTGGTAACATTCAAATTACGAAATTATCTTGAGGTTACCATCAGCCTTAAGGTGCTTAAGAATCTCAGTAGTAATATGTCACATCATATCATTTTAAGTTAGGTCTCTATGAAACCTACCTGTCGAGCCACTGTCAAAGCAGATTCCAAGGACTCTGCTTGTTGCTGATTTGTTAGACACTCATGTTGCAGAGCTGCTAGTCTCCTTTCTTGGTCCCTCAGTTGAAGCTGCTTGTGTTCCAGATCACTCTGTAACTAATAAGAAAATATAACAATCCATACTGTATATATTAAACTGGATAACTAGTCACATGCAATTGCAGCCAACATACACAGACGCAGTGTACCTTCTTTATGATATATTTTTTGTGTTGGATGGATCAGCTGCTCATTTAAAAACTACAGGAATGAGAAGACAAAATGTCATACATAGGAAGCATGAGATTTTTAAAAAGAGTTTACATAAAATAGTGGAAAAAAGCAAAGATACTGTATGTGGTGCTAGAAACTTTTTCAGAATTAAGTGATGTTAAAGATTATGGCTCCCATGACTAACAGGATATTAGGTTATATAAGACAAAGTGTACAGTACAAGTCAAGGGAAAGTATGCTTAAGCTATATAACTTAAAATGTGAGGCTTCAACCTTGAGAACAGTGTACATTTTTGGTGTCAGTATTAGTAATTAAAAAAAAGACATAGCAGAGCTAGAAAATGTACAGAGAAGAAAAACTAGGCTGATTTTGGGACTGAGAGGTATGAGGACAGATTGAATGAGTTAAACCTTTTTTGTTTGAGCAAATGGTGCTTAAGAGGTGGCAAGAATAAAGTGTTTAACATTATGAAGGGAATTAGTACATTGGGTTCAAAATGTTACTTTAAAATACATTCTTCAGCAAGAACAGGGGGACATAGCTGGGAACATGTTAATGACAAATTTCAGACAAATGTTAATGCTTTTCATCACACAAAGAATCATAGACGCAAGGAATAAAATACTAAGTAGTGTGGTAGAGGATAGGGCAATAGGGACCTTGAAATCTCAACTCTATGTTCTTTTGGAAAAATAAAGAAAATGGGATTTGTAATCTTGTTGGGCTAAATGACCTGTTCTCATCAAAACTAATTTAATGTTCTCTCCAAAAGCGAAAATTTCAGACTTTGGAATACTTTATAAAATCGTTTCCTATAGTAGCGACTTTATTAAAATTAGTCACATTTGGAAGGCACTACATTTCATTAACTGTTAAAACTGGTCTATATCAAATGAAACATCCAAAGCTAACCAAATACATGTTTTTACTAAAAGACTTTTTGTTAATAGAATTGCCAATAAATAGGAGGTGCTCTGGGAAAATCATCAGAATTGTTCTAGATCCATCAGGATCAAGTTTTCTTTATTCACACAAGAGCTACTAAAGTAGATACTGCTACTTCTAGGAAAGACAATATAAAAGATAGTAAAGTGCTACTAGTCCTCAATAGACATTAATATTTCAGAGTGGCCCAATTGTAACATGATGAGTTTCACTTACCCATTACAATGTTATTACTGTCGACTGGCAAAACAATGCATTACTACTAACACTATAAGATCCAACTTCCATTAGTGCACAGTACGGAGATGTAGTTAGTGCTGCTACCTGATAGACCCAAAATAGGTTTGAATTCTGGTCCTCTCATTGTCTGTAAGATATTTGCACATTCTCCTTGGTTCTGCATGGGTATTTAATTATGTAATTCTGCTTTCTTTTCATATACAAAAATGCATTTTAGGTTGCTTTGCAATTATAAGGTAACCTGATGTGTCTTGGCTTGGGGTATGAATAAAAGTGCACTGAAATGGATTGGCATCACTTGGACCCGATACTACCAGGATGGGCTCTGGCACTCATGAACATAAATTAGATAAATAAAATAAAGCTAAAAGATGGATAGATAAACTTTAAATGGAAGTTTTAAGTATACACAACAGTAGGCTGCAAAAGCAATTGAAATAAAACTATAATTTAACACTCTCTAGTTTTGCATTTTGCTAGTGTTCTTGTCACTACTGGTACCATAAGGCAATACCTGCAGCCGATTCAGGTTACACAGGTAGTCCAGCTCCTCCAGGATGGCACATCTATATGTGCCGTTGCAAGAAGGTTTGCTGCATCTCCCAGGACAGTCTCAAGAGCATGGAGGAGATACCAGGAGATGAGCTGTTACACAATTAGAGCTGGAGAGGAGCAGCAGGTCTGGTATCTGCTCCTTTGTGCAAGGAGTAACAGGAGGAGTACTACCAGAGCCCTAAAAAAATAACCTCCAGCTGGCTACTGGTGTACATGTTTCTGACCAAACTATCAGAAATAGACTCCATGAGGGTGGCATGAGGGCCCAACCTTCTCTAGTGGACCTGTGTTCACAGCCCTTCACCGTGCACCTCAATGGGCATTTGCCAGAGAATACACAATTGGCATCTCCTCCATTGGAGCCCTGTTTTCTTCAGATGAGAGCAGGTTCACACTGAGCACATGTGACAAACATGGAAGAGTCTGCAGACTCTGTGGTGAATGTTATGCAGCCTGCAACATCATCCAGCATGAATAGTTTGGCGGTTGGCCAGTGATGGTCTGGGGAGACAGATCCTTGGAAGGTTGCAAACACCTCCACGTGCTAGGCAACTGTACCCTCACTGCTGATAGGTACCGCGATGAAATCCTCAGAGCCATTATCAAACCTTACACTAGTGCAGTGGGCCCTTGGTTCATCCTGGTGCAGGACAATGCTCAGCCTCATGTGGTCAGAGTGTAAAGGCAGTTCCTGGGTGACAAAGGAACTGATGCCATTGATTGGCCTGCACTTTCTCCAGACCTGATTCCAAATGAGAACTTCTGGAATATTATAAACCTGTGTATCTGATGCTGCCAAGTAGCACCACAGACTGTCCGGGAGCTCACCAATGCTCTGAGTGAGGTCTGGGAGGAGATCCCCAGGACACCATCTGCCGTCTTATCAGGGGCATGCCCAGACATTGTCAGGAGTGCACACAGGCACGCTGGGCCATGCACAATACTGAGTCATGTTAAAAGTTGCTGTAGTGAAATTCATGCAGGTTGGATCACCTTGTGATTTCAATTTTTGACTTTAATTTTAGGTGTGATGTTGAATCCAGCCCTCAATGGGATACTGATTTTGGTTTCCACCGACCATTGATACATTATTTTGTTCTCACTCAGTAAAGATTTTCCACTTCATTCACTGAGATCTGATGTGGGATTTAAGTGTTCCCTTAATTTTAAGCAGTGTAGCATAACTGATACCTCTATCTCCACTTTATTGCTCCTTACTAGCTTATGCCCAAAACTCAATTTTAATAGTCACTGTTTCACACATTTTAATCATCCCCTAAGTTAGACTAAAATAATGCATGTTGTCCAACTTACCATATCAACCTGATTTTCCAATTCAGTGTATTTATCCATGTGGTCTTTTTTTAGATTTTCTCGTGTCTGCAAAGCCTCCTGTTTTTCCTTTCCTAAAGATACTTCCAGAAAATGGATATGATTGTTTTTCCCCTTGAAAGAAAATGTAAATGTTAATGTAATGCAACTAGTACAGGTAGTAAATAATAATGGCTTTAATAGTTAAACATGACATATTCCTTGTACTAAACCAAATCACCAGCATACATGAAAATACCAATGAATTAACTGTGTTACACCTCAATGTTACAGCACTGATTTAATTAAATAAAAATATGGCTTTTGAGATTCACATAAAAAATGAATTGAAAACTATATTCAGAGAGTAATGGTTACTTCTACCTGGGAATTCAATTTCATGAGAGAGAGAAAAAGCATATACTGAAGTATAGTACACATTTTTTCTGAAAATGTACTTTCACTTCACTTTTACTTCTGTACAGATAAAAAAATCTCTTACAGCTCATTTATTAAAATAATTGTTTCCGAGGGCAGGATGCAATGGATAGGTCATGTGTTAGTAGCACTTCAGCCCCAGAAAGAACAACATACACAGCCAAATCTACTGAGAATTCTGAGAGGAGAGGACAGGGGTTTAGAATATATTGTACACAAAAAAAAATTTTCTTTATTAAGCAATTGCTGTTGATGCCTTTATAAATCTATTGTCAGAGTATATGGCACACCTCTCTCATATTAATATGTATGTAAGCAATTGGGTGTAAAGAAATGACATGGAGGAAATTAATACAGATTGACCTAAATATGTTGTTTTGAAAGTACAAGTAAAGTGTCCAGTCTGTTCCGTATTGAAGTACACACAGCCAGCGCATAGCCTTGCATTTAAAGGATAAGTTCACCATTATGCAAGTCAAAATAATTTCTTCACAAACATGGTATATCTGCATTTTTCTAATAAATAAAAAAAATATATTTCCAGCACTAGTGCTTACAATGGAGGATATGGGGCACAGGGGAAATCTTAATAATTGCCAGATATGTCAATTTTTCAAGCCAGGACAGTTGTCAAATATTGATCCAATTTTGCAATTATATATTGTAAAATAATTTATATATGTCATTTCAAAACAAAAATACACCAACATTATGAGATTCAGCCATTGTAAAAGAAGCCAACTGCGTAAAACAGCTCAATACTTAGTCTTTCTGCGCCACAACCTTTTATATCCACAGGGTATGGTTTCCTCTCGACAGACAAAATCATAATAAACTTTTCGTGTCACATGGTTTTGTATTGATTCAGTTCCATATTTATGTGAGGACTCATACAATTAAATAGAATATGTATACTTACCACAAGAAAAAAATAGTAACAGGAATATGTGATAAAATAATTATTTCCTGAATTGTTTTGTTGTCACAAACATGCATCACAAACATGAAAAGCATATTTTCATTAATCAAAACTTTTGCTGTTTCATCGCTAAGTTTTTAAGCTTTTGTTTTCCAGGTGGTGTTCGATGCCTCATATCCTCCATTTAAAGGGTCAATGCGGGCAAAATATTTTTTTAAATTTATAGAAAATACTTAACTTTAGAACATAATTTAATGTGGCAAATACATATAATGTTTGTAAAGAAATAACCTTGACTTGAAAAATACTAAACTTATTCTTTAAACCAAAGCAATCAAGTTAGGTCTGAAATCTTTCTTTCTAAGTCTACTCATCTGTATTCACAATACTTACATTTTTTATTACCTTGAGCCAACTAGATACACACAGTCAAATATTTCCGAGCAATATATTATATAATCATTTTAGCCAAGGCACAAAGTGTTAAAATTAGCAAAATAAAAAGGAAATTGGTGAATAAAAAAATCAAATGTGTATTACCATAATTTAACAGTTTCAAAATCATCCCTCTCTACTTTGAACCTATCCAGAGGCCACTGTACATCTAACTTAACCATATTAATCCATTATTAGCATGATCAGTTTATTCATGGTTTTGTCTGGATAGTTTCAATTGATCATAAAACTGAAACATGCAAGTTGCTATGTGGAGCTCAAGCCTTGCATCGTTTTGCCCATCAGCACAGCCTTGCAATTGTTTTCCAGAGGGTGGAATTATACATTATGTGGTGGTAAGATCAGCTGGCCTGGGCAAAGCATAACACCCAGATCTGCAGTCAGGAAGTTAACACAGAAGATATCAACACTACAACAGAATCATCACACTCAGTGATAAGCAGCACAACTCTTGCACAAAAAGCACTAACTATTACAAGATTCACAAATAGCCCAAATGAACATATTACTGTATATTGCTTCAGTGCAAAGGCACATAGTGGTATGCTTTGTATAATAAAAATTGGTAATGATATTAAACATTTCTTCCATATAGCAGTACACAGAGTATCACATCTGCAAGCTGCATAAAAAAGATGGCCTGCATAAAACAGCAAATGACTGTGTAGGCCAATCATTAATTACATTGTTTTATATCCAATCCACATTCCCTTTCAAAATTACATCAACTAATAAACACAGAGCTTATATAAAGCATGCTCTAATCTAGTCTTCAAATAGCTGAAAACATAAAATATAAAATATCTGCAAAATGTAATCTGTTAAAACATATGCTTTCGATTCTTAGTGCATAACAAAAATGGCAAGGAAAGGAACAAAACAATTTTACAAACGTGATTATTTTTGGTAGCCATCTTTGCACTACATTAGTGAAAGTTACCTGGATACATATTGCATCTTAATTAGCACATGCAACTAAGAACTTCATTATACTCTGTACACATGATAATAATGACCCAATAAAACTATAAATGCACAAATAATTGAAAAGAAGTACTAACTTAAATGGAAAACTAAAGATTAAAATGTTTCTATCTCTGCTAGTTTAAATATTATTAACAGATGTCACTCAAAATAATTTTACAGTAACATGCAGGTTAGGAAATTTTCTTTGCAACACCTTCAAATAAAATGCACAATCTGATTTATACTAATTGAAGGAATGAATATGAAACAAACAAATAAGACTAAATGGACAATTGCGATTAAACTGTCCTAACTTACTTCCAGTTCCTCCTCCAAGTCAGCAATTCGGATTGCTGTTGTAGAATATAAACTGATTTTTTCCTCAAGCTGTGCCTCTAATGATGAAATTTGGCTTTCTTTTTTTTTCACCTGAAAAATATAAAAAATTCAATAATATCAAAAATAATGGCTTAACCTTAATTGTCTATTACAAAAATGTTTATATTACTTGGTGGAACATTTTTAACTGCAGACTGAAATGCAAACACATTGTAAGCTTTGTTAACATAAAATGGAAAATGACAGTAATATGCACTTAAATTTGGAAATACTTTATTCAAAGATTTAACGGATCATGTCTGATGTGCTTTAAAAAATATAAAATGGATAAAAATGTAAGTAGTAAGCCTAATCACTTGAAAATGATAAATGAAAGAGTTCATTATTTTTACAGAGGCAAATGTAATTTCTCTGTTCACTACGACTGGCTTGGGTAGAGTTTTCACGTAAACAACTGGCATTATGACAAAAACCATAATTCTAATTGAAATGCTGGAATAAAATGACAAACTAAAATATGTCAATAACTGTTTAGCTTAAAATTATCTTTCAGCTAAAATTATTTTAAAAAATGAATGTACCTGAGGAGCATCTATAGTTTTTATCAACCACCCTTTACTATAGCACATAAGAGTACAAATAAAAGAAGACTTTCAGAAAACGGAAAGATCTAAATGCAAACACCACACAGTCATTAGAACCTAAGCGCAAAGTACTTTGATGCTCCAGCTAACAAGATCAATAAACTTGTTAGAATTAAAGCTGCCTGTTCAGTCCTGCTATCTTTAGTTCCTTTTTGCAGTTTCATCTTGGAAATGGAAAAATGTCTTCGGCGCTCAAAGACTGTAAAACAAACTGCAGGCTAGCAAGACAAAGTGGGTTTTTCCCAGAACTTGTCTATGCTTTCAAGCAGTGGCAGCAGAAGGTCCCAGCACCAATGCAAAACATATTTGTCCTCAGTATGCATAATTTTACAGATTGTACATGTGCACCACAAACCACAGAAGCAAGTACAGCAATCATGAAGTTAGTTACCAATAACCATGCCACTAGGAATGATGTAGGGACATGGAAAGAAGTGAATAGGATGACCAAATCTCTATAATAATAATAATAATAATAATAATAATAATAATACTACATTTTATTTATATAGTGCCTTTCCCATGCTCAAGGTGCTTAAAAACGATGGAGCTTCATGTGGCAACTCATGATGTGATTTAATACTGAGGCACATTCTTTGTTCTGAAGTGAATATATTTGGTAAGTTTTAAGGCCTTTTTCGCATTTCCTCTGGTTACTCATAGGCCACTACTGTAAGACGTGTGTAGTTTTTTATAACCATTACAACCATTTATGTAACACCACAGGTTTCTGGAGAAAATCTATGTAAGCCACAGTTGTGAAAATCTAACTTCAACATGAAAAATGCAAATTTAAAAAAAAAAAAAGCTAAATTCTATTGATGCATGATATATTAATTGTCTAATATTGAACGAGAAAAAAGGAACACCAAAATGTTCCAGTTTTAGCCAAAAATTTTATAAATGCATATTGTTCACCAAAATGCAGCTAAAGTGTATTATTTTATCAAAGAAATGACATTTTCAAACAAATGACAATATGTAACATACCAAAAGATTTGCCTAAACACATTGTAAAAAAACTATTAAAAATGCATATAAAAAATATACATATACAGTACCTCTTTTTCCAGTTTAACTGATTCAGCAGCTTTATCTAGAAGTTCATCTTGTATCTGCTGAAACTGAGTAGTTCTCTGGGCCATTCGAGTCTCCAAAGATGAAATTTTAACTTCTGCTTCTGCTTGTTTTTTCCGGAACATATGAACAAGATCTTCAAGTTTTTTCTTGTCTTCTTTTAGACCAAGAATAAGTGGTAACATTTGATTGTATTTTCTTTCTCCTTTTAAAAGAAAGCAAAATGTATTGGTTATAATTCAACTGGGTAATTGCACAAGATAACCCAACTGCTAGTGAAGTTTTCAAACATCATACAGAAAAGTTTAGAGGGGCATTTTCCTTTATTTGAAGTTATTTTTGTATATTGTGTTTCTTATCCTTCGTATGGCTATAATTACTTTACTTTTTAATTTATAATAAATTCTTTTTTTTGTTGTTTATGATTTAAATTTTTGGGTTCATGGTCTGCTATAAGTACCCCCTGTAGGCCACACTGCACATTTGCATATACATAATTAACACTACTCCACATCAAATAAAGTACTGTACTACATTTGTACCTCCCAGAGATGCAAAGCACAGTGTATAAATGGGTGCATAACTGGCTTAAACATGGAAAACAACAGGTTTTGATGGGAGGAAATTCTACCAAACCAAATGATGTGAAAAGGATGGAATACCTCAGGAATCAGTGTTTGGAATGCTACTCTTTTAATTTACATGAATGCTCTAGATTAAAATCTAGCAGGTGTTAGCAAATTAGACAAAATAGAGGCCATTCTAGAATCAGTAAACTCATTGCAGAAGGTTTGGTACAGAGTTCAGATTGAAGCAGATATGTAACAGATAAGTGTTCATGCTATTTAATGTAACATTTTTAAAATAATTAAAAAATTGTTATATGTACAACATTGGGGGGAGAATGTGGTGGGGAATGGTTGGGGGATCTGAAACTTGAAAATATGACTAATGAGAAAGATATGGCAATCCTAGTGAATGTGTGACTGTCCACCACTAGACAATATGCAGGTTATTAGGCAGGCTGACAGGATTTTAGGCAACATAGTACTGTGTCTGGTATTTTTCGAGTCAGGTTATTCTAAAGTAGGACGATCCCTAGTAGGACGATTGATTGATAGATACTATCTATCTATCTAGACAGAATCTATTTGGACAGAGACGACTTTTTTCTAATTTTGGTTCTGTACATTACCACAATGAATTTTAAATGAAACAACTCAGATGCAGTTGAAGTGCAGACTTTCAGCTTTAATTCAGTAGGTTGAACAAAAAGATTGCATAAAAATGTGAGGCAACTAAAGCATTTTTTTTTTTAAACACAATCCCTTCATTTCAGGGGCTCAAAAGTAATTGGACAATTGACTCAAAGGCTATTTCATGGGCAGGTGTGGTCAAGTCCATCATTATGTCATTATCAATTAAGCAGATAAAAGGCCTGGAGTTGATTTGATGTGTGGTGCTTGCATGTGGAAGATTTTGCTGTGGACAGACAACATGTGGTCAAAGGAGCTCTCCATGCAGGTGAAAGAAGCCATCCTTAAGCTGCGAAAACAGAAAAAACCCATCCAAGAAATTGCTACAATATTACGAGTGTCAAAATCTACAGTTTGGTACATCCTGAGAAAGAAAGCAAACACTGGTGAACTCAGCAACACAAAAAGACCTGGACGTCCACAGAAGACAACAGCGGTGGATGATCGCAGCATCATTTCCATGGTGTAGAGAAACCCCTTCACAACAGCCAACTAAGTGAACAACACTCTCCAGGGGGGTAGGAATATCGATATCCAAGTCTACCATAAAGAGAAGACTGCATGAAAGTAAATACAGAGGGTGCATTGCAAGGTGCAAGCCACTCATAAGCCTCAAGAATAGAAAGGCTAGATTGGACTTTGCTAAAGAACATCTAAAAAGCCAGCACAGTTCTGGAAAAACATTCTTTGGACAGATGAAACCAAGATCAACCTCTACCAGAGTGATGGCAAGAAAAAAGTATGGAGAAGGCAAGGAACAGCTCATTATCCAAAGCATACCACATCATCTGTAAAACATGGTGAAGGCTGTGTGATGGCTTGGGTGTGCATGGCTGCCAGTGGCACTGGGACACTAGTGTTTATTGATGATGTGACACAGGACAGAAGCAGCCGAATGAATTCCGAGGTGTTCAGAGACATACTGTCTGCTCAAATCCAGTTAAATGCAGTCAAATTGATTGGGCAGTGTTTCATGATACATATGGATAATGACCCAAAACATACACCCAAAGCAACCCAGGAGTTTATTCAAGTAAAGAAGTGGAAAATTCTTGAATGGCCAAGTCAGTCACCTGATCTTAACCCAATTGAGCATGCATTTCACTTGTTGAAGACTAAACTTTGGACAGAAAGGCCCACAAACAAACAGCAACTGAAAGCCGCTGCAGTAAAGGCCTGGCAGAGCATTAAAAAGGAGGAAACCCAGCATCTGGCGATGTCCATGAGTTCAAGACTTCAGGTTGTCACTGCCAGCAAAGGGTTTTCAACCAAGTATTAGAAATGAACATTTTATTTCCAGTTATTTAATTTGTCTAATTACTTTTGAGCCCCTGAAATAAAGAGATTGTGTTAAAAAAAAGCTTTACTTGCCTCACATTTTTATACTTTTTGTTCCAGCGACTGAATTAAAGCTGAAAGTCTGCACTTCAACTGCATCTGAGTTGTTTCATTTAAAATTCATTATGGTAATGTACAGAACCAAAATTAGAAAAAAGTCGTCTCTGTCCAAATATATATATATATAGATAGATAGATACTTTATTAATCCCAAGGGGAAATTTATATGGAATACTGTGTGAAATTTTGCTATCATAGCTCTAATATAACAAAACAGAACACAACAGCTCTAAAGAAAATAAAAAAAAGAGTTAGTAAATGGATTCCCAGACTGTGATATAAGAGCTATGAGGAATGATTGAAGGGTGTTAATCTTTTATTCTTAAATAAATTGAGAATAAGAGCTTGCACAATACAATTTTTTTACAATTTTGAAGAAACTATTGATGTTACTTTACAAATTTTCTATTCAACAAGAACACAGAATCCCAGGTGAAAGTGTTTACAATGTCACTATTTCTTGACATGGAAAACCAGGTATACATGAATGAAGTTTCCAAGTATTGTAATTGACAGTTATACTTTAGGAAGCCTCAAATCAGCTTGATAACAGATCTGATCTCATTATAATTATATGCTCTAAAATTAATTTTACTTTTAAAGTTATGGTAATGCATAAGAAGTTCCACTTGGATGTTTACATAACACAAATTACTTTGACAGTTACTTGTGAAAAATTAAATGGTTGATTGCAAAGGTTGAAATATCATGAATTGCTTTCTATGTGGTGACCAAAATGAGAGCTAACCCTACAGAAAAAAAAACTACATCTAGCTAAAATTGTGTAATTCTAAAATAAATTTAATGGGTGACTAGGACTTTAGCCTACAGGCTAGTTATTTAAAACTGTCATGTATAAAAAATGGTGCTCAAAAAGTAGAGCTTAAAAATACTGTGACTGTATTTCTACTCAAAATCCTGCACTGAACATCTGAATTACGGTGAGAATCACTCAAAGCTGAATGTCATTAATGAATTATATTGGCTGTACAAGAACATCCAGTGTTACTGAATAATTGCATGCATCACATACATATAATCTACAGTATTCTAATACTTTACTGCTTACTGATGCCCATCTTCTGACATTGTTACATAAGCATTAACATATTCATTTTTTATGTTATGTGCTATCCAGTTACCACAGTAACAATGATCTCTGCATTAAAAAAGTAATGGGAGACATGCAGGAAGGAATTTTATATACTAAATACATGACAATGAATCTAAACTTAAACTTCTTTAATTAGATCAGTGAAGTCAACCCTGTGTTTCAGGTTAAATAAGCTATCCTCTGGAAAAGTTCTCAACTTATTAGCAAAGGTTCTCACACAAATTATGTAACATGAAGATAAAGGGACATTCAAAGCATATCTTAAGATATAAAAGGCTCAGTGAAAACAAACAAAAAAATACTGAAAAAATAAAAAAGCACTGAAACAAATCCATTAAACTACGGTAAAGGAAATCAGAAATGGGGCATACTACACAAATGTACTCTGGGAAGAGTATTAGTCGGTCACAAAGAGAATTTGGTATTTGGTACACTGTTTTAATCCCCAGGGGGTTATAGCAAAGGCTAAATGTGAGAAATCTGACAGAATGCTTTCCAGAACTGTGCAAAAATTCAGATGTCATATGCAGAACTTGTGGCTAGGGTCAGAAATTCTACAAAAGCCACTAATAAATAATCATCATGGTATATCTAGCATTGTATAGGTAAAGGTATTACCCAGATCTTTTCTATCAGTAATAACGACTTCCATAAATTCAGTAAAATAAAAAGGGACTGCTTATAGCTGGTAGGGATACGCAGTATACCAGTAAAAATTCCTCAGCCAGTAGAAACATTCAGATGTCATTTTTAACTTGGTCAACAACATCTGCAAGCTGCCTTTGTTACTTGTTGCAAAAATAGACTGTGTGTAGTGGGGAGTTTGAGTTCCATTATCTTCTGACACAACCAGCATTCTCACATTGCACAACCATAACCAACTAAACAGACTCAATTCTGATTTTTGGCTAACATCCAATTTTTTGTTGAAGACGATCAATTACTTGTTATTGTCCATTTATTACAGGTAGACTCCCTTGGAAAGATGCACACATAAGGCACACAATTTCAAGATAATTTGATTAAAACGTTTAGATGTAGCTCATATTCATGTGGCATACATCCACCTCAGATTAAGCACCATATACAAAAGTGGTCTAAATCCAAATTGAAAGGTTGTGATTCCATGCAATTACTGCTGTTCGGACTTCTCTAAAATTATTGGATCTATGTCACGTATAAGAAAAAATTATATCTGAAAGAAAATCAGAATTGAGTTGCAGTGAGGATGTAACATAAATACAATATTTGGAAGACACTACAAATTATCCTTAGAAAATCATTCCAGATGTGAAAATTTTAAACATCTGCTGTAATTTAGGTAAAATTTTGATTTATTTCTGCATTAAAAGAAATTCTACATCCTATCCCACCTGTTTTTTCTAAGTGGCTGTATTGTCCATTTTCATGGTTTTCCAGAAACAGATGATCATTCATTTTATAGGAAGTGATTTCTGTCTGAAGCTTCTTAATCTCAGCCTCTTTCATTTCTAGCTGCATTCTGAAGGAACAGGAAGGTAGTACAGTGAATCATACATTATCAGATAGGTGACAAAAATAATATATATATATATATATATATATATATATATATATATATATATGTTTACTAAAGTAGTCTGTAAAAGCTAAACTAACAGACAACTATAATACAGCTCCTGTCAAAATGAATGAAAAGTATTTATACTCTTTAAAACTGTCTGCTTGGCTTAGAAATTACATTAGCTTTTCTTTTTGAACTTATCTTAAACTTAACTATTTTAGACAGTACATGCATCTCTCTGACTCACATTGATATATTTTGAGACAAAAAAGCTTGAAAAGTCATTTTTATCCAGACGCTACAAAATGTTCAAAGTTTGTTTGCAAATGACTTATTAAATGTGTCCACTGTGCACCCTATTAGTGTGAGGATAGTAATTGCAGTAATATTTTCTATTAAAAATTGAACAAAGTACAGCAAGTTGAACTTCAACATGACTGTAAATAATATAATCATTTACTATCCTATCCTACCTTAAATCATGAACAAATGATTCTAAGTTTTGACTTTCTTTCTTCTCAGATGTCTTCATCCCAACGTTCTAGGAAAGAAAAAAAGCATTCAGCAAATTATAAATACTACACAGGGCTACAGAGAAATTTGTTATTGTAAAGAAACAGTTATTAAACCAAATGTCAATTTCAACAAATTTCAGCTCCAAAAAATAATTATTATCATAACAATTACATAAATCAGTACTGCGTAAATCCAAACAACATACAAAATAACTTTTAATGCATTGGCCTAGGTGAAACACAAGATCTATGGTTAGCAATTTTAAAAAGTGTGTAAATAAACTTCAATGAGCATTATTTCAATTTAACTATTAATATTACCTGAAAAAAACAACAAAATATTGCAAAGTAGCTAAGCTAAAACATGAATAAGTGCATGTTCCCAAATTTTTTTTTTTCTCAGTTACAACATATGGAATAAACTGTACAATATATAATAGCCTATGGTATATGTTTTCAAGAGCTCACTCACAGTCATTTGTAATTTCCAAATAACCCAAAATGCACATCTTTGAGAATCTACAAGGAGAAAAGGAGTACCAAGAGGTAAACCCACTCTAATATGGAGAGAAGGTGCTAAGCCAGCAAGAAATTCAAAACTAGAATATAAGATCCATGCAGAAACAGTATTAACAACTGTTAAATCAACAAGCAGTCTTACTACTGTAACAGGAGCATAGAATGTTTTCTTCATCTTTCTTAACATTACAGACCTTTACAAGTATTTTTCAAGATTAGATGTGCATATTTACTAAAGACAAATTCATTCCAGTTTTTTTAATTTTAAATGTGCCAATTCAACCACTAATTGGTGAACCTGCTTTTCTGAGTGAAGAGCTACAGTTAGCTACTATAACAATATCATGTCAAATTTCAATCTCATATTTAAGACTTCCCAAAATCCCAATTAATATATAAATTGTTTAGGTCAGATTCATAAACTACTGGGGCTAGAAGCTATATTTTGGTCTTAATTGAAAACTTAAGAACAGAAATGTCCTAGATATTCAAAATATTTAAGGGAGCGGCAACCTTGGCAAAGTGTCCTGTGGTCTTGTGTTTATTACAGTGAAGTGATCAGAAAACCAAGTGACATGGCAGAAAGGCGTGAACAAGAACAGTAGCATATCTGAACATCAAGCAAATCACAGAAGCTGATTATGTGACAAAGAACACTATAATAGGTAGATGAAGAAGAAGAAGGGCAGTAACATCTGCTATGTGTAGAGTGCAGGAGACAGAATGCAAGAATGACAATGAACTGAAACAAGTACTACATTTTATGTAGTAGCAACCTGGTGCCCATGACCTTTGGTCATGTGCTTACAGCAAAGCAATTGAGAAACCAAGCAATAACCACAATAATGTTAGAAAGAACAAAAAGAGCAGTGACATCTACTGAGCGCATATTGCCGGATATGTTCTAGAAACACAAAATGTTTTAGGTTGGACAAACCTGGTGGCCAGAAAAGTTTACTGTAATACAACTACCGTCCACCGAAGACAACCACCATAATGACAGAAAGAAAAAGAAGGGAGGCAGCAACATTTACAAAGCTTCAACCAAATCAAGCTCATAGGCATGAAAGGCAAAGTTCAGGATACACACTGCAGGAACACCCTAAAAACAGAAATGCACTGTGACAATCAAGAAGATTGTCAAATACCCTAAACTTAAAAATCACATTAAAGTATTGCTTTTACATCCTTCATTGAAGTTTCATTGAAGACCACTACTTGGCCAACTTAAATCAGTGATGTCAAGCTGTATATTTTAATGCTGAAAACCAAAGAATGTGTTGACAAAATAGAAATGTCTTGCTTGCTCAAGATTAGCCATCAGAAGTAATAAAAGATACTCTGACTTCCTGAGTAACTGAAAGAAGTAACTATTTAGAAACTACAAAAAGTGTCAACAGCTCCTTATCTGTAACTTATTTTTTATTTACGCCAGTTTTTATTTGAAATTTATTTTAGGATTGTAGGTCTGCGAGTTTTACTAATGTACAAATAATATTTCAGTAATACAGTATAGGCAAACAAACGGAATCAAAATGTAACAGTACTAATACAACTTTTAGTATATCTTTGGGTTAACGCAAAAACATCAATTATCTTCATTTGCACAATTACTTGATAAAGTTAGAGTTCCAAAAAGTAAATTGCAGTAAAAAATCCTTAAAGCAAGTATTGCTGCCAGAGTTTAAAATTGCCATCAGCTTAAAATGTATTCAATTCCCAACCTAAATTGGCCCTAGTTTTAATGATAGCATTACATGTATTAAGGGCAAGAAAATGTATTGCTAAAAAATTATAGTGGCATCAATTTAATCTCATTCTTTAGCACAAGAAAAATGTCACACACCTCCTTTAAAGAAAACTGGTGCAAAATGGATTCAAGACTTGTTAACTCATCTTGATTCTCCACCATTTTCTGCTGAAACCAAATTAGTTTTTCCTTTAAGTCATTTGAAGTTGACTGTAGATCTTTGTTTTCATTTTTTAAACAGTTATTTTCTTTTATAATGTTTTCCTTGTCTATTAGCTCCTTTTCAAGCCTAGAAATTGTTTGCTTTGCATCTTCCAGGAGACTTAATGTCTTGTTTTTTTCAGACTCTAGTTGTGATTTTGCTGTGTTCTCCTTACTAATGTCCTCCTTCAACTGCCTGTATAAAAAAAAAGATCAATAACACAAAATCTGAAAAAAAACAAAATTAACAAAGCAGCACACTTCTCTTTTAAAAATATAAGCATTTGTTTTGGAGTTTAGGGTCAGGTTGTCTTTTTGTACATTAAAACAAAAAGTAAAAGTAATCCCCAAGCTGAAAATAATAACATTCATATAGCTCATTTCAAACAAAAAGCTTAAAGTGCAGTACAAATAGTAAAAGAAAATTTTCAGAATTCAGGTAGTCTGTACGCCTACAATTATCATAAGTCCCAGAAGATTCAGTCCTGCAGTTTTCATCATAGTGTTACCATCCTATATCCTTTATCCTCATCTCAAATGTCAAATCTTCTTTTCAGTGTTTAGAATTCATGGTTTTTAATTGATGAAGCCACCTTGATTGGATAGGTGCGTAAATGCTGCTGCACCTTTTGTCCCCGACTGGCATTTCGTGACTTGTAGAGTTTCAGTAACAGCTTTGGGGATTTGACTTATCCACTGTATTAGCTGGTCCACACTTCTCATTACCTGAGCTTTGGACTTCTGGGATGATGAACAAAACAATTTACAATTATATCGGATAGTGATGTATAGGCAGACAGACAATGTCTGTTGTCTGCTGTTCTTGTAAAGCCTTCTTAGTGTCCCCTTATTCCATTAAAGTTATATCTTTTAGACCCTTCCAGGTAACATGAAACAGGTTAAGTTAAAGTCAATTTGCAAAAAAGGCATAAAGACCTTGATTTTCTACTTTTATTAACCTTCAGGTACATTAAAGTATTCCTTTGATTTCAGGGAGTGAATCTACGTACACATTCTTAACAAAGGCAGAACCTGGTTTTATCATCTGGAGTTCTCCTTTGTCTAAATGTTCCGAGGTCATTAAACTGTTCAAAAAACAGTTAAATGTTGTCATTGGCCATCATGAATCCAAAAGTATGCATGAAGCCTGTGACATTTTTAAAACACAAGAAAAATTATGTTTAGTCAAATTGAAATACATTTCTGTTACTGGATAGCACACAGCAGACTCTTTTCTGCTTGGCTGTGCGCGTGAACCCTGCAAAGGTCTCAATACATGTGCTTCTTCCTTTATACCCGGTGCTGTTGGACTAACAACAATATAGGTATTTTTATTTCAGTAAGATACTGAGTTAGGTTAATTTGTACTTTAAAAAGTAAATCGGGCTCCTTAGCGCATGTTGCTTCTAATCTGTTACCCTACTGCTCTTGAGATTGAGTTGCTGAGTTTAGCACTTTATGTTCAACTCTTCAACATTAATTTAGCGATTTCTGAAATAATAATAAAGATTATTTCATTCAGGTGAAGGAATAATGTGACTGCCCAAACATTTATCTCTAGAAATTTATTTTGTGGATGCTTCTATCCATGGCTACTGGAAGAGTGTGGAAAACAAACACATGTGCAGGTCGACAGAATGCAACAAACATGTGCATACTACAAAATCCTAAACAGTAACCTGGTTAAGGGTTTACATGGCCACATAATCGGGTTATTCGCTGATAATTCTACCTCTGTTAACAGGTTTCTCAGAAGCCAATAACCTTTTTTCAATAAACTGAACAAGGGTTTACATGGCATTTTAGAAAACATGTACAGTATATATTAATATCTGAGATATATATATATATATCTATACTAATAAAAGGCAAAGCCCTCACTGACTCACTCACTGACTGACTGACTGACTCATCACTAATTCTCCAACTTCCCGTGTAGGTAGAAGGCTGAAATTTGGCAGGCTCATTCCTTAGAGCTTACTTACAAAAGTTAAGCAGGTTTCATTTCGAAATTCTACACATAACGGTCATAACGGTCGATAACGGTCGACAACGTCCGCCATGTTGAACTTTCTTATTTATGGCCCCATCTTCACGAAATTTGGTAGGCGGCCTTCCTGCGCTAACCGAAACCGATGTACTTACTTATTTCGATGGTATGACGCCACTGTCAGCCGCCATATTGAATTTTCCAACGTCACCAATTTTCCAACTTCCCGTGTAGGTAGAAGAATGACCCCGTCTTCACGAAATTTGGTAGGTGGCTTCCCTGCACTAACCAAAACCGATGTACGTACTTATTTCGATGGTATGACGCCACTGTCGGCCGCCATATTGAATTTTCCAAACGTCACAAATTCTCCAACTTCCCGTGTAGGTAGAAGGCTGAAATTTGGCAGGCACATTCCTTACAGCTTACTTACAAAAGTTAAGCAGGTTTCATTTCGAAATTCTACGCGTAATGGTCATAACGGTCAACGACGTCCGCCATATTGAACTTTCTTATTCATGGCCCCATCTTCACGAAATTTGGTAGGCGGCTTCCCTGCGCTAACCGAAACCAATGTACATACTTATTTCGGTGGTGTGACGCCACTGTCAGCCGCCATATTGAACTTTCCAACGTCACTAATTCTCCAACTTCCCGTGTAGGTAGAAGGCTGAAATTTGGTACTTATTTCGGTGGTATGATGCCACTGTCGGCCGCCATATTAAACTTTTAACGGAAACCGATGTACGTACTTATTTC
>JANRMT010062856.1:89969685-90004307 GCA_026402145.1 Polypterus bichir lapradei
CTTTCGACAACCGCCAATGCCTCTTAAACATCTTAGATTCACAGGTGACGATTTCAGTAGTGGACACTTTGATGTTTATGAGTGTTTAAACTCTCAAAAGCTGGATGTGATTTTATCGATGAAACCGGTTGTGTGCTTACAATGCTTGACAGATGCCGAATGTCACTTCAACACAACAAATCCTGCAAATACTATCGTAATTGAAACAAACCATGAAACTCAAACCGATTATGACAGCAGCAATCCAAGCTGTGAGATTTGAGACAAGATTACTGTTCACATGGCCAACTGTAAGTTACATGCTCAAGAGTAAGCTCAGTGCACAGCTTGGTCATGTTACAACCGGAGGGCCGAACTGACAACATGGTATGCAAAGAGATCTTTAACAAATAATTATTGGCATATTTTCCCTCAGTTTAAAAAGGTTAAATTTTCTTCTTAATAAAAATTTTAAGGCAGTACTTCGCCGCTGCGAAACACGGGTATTTTGCTAGTATATATATATATATATATATGAGTTTATGAGATTTGTAAATCACTGCATTGTTTTATTTACATTTTACACAGCATCCAAACTTTTTTGGAATTGGGGCTATATGTTTATGTGTGTGTGTGTGTGTGTGTGTCAGTATATAAAACTTGTAAAGTTATTCAGCAACAACACTAATTTAGCACTAGAACACTGATGGTGAACCTTTTGGGCTTGTCGTGTCACAAATTCTAAAAATGCCTAACGTGATTTTGTTAGTATGTCACCCCCTAAGCCAACCCTCAAAACAAAAGAGAAATAAATCTTTGCATATTACTTAATTTAAAAAAAAATACAGCCCAATCATAAGTTGTGTTATGCATTATAAAAGTAAAAGTTTTGTTATTCTAGAAACTTTCGAAGTTTATCAGAGCAATGCTACCGGTATACAGTATTTATATCCCTAATTTGGGCCTTTGTCCCCCATTATTTTCAACTTTGTCCAGATTTCTTTTGCTAAGAGGTTGAAAGGTAAGGAAAGAAATGTCCCACATTCTGAAGATGGAAGGCTGACAAAGATACACTTTCCCATTGCTATTTTCCACACACAGCATAATGTAATATGTGACGCTTAATGTCACAGTGGTGAATAGCAAAGAAAATTCGCCGGTTTCAGCAGGATTAAGAGGGACAGAGGAAAGAAATGTAAAAGAGCACACACTTAGAAATGCAGACTACTTGCCCTTTGCAGAAGTGTAACCATGAAGAGAAAACAACATCAGTACTGCCATTTGTAGACTATTGAGACAGTATACCAAAATATTCTTTGAGGTTAATACCTTCCTTACCTCTGAAGCAGCATTGTTGAATTGGCTCTTGGTACAAAATTATTGAATGCACTAAACAAGCAACGAATGCAAAAGCTGATTTTATACAAAAGCTGGTAGCATGCTCATTTTGGAGACTGCAGTTGCAGAAATCGCTCTTGTGCCTTAAAAATGACCTTCAGGTACAGTGGTTAAAAGTCAATTGATTTTTGCGGTTACCGTGATGACCGATTAAGTGCTGATACAGATGGTGAGAATACATTTTCAGCTGTGGGTGGTGCAAGGTCTCATATTTCTTATAGTTTTGTTATTTCAATTTCTTTGGTAACTTAAGTGATTGTGAAACGTTATCATGTCACATTTGACATGTATGTAATAGGTTTGCCACTACTGCATTAGACGCTAAACAGATAAACTTACAAGAGTTCTGTCTATTACTGGAACCTAAATCAAGTTTGTTCACATTGGTGTTGAACTCTGCAAGGACTCATCTTACTTCCTCTTAGGTTCCTGATCTTCACAGACAGGATATCAACTTCCAATAGAGGACTTGAGAGTAACCAGTTTGGGAACTTAAGAGTTACAACTCTTTAGTTTAAGGATGATGTTATCTTCTTAGTTTCATTAGACAGTAATCTCAGGTGTGCACTGGAATAATTTATTGCTAAGACAGTAATCTCAGGTGTGCACTGGAATAATTTATTGCTAAGTGTAATGTAGTTAGGATGAAAATTAGTACCACCAAATCTAAGACCATAGTTCGTTTCCCATACAACACTGGTTTATTCTCTTCAGGTAATGGCTGTAGTAATTGGAGGCATTCAGTTGCCTTCAGTTCTGGATCATGAATGGAGAGGACTATTGTGGCATGCGGCTGTGGGTAGAGCCCAGCCGGGACGCCCAGGAGGACCAGAGGAGGGCTTGTGCTTCCTCCAACCACGAGGGGGCGACCATCTTGGTTGTGTTGGCGGCCATGGGTAGAGGGCATGGAAGCCCAACCCTGTAGGGGCCCGTGGCCACTGCCAGGCGGCGCCCCAGTGCCCTGAAGAACCCTGGACCTCAGCACTTCCGCCACACCCGGAAGTGCTGGGGGGAAGAGGACTGGGAACACCCGGAGGGCTTCCGGGTGCGCAGCCGGCACTTCTGCCACACGGGGGCATGTCCGCGGGGGATTGCCGGGGAAGCAGCTGGAGCCCATCCGGGTTGCTATTTAAGGGGCCGCCTCTCTTCTGTCATCAGCAAGAGTCGGGTGGAAGAGGACGGAGCTAGAGAGAGGAGTGGAGGTGGCCAGAAGGAAGGCAGAAAGAACTGTGAGGCCTGGACTTTGGGGGAAATCGGTGCTGGAGGCACTGGGTTGAGCACGCCAATACTGTAAATATTGCATATATTAAATGAATGTGATGGGTGCTAAACTGTTGTCCGTCTGTCTGTGTCCGGGTCCAGTTCCACACTATGGAATTGACTAATGAATCAGTGCAGTGGCTGCAATTTTGCTGACATTGTATTGGACCATGATGTGAACAGGGAACTATATCCTTGGATACAGCTTTTAGTTTGGCAGTCAGTCTAGACTTATGGTCACAAGCTCAGTGTAGTAACTGTAAGAATGAGATTTCAGATGCAAGCAACATGGCTATTGGGTTCATTCTCTGTAATGGTGGGGAAAGAGTTAGCAATCCTGGAAGACTACCAATTACAACCACTGCATCTCTAGATTGAGAGACTGTAATGGTTGGGTATGTAAGGTGGTGCCAACTGGGAAAGGCAGTTAAAAAAAAAAAAAACCCTGACTGATGCTGAGGAAGACTGTGTTGGGTGGCACAGTGGCAGTGATTAGCTTTTAGTGGTAAAACCCCTACCTGTGTGGGCTGCTCTGTATTTATATAATTTTAAAAATGTAAGGAACACAACTGATTTCAGTATCACACACCACCATAACTATAGCATTAGGCTTATGTGAAAAATCAAACTAGTGTAGAATTATCTCTTACAGGAAAGAGTTTAATGGATTCAATGGTATTTTATTATTAGATATCAAATATAATGTAACTTAAGTGGTAAGAATCAAGCAAGTTTGTTTTTTGGCCATAATATCTAAAGATATTTTTCACATCCTGAAAAAAAAGTGCAAATCAAGTTTGTGCTTAAAATCCCTGACATTTTTTCTTATTTCAATGATTCACTTCAGCTCCTGTGACCAGTGGGCACAATGCTACCAACAATGTATAATAAAATATATTCAATAATAATGACAATAAAGTAAAAAACCTGCATTATCACAGGCCCAGTGTCCACTACAACAAAAACATACAGAAAACTATATTCATAAAGTGGATGCCGTTCAATATTAAAAAAATGATGAACAAACCTCGTTTGCTGTCTTAACTGATCAATTTCTGTTTCAAGAGTCAAACATTTCCTTTCAACCTGTTGTCTTTCATGGTTACACTGTGCCAGACTCTCCTTACAAGTATTTTCACTGCCAAGGACCTTTAAATATATACACAAAAATATGCTAATTAAAATATATAATACAAAATCTTGCAAAAAAGCATTCTGTTTAACATTTATTCCCACTGATGACTCAAGAACTATCAACTACAGAAGAAACAGCAATAAATCAACAATGCAGAGTATGGCAGTTTAATAATAAAACTATTTTGCTAAATAAAGTAAAAAACACATTTTCCCATAGACTGTTTAACCGAGAATGTTTCTCATTTGTTTAGTGAAACATACAATTTGGGGATCATCCTGTATAAAATTTGACTTTTTTATTCTTTCTTTAAAATTCAAAATTATTAAGCCCATTCCAGATGAAGTCAGTAACCAGCAAAATAATATTTTATTTACAAAGTACTGCTTTTAACCCTGTGTTCTTCAACTTTCTGACCAACTTGAGATAACTGTTATAGACCAGAATTGTCAACAAATCATTATGAGACATGCTGTGCCTACATATACAGTATCATTTTCCCAAAAAATGTTTGTGCAGTGAACTGGTACCCTGTGAAGAAATGTTTCATATGTTTGGCCCAGTACTGCAAGAGATAGGATCTGAACCCATTGCTCCCTGGACTTGGATTAAGTGGGCTTGAGGATTTTACATTAAATTAGTGCAATTTCTATTAAACCCGTTAAAACAAATATTTTCACATACTGATGCATTCATTAATTGATCAAACAAAGAGAAAAGAAATCAAAAAGCATCTGTCTGATGACTAATGTTCAATTTAAATTAACATGATACTAATATAAGTATTAAGGTTTCTCAATATGTATAAATACAGTGTAGTATGTTATCTTTTAAAATAATGTAGCCAGTGAGGGGCCCAAGTTTCCTCCAAAGCTTGCATATTGTAATCTTTTTAGATAGCCAATAAAAGGTGTCATTTAGCTTGATTTTTCACTACATTCATAATGCCTAAGCACGGTACAACACCCTAGTAATAATGTAGCCATAAATTCATAGACAAGAAATTCAAGAGATAAAAATAAAGGTTCATAATACCACCACTTAACTGAACATTCTCTTATATTATAAGAAAACAGAAATAAACAATTTTCATTACTTAAATGAGTCTTCTGAGGAATCACTCAGAACAATCTGTCTACCTTTAATCAGAGGTATGGTATGACTGTGTCTCCCTATAAACAATAACATGAAGAAGTACTATATTTGTGAGATTGCATGTGTCTAATCATTTGCTTAATGTTATTATTTTATTATTGTCATTAATTATCCTATATACGAGGTGTGTCTATTAAATAACGAGACTGATTAAATAACTTACCTTTATTTATATGTAATACAAATGTAATGCTTGTCCTCTTCAATATACTCCCCATTTGCACTAATACATTGCTGCAGTCTTGTTTTCCACTGGTCGAAGGCATGGAGCAAATCTATTTCTGTCAGCTGTTTTAACAAATCTGCCGTATTCTTCTTTACAGCATCAACTGACTCAAAACATGTCCCTTTAAGCACTGATTTAACTTTTGGGAAAAGATTAAAGGCACATGGTGCTAAATCGGGCGAATATAGAGGATGTTCAAGTGTAGTACAGTGCTTGTCGGTCAAAAACTACTTTACAGAAAGTGCTGTGTGAACAGGCGCATTGTCCTGGTAAAGAATTAAACCATTTTCCCACAGTTGCAGCAATTTTTTTCTGACTTTTTCTCTCAGCTTTATCAAAACTTCCTTATAATAATGCTGGTTAACTATTGTGCCTTCTGGAACCCATTCTTCGAAAATTACACCCTTGATATCGAAAAACACAATGAGCATGGCTTTGAATTTTGACTTGCTTTGACAAGCTTTTTTCATTCTTGGTCCAGGGCGTTCATCATCTTTGACATTCTCACGTCCCTTGCTGAATCTTTTGTGCCACTCAAACACAAGCGCACGAGACAGGCAGTCATTCCCATAAGCTGTAGCAAGCATTTGAAAATAGTCTGTTGGTGTTTTGTGCAATTTTACTAAAAATTTCAAATTGACACGTTGTTCAACTTTTAGACTTAGCATTTTTTCGGCACACTACAGAAAACACAACCAAACTAAATGGTGACTCACAATCAACTCAACGTCATAGAGTGTTGCTGCTTGTCATGCAGGTTCAGACATATTCAAGGTCACCACGCATGCAGTTATAACCGGTTCCGACTGCTTTGTTTACTAGGTGGAATCATAGTCTCGTTATTTAATAGACATACCTCGTACAGTATGTCACTTTCTTTAGACTGTTATCTTGTATATTGTGCAAAATGCCACTGTTTGTTTAAAAAAATACACCAAGATTTCAAGCAGTGGGGGTGAAAATTGCCTCTTAAAATATTAGATTATTTCCTTTGCCTATTCTGGAAATACCTGGTCTGAGCACCTTATTTTTACTATCTTTAAAAGACTGTTTAGTTAAAAGGAACTAAAAACTGTATATTATATATTTTTGCATATATTACATTATACAGTTAGGCTCATAAGTATTTGGGCAATGACACAATTTTCATTATTTTAGCTCTGAACGGCACAATGGATTTGAAATGAAGAAATAATTACATGATTGAAGTGTAGGCTTTCAACATTAATTCAAAGGGTTTAACAGAAATATAGTATGAGTCCATTTAGGAATGACAGCCATTTTTATACATGGTTTCCCCCCTTTTTCAGGGGCTCAAAAGTATTTGGACAATTAACTGAGAAGCTATTTCATAGCCAGGTGCGAGTATGTTCCTCACTAATGCATTAACTGTTATGCAGGTAGAAGGTCTAGAATTGATTCCAAGTGTGCAATTGCATTTGAAGAAAAAACAATTCACAACATTTAGCCTAGCCAAACCAAGAACACTCTCTGGGAGATAGGCTCAATATTGCCAAAGTCTACAATCAAGAAATTACTTCATGAAAGTAAATACCACAATGTGCATACCACTAGTAATCCTCAAGCATAGGAGGGGCAGAACAGACCTTTCCAGAAAAAATTAAAATAGTCCAGTTTTGGAACAGATTTCTTTGGACAAATTAAATTAAGATCAATATGTACCAGAATGATGAATACAGAAAAAAATGGAGAAGGAATGCCTCATGATCTGCAGTACACCAAATCATTTGTGAAACATGATGGAGGTAGTGTTATGGCATGGGAATGCGTGACTGCCAATGGAAGTGGGTCACTGATGTTTATTGATGATACAGTATAACTTATGGCAGAAGTAGCAGGATGAGTTCTGAAGTGTACAGGGCAATATTGTCTGCTCAGATTCAGACAAATGCTGCAAAACTGACAAGACATCACAAATGATAGTACAGATGGTCGGTGAGCTAAAACATACTGGGATAGCAAACCAAATGCTTTTCAAGGCAAAGAAGTGGAATATCCCTCAATGACCAAGTTAATAAACTGACCTTGACCAAATTGGATATGTATTTCATTTGCTGAAGACAGAAAGTCCAACGAACAAGTAGCACCTAAAGACAGCTGCAGTAAAGGCCTGGCAAAAATCAGTAGGGTGGAAACCCAGCACTTGGAGATGGGTATGGGTTCCAGACTTCAGGCATTCATTACCTGCTTAGGATTGTCAACCACGTATTGAAAATCATTGTTATATTCCTGATTATGTTAGTCTGTCCATACGTGTTTCAGTCCCTGAAAATGGGGGAGGAGGCATGTATAAAAATGGATGTCTTTTCTAAATGGCTGATACAATATTTTTGTTAAATACCTTACATTAAAACTGCAAGTTTACACTTCAATCACATATTGATTGCTTCATTTCAGATCCACTGTGGTGACGCACAGAGCCACAATTATGAAAATTGCATCACTGTCCAAATACTTATGGCCCTAACTGAATTTCTCTATATTTTAACATTATGATTTGTTTTGCATTGCTGTTTCATACAATGTTTTTATTTACAACACGCTAGGTGCCTAAGTAAAAGTACACCAAAAGGAGAATAAACTGAACTATATATTTCTTGGCTGATTATTCAAAACATTAAGCAGACAATCTTCAAGTATACAAATTAATTTCACCACAATTATTTTTGTCATAAGGTAAAAGCTTGACAAAGCCCTTTCTAACAGAAAAAATATATTACAATCCATTAACAAAAACCATAAAAGGCAAAATAATGCATATTACCTTTTTTAGCTTCTCTGAAAAGTTTTCTTTGCATTGTTGAAGTGCTACTGTTAGCTTCTCTGCATTATATAAGGCTTCATTTCTTTGCTGTTCCGTTCTAAAGCAAACCCCAAATAAACTAAAATAAATTATATGGCATGACTCCAAATGTATGTTTACTTTGCAGCAACACGAAGATGATCTTTAAAACAAGGACACAGAAACTGACCTTTTTGCTTGCCATGTCTTTTCAGCACATTCAGATTTCACTCGTTTTAGCTCCTCTTTAAGCTTGTCAACTATCCTTTCAGTTGCAAGCACTGTTAACTGGCTCTGTTCAAGCTTTCTTTCAGCATCTCTGCAAAATAAATGAGGAAAGAATTATGAGGTGTCAAGTCAACTTAATCAGTTCAAAACTCTAATATTAAACATTAGCTGTAAACTCTGCATTTACAAAATGAATGAGAGTCAAAACTTCACAGAGAAGTTTGTTTGTGAATTTAATACAGGTAAGATTTGTTTAATATTACTGAACACATACTCTATATATCTGTGTACTGAGCTTAGATTGGTCTGATTTACAATTTTTACCTACCTGTCAGACACCTTTGCAATTGTTATAAATCCTTGTCCCTTAATGAAACTTTATGGAGTAACACCTAATGGAACAACATAGCTTAACTATCACATTTCACATTTTTACTTTTACTATATTAATATTATGTCTAAGCAGTCAACACAGCATTTAAATCTAACTACTAAATATTTACATGGGGTACTAGATGCAAGATTTATAAATGAAGTAAGATGCAAATTTCCAATTTAGCAGCATATTTTTTCCATATTGCCTTAATGAAAGCAATACAAAACTTGTAGGACAAAAAGGCTGCACTGTTTCACAATGATTTAAATTTGAATGAGTGAAAGGATGATGCACTGTTTACTTTTCCAAAAAAAATCAAATAAATATTCATAACTAAATAAATTTTGATTATTCCATAAACTATGGGCCTAATGGTATATGTAACATCTTCAAATTATAACACTGCTTTGCTTCATGAAACTTTGTAAAAGAGAAACAACTCAGTACAAGCCCTGGAGATTTTTAAATTACTCAGAATCAGACATTGGACTAACAAAATAAGTTTACCTTAAGGCATTTTCTTGAGCATTAACTTCAGCTTCCAAGCCAATGATATGTTCTTTTAAGTCTGGCACATTGGACACCTTGGCTTCATAGTTAGACTCAAGATAACAAATCTGTGAAATGTCACAGAAAATTTAAAAAACTGGTACAATAACAATGCAACGTTTAATGCACATAATTATTTGATAAATGTATTTGTATAACAACAGGCACAACGCAAATCTATCAAGGCCCTCTAATTGTTCCTTCTTCAATATAAAACGTTTTTATATGATGCTTAATTACACTTATCTATCAGTGTTTGTATTTTAATCAGGAATTCACATAAAATACTGTTTTTTGCTAGCCAGAAAATGCTGTTTCAAAATACATTAGTGTAATCAAAATTAATAGTTAACATTTTTAGAAAAATCTTTTCAGTAGTTTCGACAGACATCTGTTTGTTACCATTTTAAACTGAAACTTTTAACTTTATTAAACAAAGAGACATGATTCTTGAGTAATAATACATTAATAAGAATTTCTTAAAAATTTCACATCCAGATAAAAACCTTTGACTTTGAGTTAGATAGTTCAGACTGTAATGAGTCCATTTCAGCCTTCAGCCAATCATTTTCAGCAACCAGTGAAGAGTTTTCCTCACAGATTGTACTCAGCTTCCTCTTCAGTTTCTCGTTTTCAATTTCTAGCATCTTCAGCGATGTGGAGAAACCTGAACGAGCCTGAAATCAAAAACTATTTTAAAATCTTAAAAGAAAACAAAAGCTATAGCATCCATGTTAATATATGCATAAGTTACTCAATAGAAAATGTGATGAGGCAGCTATACAGCCCCATATCACCTTTGTGTAGAGTCCAAGAATCTTGAAACATTTTGATTAGGTTTATAAAACCTTAGCTAATTTCATCACAGGCAAGTTCTGGGCATATTTTCTGCAATGAACACACACACGTTCATATCCATGAGGCAGGAACAAACCAATTCATTATGCACGATGTATCTTTTTGCACATGCCCCTTCCTTACTATTTCTTATACAAAAAGCATGTTAGCTCTTGATACTTATGAAAAAATGGCCTTTTAAAATACATGCATACACATGTATATCACACGAGTGATAAATGATATCTAGTGACTTTAAGGTCGTACAGAATTTTACTTTTATATAAAACAGAGTTTTTTCTTTTATGTAAATGACATCTAGTGACTTTAAGGTCATAGAGAATTTTACTTTTATATAAAACAGAGTTTTTTCTTTTATCTCAGATAATTTGTGAAGTCTTTGCTATTTGGTATAAACCTTAGCACATAATAATGATATAATGGTATCCGACATAATTGATCACTAGTAAGTAATGCCCTTCTTCTAAATTAAATTATATGTTTCACATCATTCCGCAAATAGGAATTTTATGTTGAGGTTAAAAGTGCAACATTACTACACTTCATCATTCTAAAATCTAGTAGGTTTGTGTGGCTCTATTAATAAACTGTACTTGCATAAGATGCACCCACAACAGCATGCAAACAGAAAACAATCACTAATGCCTGTTTCTGCAACCTTTATATTATTAACAACATATAACAATCTCACAGGCACTCAGTTAAATTCAGAGTCATGGTCAGGCTAAAGCCTGTCACGTTAACATCAGACACAAGATGAGAACCAACCTTGAATAGAGTGCCAATCCATGACAGTCTGTTCACTTGGTCAAAGCCAGTTTATTCTGACAATTGACCTAATATTCAGTAAATTATATTAATCACATAAAACTCAAATATTCAATCATTCAGATTTACAAGTAATAGCAGTTACATTTTGGCTTTCAAAAAATTGTAGTTTTAAAAACTATGCCCATAAAAGCCAGATGTGAAATCAGTTTTCAAGCTTACTAAGTCAGCTTTTTACAGCAAATACAGTACTTGAAGAAATAATGATAACCTGTATTCAACCTAAACTTACAATAAACTAAACATAAAAATGATAATAGGCAAAATATGTTTTCAAAGTTAGTCAAATATCTTACTCTAGAATTGCTGTCTGACATTCTGCTAGTGCTGGTGAAGCGAGGATGGAAAGATAATGCTTCTCTTTCATCAGGCTTTTGTAGGTCTTCCAGAGTTAAAGCAACCGGATCGTCGCACACAGAACTCTTTACTGATGCACTATTGGAGCCATCGCTGATTTTAAACACAGAGAAAACACCATCAGTGAAGTTCATCTTTTCCCACACATTCTGAGTTGTGTGAAAATCAGTTATTATTGATTATTTACTCTATTTAGAAAGATTCCAATGCAATTAGAAATAATACATTATTCTTTTTCACAGAGTTAGAAAGCAGAGTCCTTGCTTTGTATACTACAAATTGTCTACAGCCAAGTTGGTATATTAATAACCTTTAATGCTGTTGTCTTTTTTTGTTTAGTATTTTACAGTATTTCATGTAAGACCATAAAAGTATAAAAACAGACACACCTGAAACTACACAAGTAACATAAAAAGAGATAACTGCAGACTCTACATTTGCATTCTGATGATCACTGTGGGATAGAACATACTGCAAACAGCAATGTCTGTCATACTTTGTCATAATCTCTTAAAACAAGCTGGCCTAGAACGAGCTCTGAAGTTAAAAATAACCTGAAAATTAAGGCATATCATCAACAAAGCAAAGATACAAAAATCACCTAAACAACTAAAGGCAAACATATGTAATGGAACTTTGCTCCTAGTAAATAAACTGTGGAGATGGTACCACCTACAACAGTATAGGTTTTATTAATAAATAGTCTATCTACTAATACAGAACAGTTTGAACTGGTACCTACCCAGTACCCTGGTTTCAAATCCTAGGCCTGGTTGTTGTCCAAGAGGAGTTTGTATATTCTGTGTTACATATTTGTATGTGCACATTAGGTTGATTGGCAGTTCCAATTTGGTCCAGTGCAAGTGTAGCTGTATGCATAACTGGGCCTTGTGATGGACAGGTGCCCACTGCAAAGTTGCTTTTGGCCTGCTGTACCAAACGGTTGGGAGTAGCTCCAGTTCCCGACAATCCAGAATGAGAACATTAGAACAATTTTGATGAGAACAAGCCATTCAGGCCAACATCCTCACCAATACTATTCAACTAGATTGCTTAAAATAAAGTTTAGTCAAGATTTGATGGTCTACTCACGACTTGGTAATTTATACCGTGCTTCTTTGTGTGAAGAAGTACTTTCTAATATTTGTTTGAAATTTGCCCTTATCAAACTAAAGAATTTATTTTAAAACACCAGCATGTATCCACTATATGAATTCCCTTTATAACTTTAAACACCTCAATTATGTCACTTGTTTCTCTATTTCTTTAAATTGAAAAGGTTTCAACTGTTTTAATCTTTCCTCATAGCTCATAATGCTCAGTACTTCTCTGAACTTTCTCTGATGCTGCTATAGCTTTTTTTCTAATATGAAACCACAACTGCACACAGTAATTGACATGACACCTCACTAGTGCATTATATAACTGAATTGAACTCTACACACTGTGCTATATAACTTAACATCCTATTAGCTTTTTTGATCTCTTCTGTACTCTGACTGGATGTAGATAGTGGTAAGTCCACTATAACTTACAGGTCCTTTCCATAAGGTGTTCTATCAGGTTTCAGGCCTCTCATTGTGTTTTCAATCCTCAGATTTTTACTGCCTGTACATGATACTTTACATTTACTTACATTAAAATTTCACCTGCAACAAAATTGCCCAAGACCTATATTTTATCCAGGTCCCTCTGCAATTATTCAATTTATTGTACATGATCTATCCTTCCTCCTAGCATAGTATCATCTGCAAATTAGCCCAGATGCAGATCTATTAATATGTTACAAAGAGCAGCAACCCCTGCACTGATCCATGACAGACATCATTTCATATCATCTTGTAGTATTTTATCTAAAGCCTTCTCAAAAATCACATTCACTTCTCTGATCGTTGCTTCCTCATACAATTCTAATATATTCATAAAGTTCAATCTCCCCCATCTGAACTCATTATACCTCTTCTTGACATGTGATGCTTATCCTTTCTTTAATAATTGCTTCCATTTCCCTACAATGCATAATTAATTTACTGGGCTATATTTACTTGGATCACACCAATTACTCTTTTTATGTAATGGGAAATATGCCTGCTTTTTATTTCTTAGGAATTATCTAGTGTGCAAAGATTAAAAAAAAATACTTGTTAACGGTAATTATATGTACTCACTAACCTCCTTCAGCATTTTAAGATTGATTGGATTACGCAGATTTTAGGATGTACTGTTATACATATTCATTAAAACTACTAAAATGACATGATTTAGCAGAACACAACTACATACCAATGTTTAATACTTCCATCTAAAAGACTGTTAAATGAAAAACACACAAGCTCAACTACACAGAAAACAAATAGCAGATGTCAATACACAGTTACGAACAAGGTTAAAATCGGGACTATGAGGGCAAAACAGATTACAGTATTTTAAACTTGAAAACAACAAATTTTTCTAATTGTACTTACACTAGTTCCTCTTGAATGTTCTGCAAACTCTTTTCAGTTTTCATTAAACACTTCCGTAAAGCAAGAACATTAACAAGTAAATTTTCTTCTGGATCCGACATTAATAAAGCTGAACATCAGAGATTAAAATTAGAAATAATGAAAAAATATTAATTTTTAAGTGCTCTTTATGACACTCAAGAAAAATGTTTATTTTAAACAGACAAAAAAGAACAAAACTAAGACATGAAAACAAAAGAAAAGTACACAGAAGTACAGATGCATTTTAATATGCTTTGAATCAACACTTTTTAAAGTGGTACACACATTCCATATGCTTCAGCTTTGAGTTACTTTTCCTCATTTATACAATGTTAGATGTACGTCGGCTCGCTTAACATTTTAATACACTGTACCCCGGAACAGAAATTGCACAAGTACGACACTCTTCTCATTATAGAGATATAAAGAAATGGTTTCAATCTAATTGATTAAAAATATTTTTTAAAAAATCAAGCTTGCTAAACATTTTATAAAAAAGACAAACTCCGACTACGTTTCATTATACTGTAAATACAACTCAGCACAAGGTACCTCCAAAATAATATGCTTAATAACGAAGCATCCAAAACCAACGGGTAATACTGGGTTAGTGCTCCAATCAGTGCTCATTCTCTCTAAGTAAATTATGTACTAAGGCGCACAAGAATATTAACTCTTTGAATAAAACGATCTGATTTGGATACACGTTTGAAAGCATTCCCTAGATTATGCCACAGTGTATCGTATATTTGGAAAAAAAATAATCGCAGTTGCATGCAATTCAAAAGAGATCACTTACTTTCTAGATCACAAAGTGCAACGTTTGTCCATTCTTGTAAAGTCACTAAAAAACAGCAGCATTTAAATCCTTGTTTCTAATGAAAGAGAATCACTAGGTGTCTTGAAGTGCACTTTAGTTTCAGATACTTCAGCTTCTTGCTATCATTGCCATAGACAATTATTTTAGAACACCAAAATATACAACCGACACTCGTCTCTCGAGTGGTACTAACGAATTCATACGTTGCGCTACAAAGAACGTCACATAGGTGCGCCGTGACAGTTCGAGCTACGCTTCCAGAGTCTCATAGCAACCACAAATGTTTTATTCCCTTAGCGCGAAGTCAACCTGTTGCAATAGAAGACCGTCAGCCGTTTTGGGGGTTTGTTCTAAACAGTACTCAGGGCAGGGAAGAGCCGCGTAAAAAAACGATTGGACAAAATTAGCCGAGGAGCCAACCCCAGGAGTTACGCCGATTGGCTGATCCTAGCACAGCATCTAGAAGAGACACGAATGAACGTAGAGACCCAAACGGAAGAATTATAAGGATAACTTCCGGGTCAAACTGACTTTGTTTTGTTACTAAGAATGGACAACTTGAAGAGGATGGGCACACGGAGTTGGAAGGGAGTCCAATCGATTATTTTTCCGTCGTAACCGTCAATATTGTACGGAAGCGTATTAGGGCCACGAAGAAAAAAAAGTATATGCTGAGAATAAAATCGACATTTCCACATTATTCTCGCCGTTTATGTCGAGATTAAAGTCAACATGTTGACTTTGTTCTCGTAGATTGTCTCTAAAGTAGAACGTCGTAAACTAAGCTTCAATATAAACTCAATGTTTAACTTAATAGAGTTTCTCAAACCCCGTCATAAGTTAATGTAGCACATTAAATGCTTTGTGCTAAATGTTCCCCGACCCAGGTGTAACTCGCTACATGCTTCTTAAACTCTTGCACGGAGAGGAGGCGCAGGCAGCGATCGCCGCACGGAATACATTCACTTCATGATACTCTTGCTCTCTGAACATTTAGAATGCGAAGATAAATATTTGATATTTTCATGATGAAATGCGTTAAAGCGTGTATTAAGCAAGTACAGTGGTGTGGCGGTAGTGCTGCTAGCTCGCAGCAAGGAGTCCCCAGGTGTAAGTTCAGTGGAGAGAACGTTATGGCAGGTGTGACAAGGCTCCAAAAAGCTGGATGTATGAATGGGTATCACACTGGTTTAACTGAAATATTGTGTAAATGTTGGGTTTGTGAACTGGTGGTCGGAGACACGAACACACAATTAAATGGACGTTCTTCTGAGTGGGCTTTCTTTATGGCATGCGTGCTGTCTCCATCTGACGTACCAAACCCCCAGTTCCTATCCTTCCTTTTTCTTTCTCCACATGAACAATCCACACGATAAACGTCTTTGTGAAAGTAAAACTAAAAATGCCTGTATTATCAATACTAATTTGTTTAAGATTTGTGAAAAGTTTGACACAGCACTGATTTTTTTTAATTGAATTGTATGTGTGTATTTAATACATTAAATGGTAAGTATTTTGAGGGCTGCTGTTTTTCACATTTGCAAAATTCATTCATTTGCACTGGAATCTTGTGTTATACAATGAAATCTTATTTATATATTATTTTAAAATACAAAAAAAATCACCCAATCAGCTTAAAATGCTGGCCCATATATCATAGAAGCAAAGATAAAACAAAAGTCTTAATACTTTCTAAATACATACCCTCCAAAGCCAAGTATCTGTGGGCCTTGAGTTACAAATGAGATCTGCTCCTACATTCGTAAAGTAATTTTGTATGGAAGTCAGAACTTGCACTGAAAATTTCCACTAATGGAAATATTGGCAGCTTTTTTAATTGAAAAATGTTTCAAATTATTAATAATATGAACCAATATTACTGTACTTTATAATACAAATAATTGAACCACTGGTACACACAATATGTTAATCTTATAACTAAAAGTACCACAATTACTGATTACAATGCAATACCTCAGAGAGTTGAAAAAAGTATAATGATGGCACAAAAATAAAACGCTGACATTTTATCCCTCAGCAGAGAGTGCTTTTTGCTAAGAGTGTTCCCATCCAAAACCCCAACCCGAAAGCAGATATACTCCCCGAGACGGCATGCCTGGGAGTTAGCAGTATGTATGTGAAGAGCTACAAGTAAAAGGTTGCTACTGCTCAGCTAAACCACCAGCTGCTCACTTGTCTGAGCTTAATGCACAGCCAGTAGTTACATTCTGCAACACATGTGCAAGACAGCACAAAATGATTGAAAACGGTGATATAAAGTCTGTAGTGTACTGCATTGTCAGTGGGAGCTGTTGTGCCTTCATATGTAGCAAAACTAATTTGCCTCATTCATAAGTAAAAATGGTTGCCATTAAATGAAAATTAGTTTAAAATACATTTTTTATGTGCAGAATTGTCACAACCTGAGATCCACCTGTAATGATTCTCATCTTGCAGTTACACATTAATTGGAACACTGTGTAAATGTATAGTTTTCAGTAAAATATTCTTTTTAGACCTTAACTGTCTTGTTGTGAAAAGTGTTCACAAAAGGTACTTTAACCTGTATGGTCTTTATTGTTGGACAATACTGGAAATGCCTAAATTTACCTTGTATACCCTGCATAACTTACCAATATGACATTCACTCACCACTCATTCTCATCACAGACAGTGACCAGGGTCTGACACTGCTCTGCCAGATTACAGATCAACTAAAAAATGAACTTCAGAATACCTTAACAAGGACAATGGGCCTAAATGATGTAATTTCCCTGGAAGGATTACACTTCAGAATACATTAGCAAAGGCCACCAGCAGCTTCAAGAACTGCACTCCTGCAGGGACATACCAGATAAACTGAGAAAGGACTGCACAAATCAGAGCAACATGACTGAGGTTGGCACCTCAGCTTTAAACCCTAAGCATGTGCCAAGGGCCACATCTTCATCATCATTACCCCATAATATGCTGCATAAGCCTAACGGAACAAGCACAGGTCACACTTGATCAATCATGTGACACATTTCAACAAGATCAGATTGCCATCCTTAAAAGAGCTAAACAAACAACTGATCACTCAAACGCCAACCTAGACAAATGATGTCAATAAACAATAACTTCATATGCAGAGAAAAGTCTGTCTCCCACAGCCCCATCTCCTGACAGTCTGATGTCATTACTAATTGCCTGTCTGTCAGGACTTCTTGTCCTATGCCAGCATTTTTGTTTCTCCGAACGTTTTTGATAAACTTTTGGTTAAATACACCCAATTAAAAGTAATGCTAGTTTTCTTTTATAAGATCCTTATTATTCAATTAAAAGCTACATCTAAATAAAACACTCAAACATTGAGTCTTATTTAATAAGCTAACAAAAACGTCCATTTTTAATCCCACGAGGTCACCATCCTCAGCCACATTGCTCTGTTGATTTGTGCAGCCCTTTCAAAGGTAGCTTTTCTGGTAAGTCCCAGCAGAAGCGCAGCTGTTGTCCTTTCCTGAGGTATTCTGAAGCATAGTACTATATCAGAGGAAGTGCCCAGGGGCAGCAAGAGGCCCTTGGTCCATGCTATAATATTCTGAAATTGATTTCATGTGTAAACTGGCAGGGGCAGTGACAGACCCTTCAAGTAATTGATGTATTGTGAGATGTACAGTGCATCCAGAAAGTATTCACAGTGCATCACTTTTTCCACATTTTGTTATGTTACAGCCTTATTCCAAAATGGATTAAATTCATTGTTTTCCTCAGAATTCTACACACAACACCCCATAATGACAACGTGATAAAAGTTTACTTGAGGTTTTTGCAAATTTATTAAAAATAAAAAAACTGAGAAATCACATGTACATAAGTATTCACAGCCTTTGCTCAATACTTTGTTGATGCATCTTTGGCAGCAATTACAGCCTCAAGTCTTTTTGAATATGATGCCACAAGCTTGGCACACCTATCTTTGGCCAGTTTCACCCATTCCTCTTTGCAGCACCTCTCAAGCTCCATCAGGTTGGATGGGAAGCGTCAGTGCACAGCCATTTTAAGATCTCTCCAGAGATGTTCCATCGCATTCAAGTCTTGGCTCTGGCTGGGCCACTCAAGGACATTCACAGAGTCATCCTGAAGCCACTCCTTTGATATCTTGGCTGTGTGCTTAGGGTCGTTGTCCTGCTTAAAGATGAGCCATCGTCCCAGTCTGAGGTTAAGAGCACTCTGGAGCAGGTTTTCATCCAGGATGTCTCTGTACATTGCTGCAGTCATCTTTCTCTTTATCCTGACTAGTCTCCCAGTTCCTGCCGCTGAAAAAAATCCCCACAGCATGATGTTGCCACCACCATGCTTCAATGTACGGATGGTATTGGCCTGGTGATGAGCGGTGCCTGGTTTTCTCCCAACGTGGCATTGGTGCGGTGCCTGGCATTCACACCAAAGAGTTCAATCTTTGTCTCATCAGACCAGAGAATTTTGTTTCTCATGGTCTGAGAGTCCTTCAGGTACTTTTTGGCAAACTCCACGCGGGCTACCATGTGCCTTTTACTAAGGAGTGACTTCTGTCTGGCCACTCTACCATACAGGCCTGATTGGTGGACTGCTGCAGGGATGATGGAGGCCATTGTGCTCATTGGGACCTTCAAAGCAGCAGAAATTTTTCTGTAACCTTCCCCAGATTTGTGCCTCGAGACAATTCTGTCTCGGAGGTCTACAGACAATTCCTTTGACTTCATGCTTGGTTTGTGCTCTGACATGAACTGTCAACTGTGAGACCTTATATAGACAGGTGTGTGCCTTTCCAAATCATGTCCAATCAACTGAATTTACCACTGGTGGACTCCAATAAAGCTGCAGAAACATCTCAAGGATGATCAAGGGAAACAGGATGCCCCTGAGCTCAATTTTGAGCTTCATGGCAAAGGCTGTGAATACTTATTTTTAATAAATTTGCAAAAACCTCAAGTAAACTTTATTAATGGGTAATAATTTAGGCATTTCCAGTACAGATGTCAAAGTACCTTTTGTAATTTTTACCTGACAATTTGTAAAGTCATCCAGATGTTCCTATCTTTTTATTCACTCTATCCATACATAGCAATGTTTTACCAGTTGTGGCTTTGCTTCTTGTAGCTCACTTGGTTAGGTATTTGAGTGTTCAGGATTTACTTTTTTTTTTTCTAGTGAAATTTTAACATTTCTGTACGGATTTAGACAAATAAGCTTTCACTTTATACCATCAATATTTTAACCACGATGAGCTGATGATCATTTTAGCATTATTGCTGAATCTTGCCTGTATGAGCCAGAATGTACCAACATGGAGCTGCAACCAACATAAAAAGTGAGGAAAAAAGTAAAAGAGGACAAGAGAGAGAACAGAAAGTGGTGAATTGATAGCCTGAGGTTATAAGTGAGGCTAAGGATGATTGTTAGTGGTTGGTGTACATACTGCAGAGAAAATGTAGAATTAGGCCAACCAGGGTTACATTTTCTGTTACTAATTTCATATCCAGTTAAAAGCAGTTATACACAAGCCACTTATCTGTTTAGTTTGCTAGCCAAAAGTATAGTATATCTCACCTTAGCTTCACATTCTGCCACAGTGCAATGATTCACTATGAAAATGTTTGCAAATGCTGTAAGCTTCAAGAAGAGGAAAACAAGGAACATTCTTTATTGAACTTGGGATGCCAGTAGTCATTCTTGAGAAAAGTGGTATCACAAACACATTTATCAACTTTTCAAAGGCAACATTTGGAGTGTTCATGTTTTATCTAAATGCAACAGTACTAGGATTTCACTCAGGAGGTCAATAACCAGTTTCACTTTAATTTTCTCATCCTGGGTATACAAGTTTTGACACCATTTTAGTCACATGATGCGTCTATAGACAATGCTTTAGCTCCTGATGGTACTCTACTCCAGGGCTTCCAGTTTGCATCATGGCTTTTGTCATTTTTGGTGGAATATACAATACGTGAAAACTCTGTATCAGTCACAGAAAATAAAAAATGCCTAAATGTTTTAAATGTGGAAAGCACACTTTCTGAAATCAAATCATCTGTGGCCTAAAAGCTGATGTATTCAGTAAGGTAAACTGTAATACCTGAAGATGGTTTTTCTGGTGACTTACAGACCATCACTGTAAACCACCGTGGAAGATTTTTTTTAAATCGTAAATAATGCTTCCAATTCAAGCAATTTTGAAAAAATAACCTGAACCTCAAAAATGTGGATCCTATCCTTTAATATCTGTGTAGCACCGGTATGTAATGCTTGTATAAATGGTATTTTGTATGGAGTGGCTACCATTAGCATAATGGGTTTTGGATCCTTCACAATAAATACTTGTTATTCAAGTAATACTGCCAGTCCCTGTGTCACCAGAGATAGATTCATTGAAAGGGCTTGCATTTGCATCTTTCTGCTTGTAAGTTTGTAAACATCTACTTTAATTTTCATTAAACAATTCTTGTTTAAGCAACACTAGTCCTTGCTGCACCAACAGGTTTTATACCCCCAAATTCTATGTATGGCTAACAGTAGTGTTCCTAAATTCTGTCTTGTAGTACCAGTGTGCCTTTTGTTTTCAATTTACAACTATAATCTATAAACTCTTGGTTAAACTGTTATATTACTGTATTTTTATTCCTGTTAATAGGTTTTACATAGTCATGTGAAAAAGCAAGCACACCACATTAAATATTTCTTTTATAATACATGTGGACATAACAGTACCATTAGATAAAGGTGATGTAATAATAATTTATCCCCCCCCCCCAAAAAAAAGATATGCCACATCCTTTGGCAAAAACCACCTCAAGTTGGCATTTCCTGTAATTGTCTATCCGCCTTTAAAACTGACTAGCAGAAAGTTTTTCTCACTCAGAATTATTTCAGATGTCTGAGGGGTGTCTTGCATGCACAGCCCGTTTCAAATCTCTTCAGAGCAGCCTGATCGGATTGAGATCAAGGTGTTGCACTTACATACCAAATCATGAAAAAAATTTGAGTAGTGGGTCCTGGACTTTAGGAGGTCTCTTGTAATGGACCACCTACAGTGTGCCTATCAGATAAAGACTGGAATAAAGGATGCGATTATATATCTGCTCCGCAAAGCTTATTTCTTGCCTGGATAAAGCTGGCAGTACGGAGAGGATTATGCCTTTTGATTTCTCCAGTGTGTTCAATACAATCCAGCCATCTCTGCTGAAGAATAAGTTCATGGATAAGTAGATGGATTAACTTATGGTGTCCTGGATAATGGCCTGTCTGGCAGAAGGCAGTTTGTGAGACTCAAGGACTATGTTTCTGATACAGATGTAGACAACAATGGAGAACCACAAGGAACAATCTTGTTTCCTTTTCTCGTCACTCTGCACATCTCAGACTACAAATATAACAGGTCACATCACTTGCAGAAACTCTCAGATGACTATGCACTAATGGAGTGTGCCTTTAAGGTGGATGAGACAGAGGTTAGATGCAGAACTTTGTCTCTGGGTTCATAAAGAATAGTCTGCATCTTAACATCAACAAAACCAAGGAACTGGTTATTGACTTTTAATGCACCAAAGACCCTATATATCCAGTCAGTACTCAGGGAATGGTGTACTCCTACAAGTACTTGACAGATTCTGCTTGTTTCATAACACAGAAACCATATAAAAAAAGTCAGAGTAGACTCTTTATCCTTGGGAAACTGAGTTTCTATTATGTGAGTAGTGACATCCTTCACATCTTCTACAACTCTGTGATGGCCAGTGCAATTTTCTATGCTGTGGTGTACCGATCTGGTAACATCACTTTGAGAGGCCCATCAAATCAAGCTGATTAAAAAAAGCAGGCTCATTTATGGGACACACTCTCAATTAGAAGTTGTAGCGAAAGAATGAAAACAGTGCCATTATGAATAATGCTGCACATCCTCTCTCCAGCAAACAGAGTAGTTTCAGCCAACGAAACATTGTGTACAAGTATGTCAAGAAACAATACTGGGTCTCCTTTATACCAATAGCAACAAGCCTGCACAATGCCTCACTGAGACTAATTGACAAGTCAGAAATTTTATATGTTTTTAAATTTTCTTCCTTTTAAGTCACTCTAGTATGTGTTCAGACCACAGAGTGAGTGTATTTATATATTTAATGAGCTTCTGTATCCATCAAAAAAGGAATTCATAGTGGATTGTGTGATGTTGAGCTGCTCAGGCTTTGATGTAGGAAAGTAGCCCCACACCATAACATTTACACCACTATACTTTACAGTTGGTGTCAGGTGGCCTTTCTACTTTCTGCTACTCCCTTTAGGGGTTGCCACAGTGGATCATCTTTTATTATACCTTCCTGTTCTCCGCATCTTGCTCTGTTACACCCATTACCTGCATGTCCTCTCTCACCACATACCATAACCCTCCTCTTTTCCTCTTGCCTGCCAGGTTCTTCTCGTCAAATATTTTGATGAAAATCAGTGTCTTCTGGTATTGAGGCCAAATAACTGCCTTTGCTTAATCTGTCCTAAAAAAATTGTTCCAGAAGTCTGCTCTTTGCCTAGGTGTTCATAGGCACCTTGGTGTCTTGCCCTGATGTTCTTTCTGAAAAGGCTTCCTCTTGGCACACCTCACATGTAGATCTAATGTGTGCAGCCTCTTTCTAATGATGGATCCATGCACTTTAACATCAACACCGACAAGAGCTACTTGTAGGTCCTGCAATGAAATTCTGGGGTTCTTACAGACTTCATTCAGCATCTTGTATTCTGCTCTCAGGCTAAACTTGCTGTAAAGGCCCAGCCTGCACAAGCTGGCAGTTGCTTGAAATCTCTATGTGGAGATCTTCCAGATTTCCATTTTTAGAGACCTTTTAAAATCCCTTCCCAGACTCATAGGCAACTATAACCTTCTTTCTAAAAGCATCAAAGAGCTCTTACCATCAATGATGGTGGTTACACACACATCAGACACTAAGAGAAAACCAAATGTCAGAGGTTTAAACTAGATAGGATCAGACAAAATCCACTCTAATGATGTTCCAATTTTTAAGGTATTTTAAAGTGGTGATAAATGTAGGGATGTACTTTACTTTTTACACATGTGAAATCTGCTTGCATCATTTAAATAAACATAAAATGGACTACAAAATAAAACTGAAATCCCAATATGTCTTTTTTTTTTTTTTACTTTTTCATGTCTAGTTTACAAGTGTAAAACTAGCACAAAATATGCATCAGTGACAACATGCACAGGCATTTTAAATACAAGTGATACATTGTGATTTAAGCAAAAGCATGTAAGCGTATGTATTCCAAATATTTATGACACAGATTTTAAAATAAAATTTTATGTGGAATTTTGCCTCTTACGTCAACATGCTACATTGTACTCATATTGTTTATTAAAATGTCTTGCTTTATTTGAATTTCTATCAAAATGCAAAATTAATAAATTTTTAGATATTACATTAAAACCATTTATGGTATTCATGTATACATTCATTTTATTCATCTATATTTTAATAATTAAAAGGTCCATTTTATAATAGTTTTTTCTTTAGTAGTTTTATTTTGAAAATGATGAAAGGAAAGCAAAAGCAACAGAAAAGGCAAATCACAACTTTGTATATTTTTGTTTTTATTCTTTGGCCTAAAAAAGCCTGTTCAAAGCCAGTAGAAAATAAAAAAGCTCAAGTCTAACACTGGCACAATAACAGACAAGAGTTCTTTACAGGTATATAAAAACAAATTCATTGATAGTTTATATAAAAACAAACAGAGGTATTAATGTTAATTTACAGCACTGCTGTCTCAATAGGAAAAGTAAATATTCAAAACCCTGTGCATTTAATACAAGACCTTCTACACAGACATGTCTAATGAAATGGTATGGCAACAATGAGTATATACAAGGCATTTTTTTTGTTTTGTTTTTAAATTAAGCTTAGGAAGTCATCCTATTACTTGAGAAGTGGTTGCTAACCAGTGGTGCTTCAGTGGTAATACCATACTGGCTGAAACCTAGGGCTGCATAAAGCAATCAAAGGAGAAACAAAATAAGAAAAACAGATGACACCAAGTTATTCATTAGCAAGTTTTGAAAATATGTGACAGTGATAATAATGAAATCCTGAGAGTTCTATTATGTCTGCATATATGGGACAGATCATTCATTACGAGATTCGTTCATAATGCACAATTGCAATCAATAGCACCAGGAATTACAGCCTGAGTAGAAGTTACCTGTAAAATATTGCAAACTCCTCCTTAAGGAAGATTATGGCTAAATCTTTATGCTTTGCCCCATTTAAGTTAAGTTTAACATTTTCAATTGCATAGGAAACAGAGTACTAACGTACAAACAAGCAAGGATATACATTAAGACATTAAAGTCTAGTCAAATAAAAATTAAACATTTTGAAAGGTTAAGTCTGTGAGAAAATATCTTTCATTCTGAAGGTTACATTTGATACAATGCACTCACTCAAAATCATAAAGGACAATGTCCAACTACAGCAATACCATGGTCATGTATATTGTTTTCCACAATTAAAAATTCTTACTGTGTAAGAAATACTTTAGTGAATACTACCCATTCTTAACAGAATGTGGCCACTTCAGTCTTCCTGTTGTATCATAGAATCCTGTGTGAATTTGTGCAAAACTGACAAACTAATTAGGAACTTTTCTTGCCAATGCTACTGCTTAAAATCAATTGAGCAGTTCTTAGTAAATTAGAAATTGAAAATTTAAAGAACATTTTGTTAAATTATAACTTGCATTAGGAAGCATTTTAAAAGAATGATTTCAGAGTAAACATATATCCAACAACTTAAAACACACACCTAGAGTTATGGCATCTATTACTAGTTCAGACTGATGCCCCAAAATGACATATACAGTGAGTTATTCACAGATATTCAATGGGAAGGAAACAAAAAAAGTATAACATGCAACCAAATATTTATGTATTATCTAGATTTCAAATTAACAACCTTTGACAAATAAAAATGCTAAGTTTTTTCAGGATGAAGGTTGTCACAAATACTCTACATCAAGATGACAGAAAAGAATACTGGCCACAATTTATAACAAAATCAATACAGACACTAGCCTTTTTTAAACTTCCATTGTGCAAGAACAATTTTACACTAGAGAGAGACAGAATTAAGATGTACCTCAAAATTCAGAGGAAGCGAGCAAGCGAGCAATAGCACAAAACTTCCAATTATAAAATAAGGGGCACCAAAAAAATAAAAGGAGACTTAAAAACATTACACCACACAAGAATCCTTGCTGAACACAAGTTTCCCTGCAGAATGATAAAAAGTAGTGAAAGCAACACAACCCAACACTCATGATGCTGTAACACCTTCCCACTCTACAAGGTACTGCACCTTACCATCAAGAGTCACACGTCGAGCCAGCACTCGATATTTTTCCCCACAAGCCATTCTTCCTGCTGCACCAAAATAATTAGTAATCGAATTTTTAAGATGATTAAGCTGCATCTCTTGATCAAAACTGTTAATATTGTTGTTTAGTCCTGGAAACTGGCAATCTCCCTTTGGCTCATCTTCCCTGGCAACATCAGGATTAGATGCCTGGAAAACCCTTCTAGGGCGCCTTCCTCGTCTTCTCACCCTTCTTAGAGGAGGGTTAGTGATTGGCCATAATCTCCCAGTTCGTGTTCTTCTTCTAGCACTGCACAAACTAAACCAAAAACACAAATAAGTGGTTGCATATTTAAATGAGATTCAGTATTACAGTATAAAATTAACTCTATTGCAACTTACACATATAGGATAAATGGAGCAGGGAAGAGCTAGAACTAGAGGTCTAATAGTATACAACTTCTTTATTTGCAACATTAATATTAATGTTATAAGCAGTAACAAACTATTAAACAACTGTATTGAATTATATTGTAGACAAGCATGAGATATTTAAAAGGCACTGATACAATGTAGCAGGCCTGCCCTGAAGGTTAAGGTACCATCTATTTAAAATTATCTTTCTTTGGTGATGATTAGCATAAATTCCAAAATTGAACAGATGTAGTAAATCCATCCAAGTCTGTGAGAGCACAATGTTGCTCAAAAATAGCAGATCCAGCCTCAAAGCCACATTGATATTGATTATCCTTTCTAACACATTTTACCATTAACAATATGAAGATAACTAAGACTACAGAAGATTATATAACGCATTTAACAAAATGATGAACACAAAGAAAATAAAAGAAAAAAACCTAGAGTACAATTAAATATACAAATAGAGTACTGACAAATACCTTTTTAAGACTTCAGAAATAACTCACCAATTAATACAGAATAGAACACTGCCTAGACAGACTGGTACAGACCAGCATCAACAATTACTAAATTTGGTGACATATCCCAAAAATGTTCTTACACACTTCAACCTAGGTCCACTGTGGATTTTGACTCTCCATTTACGTAACCCAAAACAGCTGAAATGATGTACTTTATGTAATATAACTGGGCTGCTGAAAAATAGCTTTGACTTATTAAACCACTCTCCTAATTGGTACTTCCTCACATAACAAATGTTACAGTCTGCACCTGCAGATTACCCATTACAATACTCCAGAATTTATATACAGTATCTACTTTTACCAGTTCTTACACTGAATAGAGTTTCTCACCATCCATTCAACATCAGCTTCACCACAAAATATCTTAGTCCTTCCAATTTCACAGTGTCAGTTTTAGTATCTTCTCCTTTAATGTTTATTTTTTTAGCAGCATAACATCTGAACAAAAAAATCACACATGGCACCAATAACAGTGAAAGGAATCTCAACACAGAGAATTTGTGACAGGTGGAATCTCAATCCCCTATTCAAATTGGAAAGGGTACATGATGCTGTTGTCAAATTTTGTATCACATTAAGTCCTATAAAACACATCCTTTAAGTTAAAGGAATCCTTCACCATAATTTATTTTAACTGTTACTTACCCTCTGTTGGCTGAGAATTTTTAATTATCTTCCTTTTATGGAGAATGGAAATAAACTTCAAGACTAACTAGTTTTCAATGGAGACCAAAGCTGAGCAAACAGTAACAAAATGTCCATGAATAAAATCTCTAAATTACTCTTGTTGCACAATCCATATGTGACATATACAACTGTATGCTCACATCTCAAGCACACTTAAATAAACTACTCCAGAAAATACCTCTTGTGAGTGACTGGAGAACATGCTCAAACAAGGCCAATCTTTTAAACTAAAGAGAGGCAAGTTTGTTGTACCATGTGAACGTCACTGACAGAATAAAACTGAATAATAATAATAATTAAGTGTGCAAAAAACAAAACAAAACAAAAGCTAACTTTTACAAGTAGCCAAAATTTACACCGGGTGTTACAGACTTAAATCAAATGTATGCTTTTATTATTGTAATCATAATCATAATTATAATCATAAGCACTAAGACTCAAACCCAGTATCTTTGGGTTATAAGGCAGCAGTTCTTACCTCTGCACCATTCAAGAACACATGTCAACTTCCTGTCAATTGACATTTGAGCTTGGGTTTTTAACTCACTGACCACAACATGTAAATCAAATTATTTTTTTTCTTTGGTTATATTCTTGAATAAAAGCATACGTGTTTATTTTATATTTGGACTAAAGCCTTCACACATTAAGTTCAAGTTAAAAGTTTGTCATATGCACAGTAAGGAAACACGTTTCCCTGTACAATGATATTCTTTCTTTGCTATCCACACCAAATGACAAAGCCAACGTATAAAGATAAACATAAATAATAAGTAGCAGATAGATAAGTAACAGAGGCAGCATAAAGTATAAAAACAGAATAGAAGTATAAAGTGTAATGTGCAGGTAGGTGTGTGATGGACAAGTCAAATACAGTTGTATGAGGTAGACAGAATGAGGTGAACCATGGTTATAAACTCCAGTCAGTTATTTAGGAGTCTAATGGCCTTGGTAAAGAAAGAGTTCTTTAGCCTGGAAGTCCTGCATTTAATGTTTCTATACCTCCTGCTTGATGATAAAAGTGTGAACAGTTTGTGTTAGGAGTGGGTGGGGTCCCTGCGGATCGAGGCAGTTCTCCTGCGGACTCTGCAGTGGTAGATGCTCTGCAGATTCAGCAGTGGGGTCCTGGTGATCTTCTCAGCAGTCTTTACCACTCTCTGCAGGTGTTTGTGGTCCATAGCAGTAGTGTTGCCGTACCATACGGTAATGCAGCTGGTCAAGATGCTCTCAACAATGCAGCTGTAAAAGTTGCCGAGGATCTTAGTCGACATACCAAACTTCCTCAGCCTTTTCAGAAAGTACAGCCGCTGTTGAGCCCTCTTGACCAGCTGTGTGGTGTTAAGTGTCCAAGTGAGGTCCTCACTGATGTAGACGCCCAGGTATTTAATGCTTCTCACTCTCTCCACTTCAAGCCTTCAGATAAACAGTGGCTGGTGAGGTCTCCTCTCCTTCCTCATGTCCACTATCATCTCCTGATGCGTGCTATCACTGCCGTGTCATCTGCAAACTTTAGGATGATGTTATCTTTGTGGGAGGAGACACAGTCATGGGTGAAAAGGGTGCAGAGGATGGGGATGAGGACGCATCCCTGTGGAGTGCCTGTGTTTGTGATAATGGTGGCTGAAATCCTATTACCAATCCTGACACACTGAGGCCTGCCAGACAAAGTCTAGGAGCCAATCACAGAGGGTGGGGTGCAGGCCAAGTGCAGACAGTTTATGGGTGAATTTATGGGGGATAACCGTATTAAAGGCAGAGCTGTAGTCAACAAAGAGCATCCTGATGTAGGAGTCTTTGTTCTCCAGATGGGAGAGGGAATAATGTAGTACGGCCGCGATGGCATCTGAGGTGGACCTGTTGGGCCGGTAGGCATACTGCAGGGGGTCCAGAGTGTCCAGTATGCTGCTCTGAATGTGGGCCAGGATCACTCTCTCAAAACACTTCATGATGATTGGAGTGAGTGCTACCAGCCTGTAGTCATTCAGGCAGGTGGGTGGGCTTTTTTTTAGCAAGGGAGACGGTGATTGACTTCACGTCATTATTAGTATAACATGGAAAAAGTTTCTGCTTTAGGTATGTGTTCAGCATTTCTTGCCTCACATTTCCTTTTATGCTACACTGAGCCAGATCTTTGTAGACATGGAACACACATGAAATGCATGTATTCCAAATACAGTAGAGTCTTGCTTATCCGACATTCCATATTATCCAACGTGTCACCGCAAAAAAAAAAACAAAAACGCATCAATCGGCAACAAGAACTGCAAGTTGCGAGCGTGAGTGTAGTCTATTTGTTGTTGCTCCTGACTCTACCGCAGCTAATTACAGTGGAACCTCGGTTTGCGAGCATAATTCGTTCCGGAAACGTGCTCGCGGTCCAAAGCACTCGTACAGTATATCAATGCAAATTTCCCCATAAGAAATAATGGAAACTCAGATGATTCATTCCACAACCCAAAACTATTCATATAATAATGATTAATACAAAATATAAATTAAAAATACATAAAGCAAATTAACCTGCACTTTACCTTTGAAAAGAATCATGGCTGGTGTGAGTGAGTTTCTAAACTCGTGGGATTCCACCCAACGGAACGACAGGCGGAAAAGCGTCCAAAAGAAATCAATCTCCCAGCGCTGTAGCAGTATGCCATAAAAGCGAATCCAAAAAGATTGTGGACATGCTATAACTATAAGCACCTGCCGTCAATGGATGATACAAGGAACATTATAAATGCAAAGGGCACAGTATTACTTTCTCCCGACTCTGCCTGACTGCTGTGTCTGTGTATAAGAGAGTGGCAGATCCCGCTACAATAAATAACTGCGCTGTTGCTGTTTCAAGCTGAATAAAGCTGGTGTTGCTAAAGTACTGAGACTCAGCTTCGTGTTTTCGGGTGCAAGATGGAGACTCGCACATCACAGCACAAACACACATGCAGTCACAATGCTGTAGTAAACAGTATATGCTCGTCCGGATGTTGACTATATGATTGACGGAGTTAAGGCTCTAGAAACTGCAATTAATTACATTGAGCAACATGAAGAAGCTACAGGAATCGACATAATGATGCTGCAAAGATGGCGAGACTTGGCAGCGAAGAAACGGCACTCATCAGGAAAGCAGACTACAATCAAAAATGTCTTTAAATCATCACAGGACTGAACTTTTTAAGTACAGTATATACTGATAGTGTTTCACTAACATAATGGAACTCTAAAGGGAAGCAACAAAAGTGTATGATTAAAGAGGACCACATGTATTACCATATTTCAAAGAAGCTTTTGAGAAGGTCCCACACAAGAGGCTTGTAATCAAACTAAAGGAGGGTATTCATGGTGCAGATGCATGCAAAATTTGTTTCAACACATGATGCAAACAGTTATGGAGCTAGAAACCTTTTGAGTAATATGTGATTTTAAAAAGTGGTGGTTTCCACAGATCAGTGTTGGAACGGCTGCTATTTTTAATCTATGTACTGTAAATTGTCTTAAGAATATAATTTACAGGCTGATCAAGTTTACAGATGATGCCAAGGGCAGATAATCTTGAAGCTGCATAATCATTACAGCTTGATTTGGACATGACTCGGACTAGACCAAACTGATGCCACATTCAATTTAAGTAAATGTAGAGTTTAACACATAGGAAATAAAAAAAAATAATCAATGTAAACACATAATGAAGGATCTGAAACCTGCAAGTGTCCAGGAAAAACAGGGTATATATCTTAGATTGAATGACTGCAGCAATTTGTGGAGGATTTTCTTAATTAATACAGGGTCAATTGCCAGTTGGCAGTTAAATACAGTACACATTCGTGAACACATATAGTGGGACAATTTAGAGAAGTAAATTAACCTAAAATGCAAATCTTTGGGGTATAGAAACAAACAAGGTTAAACCATTTAAGACCTTTTCACTTTCTTAAGTTAATACTTCTTAACTGTTTGAATAGCTGTTACCTTGATGGTCTTGAAATACTTGTTGAGGTAGTTTCAGTGGTACTTGCAGCACCAGTTGATTCCACATCTGAGGTACTTGAAGACTGGGTTGATTTTTCACTTTTGCTGCTGCTAATAAGAGAAATGTTAAAAGTATCCAATAACAAAGCACAACTGCTAAAAAATTAACTGAAAATATTTTAAATATCTAATAAGTTAATAAAAGAAAGGTCACCTTTTGGAAGTAGGGAGGTCAAGGTTGTTGTTTTCCAACACCGGTGGTTTATCAAGCTCCTAGTAATAAAAGAATGTTATTTAATACTAATTTAACACACACTTTTATTGTAGTACCGGTATGCAGTAATTTGTGGGGGTTAGGCCTTCAGAATGGCTCAGATTTCTAAACAAAAACACAAAAAAATTAACATTTAAATTAAATACAGTATTCAATTTCTTATTCAAATACTATACCAAAACAACCATTACGATTACAAATCTATAGTTTGTTTGACACATAAGATGTGTTAAACAAAAAAATCTGTGTTGTGAAACAATACTAAAAATGCATACAATTTGTCTACGTTTTCACTTTTCATCCACACTACCCCATTGTTTTCAACCCTTGAAAAAGAAAAAATGTAAAATGCTTTCCAAAACCGTATAATGAAAACATAGTATTGATGTTTTGGTAGATGGGCAAAAACAGAGTTTTCTGAAAACAATACTCTGATTTCGTTCTGATGGGTTCGTATGTATTTTGTGGCCTCTCTCTGATTGGTTCCTGCTTATTACAAACTCCACAGAAAAAAAATAGTGGGCATAAAAGAGTTGCTTTCCACTTCCATAGTACTTGTTATGATGCTTACCTGTTTACACCTAAACTGCATTTTGTAAAGTGTGAATGCTGTATGCATGTGTAAAAAGCAAACTTTTTGCCAGTCACTACAGTTTTGCAATAAATTCAATGGCCAGCAGTGTTACCGTTGTAATGAAAAATTCAGTGTCTCTCAAAATCAGACTGTAAATAACTCAATTTGCAGCCACTAATCAATATTTAACTTAATCTGTTCAGCAAGGAGGAATGTATTCTGCAGCAAAGAAAGTGCTTAACAAACTGGATATGTCAAGCTCACAATATTACAGGACAGAGAGAGAGAGAGAGAGACATGAGAATACAGTGCAGAGAAGCGAAGATAAACGCATTTAATTTATTTCCTCAGTTAAGTTAGTTTTACATCTGTTTTTTGGTACAAAATATGCTCCGATTGCCGTGAACTACTTAAAAATCAATTATCCTGGATTTAATTTAGAACTTTTTCCCCTGAATTGTTGCTTTAACATTTACTTTTATTTTTAATTGCAAGACAACTGTCATCACCTTTGAAAACTGATACTTTCAACTGTAATTAGCATATTAACGCGACACCTGGGCAATTCACCTTGGCTCCTTAAAGAATTTTTTTCTATCCTTTGAATACGGCTTGAGTCCTGCATGGATAGATAGCCATGAAAGCACATAAAACACAATATATATAGGTTTTTCTCAAAAATAATGTTTTAACACACTGTCTTTTAACCATTGTCAGACTTTCAGAGGGTCAAAAGCTTACATGCACCAAGCTGACAGTCTCTTAAAACTGCACGGATGACTCCAGCAATTGGTTCCTCATTAGGTGCTATCTCCAAGAGGTTTAAGGTATCACAAGCAACTGTACAATTAGGAGCAGATTGGGAGCATGCGCTGATAGCGCATTGCCACACCCATCACAGGATGAACCACCTGGATTGGGACCCAAGTGTAGCGGGTGACACGTCAGCACCACACTACAACAGTGTGAGGTTTTCACGATGGCAGGAGTGCCCATCCTGCCACATACCCCAAGTTTTCCCTGTAAGTTGGAGGGCCTGCTTGCAGAGCTGGATGCAGATTAATATCATAACCAGGACAAAGCAATTGCAGGTTAAGGGGCCAATGGAAGAGAGTCACTTCCGGTGTTTACAGGATTCAAATCGGCAACCTTCCGATTGCTGGTATAGTTCCTTAGCATCAGAGCCACCACTCTGCCTGACTGTACAATGTACAAAAAATAATAAAAGTTTGGCACCATACACTCTTTACGTTGTTAAGGAAAAAGGCACAAAGACTCCCAGGAATAAACAAAGTTTGTTTTGAAATATTCAACTGGACCACAAAATAACAACTAAGTAACTGGTGAAGGAGTTGGAGGCATTGTGAATGGAAAAAGTGTCATCATTCACCATTAAGACAGTACTTCATACAGTAGTTGTGGACAGAACTGGAAAAATGTGTCCAAGAAAGGAGGCCCATAAAAATGACTTAATTACACCAGTTTTATCAGGAGCAAAATTCAGGGCAAAATATTGTGAGAAAATTCTGGAAAGCTATCCTAGGCATTTGCTTCAGGTTAAGCAATTTAAGGGCAACACCACCAAATACTAACTTCGTGTATGTAAACTTCTGAACACTGTAATTAAAAATTGAAATTAATCTGTCTTTTAACCGTAATTTTGTAGGAAAACTAATGGAAATTAGGTAGATACACTAATTGGCTTAACAAATGAATTGATTTTAACATACTACGTGTGAACTTTGGGAATTATAAGTTTGAAAATTTTTAGCCAAGGTATGTAAATTTATGGCATCAAATGTAAATGTAGTAAGGTTTAAGAACACATACAACAGCAACATCTGATCATTTAAATTAACTTACATTTCATACCTACCTTTGGGATATAATTGTAGTGTTTTAAAAAAAGGAGGAATAAAAAAATACAACACAGCAAACTCATACATACTCATAAGCTTACCTGGTTTGTTGGCTGAGAAGTACGCTTTACTTTAGCAAGTCTCTCATGTGAGCGACCAACATGTTTTCTTTTTCCTTTCCTTCCAACTCCATTTGAAATTTCACTTGAGGAAATAAAGAAAATACTAAAGGTTAAGGCAACAGACATTTAAAAGAAACATCCAGTATACAGAAAAAGGCATATCTATTGTAGGAGTAAAGTTGGACAGTTTAACATCTGTGGCAGAGCAACGGGCACTAAGCAAACTCCTGTCAATCATGAATAATCCACTGCATCCACTGAACAGTGTCATCTCCAGGCAGAGGAGTAGCTTCAGTGACAGACTTTTGTCACTGTCCTGCTCCACTGACAGACTGAGGAGATCGTTCCTCCCCCACACTATGT
>JANRMT010062856.1:90009307-90074188 GCA_026402145.1 Polypterus bichir lapradei
GATATCCTGGACAAAAACCTTCTCCAGAGTGCTAAGGACCTCAGACTGGGCCGAAGGTACACCTTCCAACAAGATAATGACCCTAAGCACACAGCTAAAATAACGAAGGAGTGGCTTCACAACAACTCTGTGACTGTTCTTGAATGGCCCAGCCAGAGCCCCGACTTAAACCCAATTGAGCATCTCTGGAGAGACCTAAAAATGGCTGTCCACCAACGTTTACCATCCAACCTGACAGAACTGGAGAGGATCTGCAAGGAGGAATGGCAGAGGATCCCCAAATCCAGGTGTGAAAAACTTGTTGCATCTTTCCCAAGAAGACTCATAGCTGTATTAGCTCAAAAGGGTGCTTCTACTAAATACTGAGCAAAGGGTCTGAATACTTAGGACCATGTGATATTTCAGTTTTTCTTTTTTAATAAATCTGCAACAATTTCAAAAATTCTTTTTTTTGTCTGTCAATATGGGGTGCTGTGTGTACATTAATGAGGGAAAAAATTAAATGATTTTAGCAAATGGCTGCAATATAATAAAGAGTGAAAAATTGAAGGGTTCTGAATACTTTTCGTACCCACTATACCCACCCAATATATATATTTTATATAAATATATATTTACAGTATATATAAATATATATTTACAGTATATATATATAATTCACTAAGACCATGGCAAGCAAGACACATAATTGCTAAGGAAGGAAGAGAAGGTAACGAAGGTAAGGAAAGCAGCTGTTAAGGGATGTTAGCTAGCGGGCTGGCTCGGCACATGATGATGTCATCAGGCTGAGTCAGGACCAGCTTGCTTTGGAGTGTATTATTACAGCAGTTCACAACGCGACCAGCTTTGAACTGAGTGCTCGACTACGGTCATTATTAACTTGAGAAACAGCGATCACAATCGAAACGAAGAAAGAAATTGTGCGGAAATATGAGAGTGGTGTTCGTGTGACCGATCTCGCTAATATGTACAGCATGTCGAAATCCACCATCACGACAGTTTTACAAAGAAAAGATTTGCATAAGGAGGCTCCTTCTAAACAATAACCACCTTCCGTTTCATTCTCCACCTCTTCCCTTCCTGCAGCCCAAAGATGTCAAATTAAATGGCGAGTACAGTGTGAAATTGTTGTTTCTGGTAGGCTAGGCACTTTTTATAACTTTTTGGTTAGTACATTAGAAAATTTATTGGTGTTTTGGTAAATTATGCACATTATACAACCCTTTTTTATTATGAAAAGGTTAAGTAAGTGTTGCTGTGGGAGGTTCGGAGCGCATTATGGGTATTTCCATTATTTTATATGGGAAAAATAGTCTTGACTTACAACCAACTTGAGTTACAACCAGCCCTCACGAACGAATTGACTTTGTAAGTCAAGGGTCCACTGTATATTTACTCAATGGAAGTTATTATAGCTAAGTGAAAGATATAATAGCAATAGTTCAGAAAAAATAAACCAGAATCACTGGGATGGTTTAAGGACTACCCCCTGTGTTAGTACTTTGTGTAACCACCTTTTGCTTCAATTATAGCTGTTAGTCTGTTGGGATACAACTCTACCAACGTTGCACATATACACTGTGCAGCATTTACCCACTCTTCTTTACAAAGCTGTTCAAGCTCAGTCAAACTGGGCCGTGACCATTGGTGGACTGCAATCTGCAAGTGATGCTACAGATTTTCAATAGGTATCAAGTCTGGGCTTTGACTAGGGGCCATGCAAGGACATTCACCTCACCATCTTCGTTCAACTGTGTAGTCAACTTCACTGTGTGCTTCAGGTCATTGTCATATTGGAAAGTGAACCTTCTTCCCATTGACAACATTCTAGAAGAGGGCAGCAGGTTTTACTCAAGAATTTGACTGTATTTTGTCTCATCCATTTTTCCTTCTATTTTGACAAGTGCCCCCAGTCCCTGCTACTGGGAAACACTCCCACAACAGGCTGCTACCACCTCCAAGCTTTACTGTAGGCATGATGTTCTTTGGATTGTAAGATGTATTGACTTTCCGCCAGATATACCGTCTGGCATTGAGGCCAAATATTTTGGTTTCACCTGACCATAACACCTTTTTCCATTTAACCTCACAATCTTCAAGGTGCACTTTGGCAAAGCTCAATCAAAACTTAATGTGGCCTTTCTTGAGGAGTGGCTTTTTTCTTGCAACCCTCCCTTACAATCCAAATTTGTGGAGCATTTCTTACATTGTTGTCATAAGCACACAATGACTACTCTTTGACAGAAATTCATGTAACTGCTTCAAAGTTCCCAAAGGCCTCTCTGAGTCCTTCTTACTCTTCAATCCTGTTTGGAGCAACAATCTGATCCGGGAAGGGTACACTTTACACTTCCTGAATTTTTCTATCCATCTCCTGATTTGACAGTCCCTTGCCACCCCCAGTTGATTGTTTGCTTTCAGTTGTATTTCCAAGCACTGGAATGCTCTAAGAATAGATGTTTTTATTGCCATTATAAACTAATGACAATGATTAAAACTGATCACAGGTGAAAGCCAATTAGCTTGGTGTGCAATGGAGAAGATGATTAGTTATACTTGACCGAGTTTACAATTATTTTTAGGCAATGGGTGATCCATTAACCATCTTAGTGATTCTGTTTATGTTTTTATTTGATTTCTAAACTGTAGCTATATCTTTCACTTGGTTGTCATATGTTGCATTCAGTTAAATTTAGCTAGAGAAAAAAGTGTGTGTGTCTCTTCATTTCAGGCGGCAAAGCAACAAAATATGAATATTTTGAAGGGGTGATTCTATTCTATACTCATTGTATACAAGCAACAACTTGTGAAATTGCAGTCAGTTGACCAAACTATGAAAACCATCTCCTACTAAATTTTAAGTTTCTATACTTAAGTTTTAATGCAGTTGTCACCTTTGCGCTGAGTAAATTTTACTTTCTTATTGACAGATTTATGTTTAAACAAAAACAAATACCAATATACATAACCAAAAATTAGTAACTGTTATTAGCTCTATTGTTCTAATTATGCAGGATATTTGCATTTTTTTACCTTCTTTAACATGCTTATTTAGTACAATATATAAAGAGAGTCTGAAATTTGTATATGCTATACATTACTTTGTACAGCATGTAACACTGCTTAAATTATGTAAATATTAAGGAGTGTAATGTACATTTTCTTTGCTCACCATGTTTCTGGTATTGGTTTTGAAGATTTTCTACCTTTGATCTTGATTTCATGAGATGCCTTCTCAAGTTCTCTTTCTGCTTTTGAATCTGTGGACTGAGGAGCTGGAGGAAATCTAATTCTTAAACCAAATAAATGCTTCTTTTTCTTTATTTCTTTTCCAGACATAAACCTTAAAGAATTATAAACAAGTTACCAGTTTAAAATAAATACAGGAAGCAACAGCAAATTTTTCATTTTACTATCTATGTAATAATTGACAACTTAAAATTAGCATGTTTCTTTTTTTATACCATTTTAATAAGCAGGATCAGACACTTACATGGTTTTGTTTTTATTCAGTGCCTCAAGGATATTCTCATATCTTTCACATTTTGGAGTGTCTCCAAGCTGCCAAAAAAGCATATTTAACACAATTTTCTATAAAGAATATTAAAGGGAAAACTAATATTTTTGCTATTTTAATCTACAGGCCTACAGAGGATTTACTTCTTGCAAGAAAAATTATGAACAAAACCTTTTTATAAAGGTTTTAACTATTCAGCTTTTCACAAGTGGCAAAAAGAAGTTCTAAAAAACTAACAGCATATTTTATAGTTTAGTGTATGTAGTATATAAATATTTCTTAAAAATCTAAATCAATTATATTCACCCCATCTTTAGTCCTTCAAATATTTCTTGGCCATACAAATTTCATAAAGAATGTTTTCAAAGGTAACAAGGTGAAACACAAAAATATACACCTTATTAAAAAGTATAATACTTCAGCTGCCAAAGTGTGAATAATTACAGTGTTCAAGCCTTCCCAGAAGGAGAAATTTACTGAAATGTTTTATTGTACCCCAGAACTCAATTCTGGCTAAGATGGCATAATTTTTGGGAGGGTTTTGTCCCTATTTGTAATAGAGCTTCAAGTTATCAGAGTAGTAAATGCATTTCTCAACTGCAGGAAAGACAAAGGACGCACTGTAAAGAAAACTGTACTTCTTTAAACATCACAAGCACGAAGTTGCTGTTATGATTTCCTCTCGTCACATTTTGTCTAAAACAATCTGCATCTTCACAAGAGAACGTTCACTTCAGACTACACATTTCTGAAGACATCTTGACCTTCAACCATCCCTTACACTATTCACTAAAGCAGATGGTGGTCTTTAAACTCAGAATGTGGAATTAGGGAAGATTCCAGACCCATATAACAAATGAAAGGGAGTATTCAATAGATACCAAAAGCCAAATGAACTAGGCTACACAAGTTTAAAACATTTTGTTAAACCAGATAAACAAGGATTAAGCCCTTATTATGCGAACACTGCTGTCATCCAGTAATTAAAAGCATCAAAAACTATGCAACAGCTTTTGCAGCCCCTGAATTCTCAGTAATTAAATGTGTGCCCACCATCTTCTTGAGTAACGAGGCCAAAAAGACTAAATAATGTGCTGCGTGAATCTTTCAACCTAATATTAACCCTTTCTTCGAAAGTGATTTGAAAACCCCCAACCGATTAGCATTTTTTTTGTGTGTATATAATTTATGGATACTGATGATTCAGTTTGTATATATAATTATGAGTCAAAAATGTTTTGTATAACAATCTGATAAAAAGGTACCCCATACAACAAAACAAATGGAATAAATGAAAGCTATGCTGTTAATAATATGGGCACTTACTTCACCAAGTTGTAGTCTGTCCCAGTTTTCATTGATGTATGTCATCAGCTCCAACTCCGAATCAAAATATTTCTTCTTATGAATAACACTTAGATTGTAAAGGCTCAAGTGTGCTATATCTACCCTGTCAAGATTAAACAAGTGATACAAATAGTTGGCACAAAAAAAAAAAAAAAAAAAAAAACACGGATTCCTACTTTCATAAAATCACTAAAACTTCAGAACAAAACTGATCAGAGTCAAATTTCATCTAGCAAAAAACAAATACATGCTGAACAGTAAAACCTGAGGGGACAATCAGTTTCTATTAAAATTATAATTAATGCCTGATAATTAGTCATAATTATATATATATTTTTTCAATTGCAAATAATTACCATTCTTTTCATCAACACTGGAGCAATTTCATCCCTCAACTATAAACTTATCATCAGCTCTGAATTATAATGGTATTAAAATTGGACTTCTTTTTTTAGCTATGCATGTTCATTTGATTTTTTCAGAATCTGTAAGCCCCAATATATGATGATGCAAGCTTAACTGGTGGCTACAGGTCTTCATTGTGAGCAACAGTACACTGAAAGACCAACTTGTGTCTCGTAATGGACTCCTTGTTTATGGGCACTTCTTGTTTGCATAGTTTGGCAATCTAATTTTTTTTTCTTTCAAATAACTGTAGTGTGTGAAACTAAATAACTGGTTTACTAAATAGTGTACAAAGAGAAAAATGTATGCAGTAAGAATCAAATAGTTTACATTTGGTTCAATAGGATACACAGTTGAAGTTATTGAAACTGAAGGTAAAAATAGTAGGGCTGGGTAATGGCATTGATGTTCCAAATCGATTTTGATTCACAATACCCCGATTCAATATCAATTTTATCTTGACGAAATTAGGTGGCACTGATATATTTGAAGTGGTGGCTTTTTTCTTTTTTTAGACATTACTTAACCATACATAGAGAACATTAATAAAGGTGGAATCCCATTGTAAAAAAAATTAATGGGACCATTAAAATATTTTGTAATAACAGAAATTTCATTATAACGAATATGAAGAAAATATGTATGATTCACCATCTCTAACAGCAGTGGTGCAAGGACAGCTCCGTAGCTGTTCAGCTGCATCTTTTCGTGTAACATGCTTTTTGCACAACGTTTAGAATGTATAATGCCTAACTTGGACTCATTCTTTTGTCTCTCGTGCAACTAACTCTGTGACTAAAGCTTGACAATACCTATATAAAATAAAAGCGCTTCTTGAACTGCAAAAAAACACTTTATTTGAAAATGAGATGTTCGATTTATTTTTTATAGAAATGTAGGTATGAATACGGAATGAAAATGAGATGTTAGATGTAACTTTTTTTAATTGAATTACAACTGCTGTTTCTAATTTTTTTTCATTCAAGTCCCAATGCCTGATCTTTAACTTTGTTTTCTATTTTTTTTTATCCTTCAAAATTGTTGACAGCATTGAAGGTGCAATTCCAAATGCTACTGCCACGTCATTGTTCTTCATTCTGGAATCAGCTTTTTCCATTAGTTAATTTTTCTTTCAAGTAAACTGATGCCACTTCTCATTTTTTCATTGGAAAAAAAAAAAAAAAAAAAAAAAAAAAAAGAGAAGCACCATTAAATTAGAATTGTACAGCATCCGCACTTGATACAACTACCCATGTGAATGCTTGTGGAGCACCGCTTCAGAATTTGGTCTAATAAGAAAGAAACAGCCTGTTGTAGGTTTCCCAAGACTCTGCGAAAGCATAGGTGTGCCATTGAGTATTTTATAAATCTCATCATTATCTTTGTTGGCCATTTTTGGTCCAAAAAACATTTGTTATAATGAAATTTACATTTCATTAAAACAAAAATCTGTTTAACATGATGTTGAATGAACGTTTGTCCAGGCCAACAAACAGTATTCCATTATTCTGAAAATTATGTTACTTCTGTATTCACAATAACAGCATTAGACCTGTATAATGTGACAAATTTCAGTAACACTTTATTTGAAGTCCGCCTACATAGTGACTTTATAACATATGCACAAGCATGGAATGACATTTAAGAAGGAATAATTGAGTCATAATGATGAGTTAACATCAGTTTTTGGAAGATGTGGAACAAAAAAAATATTTCTATTAAAAATAAAAATTCAAAATTCACCATAATTTAACTAACATATGTATCTCCAAATCACAGTCTACACATATTACAGATGGACTTGTGGTTTTAATACGGTGCGATGCCATCTACTTTATAAAATATCTGTATCACATATTATTATATAATCAAATACTGCTTCGTAAATAATGAGATGTTCTTCAATAACCTGTTTGTGTGTTACAAATCTCCATGTAGGCACCCTTCAGCTAAACTGTTAGCAAAATTTATTCCTCTATTGGACATTTAAATAATCTTGACTTAGTCAAAATTAAAGATACAGCAGGAAGACTTGTATCTTTCTAGAATTCTACAAATTACACATCTTCAGTTGCTCACATGTAACAGTCGTGTTAATCAGTTTTCAAAACTGTGATTTTACACTTCCTCCTCACATTGAAAGGAAGCGCTTTAAAATGAGGATCTAGAACTGATGCTTGTTGACAGCAGAATTGTATGAATGAAACATAAAACTAGAAGAACCTGCCATCATGACTGACAACACCGCTAATATGATTTGTACGATGCAGCTTATGGAGATATTGACGTCAACTGCTTTGTGCACAAGCTTACTCTGGTAATGCAGGTTGCTCTGAATATTCCAGCAATTGCCTGCTTGCTTGGCTGGGTGAGGCACGTTGCAAACTTTTTCCACCTTAGCATTACAGGTGGCCAAGTGCTTAAAGAGAAGCAATGTTTATTGGACTTGTCAACACACAAACTTCAGACTGATGTGGTTACATGATAAAACATTCATTGGAAATGCTGGGTTTTTGGAACAGCAGCTAGTTATCAAAGCATCTCTGCATACCGTATAGGAAGCGAGGTTGCTCCTAGTTTGACTGGGATGCAGAGTGCTTGTCTGCAACACAGTCACTTTTAATATAGTGACATGTTATTGTCACATAGTAATCAGCTGCCCTGGATGTTCACCTGTCACCAGTTATGGCTACTCTCTCCCCTGACCTGCGAGACATGGTGATGGTTTGTCATAAACCCTATGTACAATAACTTCAATTGTTTGCTTTCTGGTTGGTATAGCATACTGCAGTTCCAAAACCTGTATCATATATGGAAAGCCTTCACTTTCAACAACGGTGTTGGGGCTCATATCTTTACAGATAAAAACTGCTATAGGTTCTGTCATGTTTTGGGCGCGAAACAAATTAAATGGGAGCCTGGAGCCACTCGCCATATCTAGTGTAGATAATTTAGGCTCTGTTCATTTGGATGTCAACACTACTTTTATTGGTGATGTTGGGATAAATGATTTGTCAAATTTGTTGTGTTATAACAATACTTAACTTCTGAGCTGCACAGCTTACATATGGCTTTGCTTTTATTCAGTTCTTTACAGACATGCCATTTGAATATGTATCAAGTCCAAACATCTGATTTATTAAGTGCTGATGGCACTGATTAGATAGTGAAGTGCTTTTTCCACAGAAACACTTAAATAGGCACATTAGAGACATCTACTGGATTAAATGCCAAAAATGAAGACAAGCAAAAATCTTCACATAGTAATTGAGCAGAATAGAGATTCGCATGATCGATCTTGAGAATTTGAGAATCAATACTGAATAGTTTAAATGAAACAACGATTAATCAGAAAAATCAATATTTTGACCAGGGCCTAAAGAATAAGAAAAAGAATTACACAATGGAGATTATAAGCAATAGGGTAAAACTTTGTGGATATATGGAAGTCATAGTGAACTTATTTTTCAAAGTGCAAGCCAGACAGCATCCAGAAACAATTAAAAATGCCAAATAGTGTACTTGGATATACAAAGCTTTGTGAACACAAGCCAAAACAGGTTATCCTTAAGATGAATTAGAGAGAGCTACACCTGAAATATGTGCAGTTTTAAATTCTCATATTTCAAGGAGTAAATAGACTGATAGACTAGACTTTTAAGATATGCACTGGAATGACTGAAAAAGCTCAATCTCTAAAACAAAATATATGACAAAGTTAGTAAGGATGAACACACTGATGTAAAGTCAAATAAGATTTTTCTACAAATCCTAAACACATAAAATCGTAGACACACAGAAATTTGTTCAAAGTGCCAAAATTATTTTAGGCTTATTAAGTGATTAAAAGCCTACAACTATGCTGGGCAGAATAAACTGCACTTCTGTGTGTGTTTTCTGCTTCCCAGATTAATTAATTGACCCTGAGCTTTTCTGAAAGTATCTCCCTTGCCACTCAGCCCAGGAGATTATAGGCAGATGTCTATTCATATATCACAATTACACAAAAAGGCCAAACAAAAGACCTATCCAAAGAGAAAAAAAAATTATATATATAATTCTTATGTAATTATAGTATGTAGATAACACAGATTGTAAAGTTCTTACATATTGTATATAAGTAAAGAGACACAAACAGCATACATTTAGGACTTCTCATTTTCTAAATGTAACAGACATTATGCAACAGTAGAAAGATAACAGACTAATAATAAAACAAATGTTTAATTTTATCATTGTAACCAAGATTAAAGTGTAAATACTCAAAATTGAAAGCGTGATTTTAAATGCAATACTTTCTGCTCAATAGACACAGACTATCACGTTTGACAGTTCAGACAACACAAATGTGCAAGTCTCTGCCAACTCCAGGACTAAATATGCAAAAATACTCACAAATAAGTTTTGGATTCAACTCTGAAGAGCTGTACTTCAGACAACTGCTCCCTCTTTTACTACTCACTTTACCATTCAAACTCAAAGGCTGAATGAATTATGAAGAAGCATAGGAGGAGTGGAGGAGGAGTGTGTGGGCAAACTGCAAAATCCCCAGTAAAGCAAGGCACACAGAGGTCTCCCCCATACAAGCAGCAGTAGTGTGCCAGGACACAAATGTGGTTGTTCCCTGGCCACCCTGGAAGGCAAGTATGCTCCACATGAAGTCACTGCAATGCATCACTTTCCACCCTCCTCTTCAAGCCTGCATACATACAAATGAGATAAACTGTGATGCTATGTTAAGACACAAGTCATCATATTGGTGGAAAGGGCCAGTTCATGAGCTGTGACCAATCACATTAAGATGCCTTGCATACAGGCATCGTCTCAGAGGAGTGTGTTCAACAGCTAGGTCAATGATTATTATTTAAATACATAAAATATTTATTGGAAAAATAAAAACTGAACATACCTAAGAAGGTAGCTCAACTAATGGAAACAGACATTAACAACATACCTGTAAAGATCACTCTATAGAAAAATAAGACTGCAAAAGTAGTAACAAGCAGAGAAACAATGGTAATTGTAAGTTGGAATCGAAACAATGTTAGGAAATATACATGAAAATGAAAAAACAAATTAAAAAGGTTGGATCTGCCTAGATTATATTTTGTTTTTCCTTTCCTTTGCCAGCTGGGCTTGATTATAAATCTTTGGGTGCATCAAGAGTCATATTCTCAGAAAAAATGTTTAGTATACATTAACATTCTCACCTATGGTCTTGTGTTCTGGATAATGACCAAATATGACCCCGCAAGTACAAGAGGCCACAAAGAGTCTTGAGCAGATTTGCTATACTAGCTTTCAATAATAGGTTTAGAAGATAAAACGTCGTCAGGAAATAAGACTAGAACTGCTGCTTCTCCAGATGACAAGGAGCCAGTCGAGGTAATTTTTACTTGTAACTTAATTTTGGTCTCCTCTATTAGGGATTTATCCCTATCTCATTTGTAACTTTAAAATATCTTTGTTTAAAAAGTACTTTGAGACTTTTTCTATGAATGTGTGCCACATAAACACATTTTCTATGAGCATGTATTTTTTTTCCCAGCATCTGCTTTTTTAAGTATTACGGTAACTTAAGTGCAGTGCTTCTTTACACAAAGTATTACAGTAGCTGAGCTAGCACTTTTTTGCTGAGAACTTCCTAATAGCAAATACTATTTTATAAACATGACTATTATTTCATAAAACTGAAAAGAAAATGCGAAAAAAATATGTAAGTATTATATTAAGAACTTCAAATGGCTGATTCTGTGATGACTAATTACAGTTCAACCTTAACCAGCAGCAAGAGAAGGTAAAGCCTGTGAGTAAAACATTTTTTTTTTTTTTTGGTCATTAAGCTGCAGAGCTATGACATTCTTCTATTTTCTGTAATAGTACACAATTGTTTTTCTTTCAAACTCGTAGAAAAGTTTTCTCTATAGGTGACAAAAGAGGTTGCCTCTGGCTAAAATCATTATCTGACATACTTTTTAGATAACCCTTTTTGGCTTGTGTTCCATCTTCTAAATCCAAACCATTTCTAAACAACAGATAAAGCACCCTTAATTTTTAAGAATTGTGCTGTGTGCTCTCATCTCCCTAATACTACTTTTCCCCATATCTTCGAAAATTTGTGGTTGCAGATGGGTATGCCAAATTAAGTGTGTTGGTTCTAACAGAGAATAAAATCTGCATGCTTTTAGTGGATTTAGTGGCTTCAGATGCATCATGCACTGGATGCATAAGTGGATCAATAAATATAAAATAGAAACCAAAATAAAAAAGCATTTTTTATTTATATAATTTGAGCTACTATGCTACAGAATTGTTTAACTGACCAAATAAGTAAAGAAATTCCCATTATAAAAAAGTGGAAATTTGTTTAAGTCAGCAGTGAACAATATAAACAATATGTTATTTATAAAACATTATAAACATATTCCAACAATAAGCGGTGTTGGAAAACATCTGATCACTGACAAATTATAAATTTTATTTCCTGTGAAGCCACTTAATATGCAGAATAAGCAGAGTAAAGGTAAGAAGCGTGTTCTATGGGGTGAGGTTAAATGAAACCCTCAGATATGTATCCTAAGACCATTAACTTTTTCTACTTGTGAAAAAAGCAGACAAGGCTAAAAGGTATAAGGATGCCAAATACAAAACAAAAAATGCAATAATAACAGAACAATTTTTAAAATTTGGCAAGCATTCATCTACAATGAACTAGCAGTCCAAGTATAGCAAGAGGTAAAATGATAAGAAAAACTGATATTTACAAACTGTATATGAAGGCAACTATGAAAATATTAAGACAGTTTTCTGAAGCAATTAAGAAAAACAATTTGTTTATGTTAATGGGGAACAGTTCCAAAATTTCAGAAAATGAGCTGCATCGAAAATGCAAAACTTTCACATGTATCACAAAGAAACCATGCATCAGACCAAGGCTAGAGAAATAACAGAATGAAAAGGCATGTTACTTTTCTGGAATCTCCTATGAAAACTGTTCTTAAATGTCAGAATTCCTTTGTTACAGAGACAGAATTGCAAAAATAATTTTAGAGTAATAAGCCTTTTTTGTGCAAATTGACTGGTTAAAACTTTTTTTTGGAAAATAGCAGCATGACAACCTCCCACTGAAGAAAGAAAATGTATTCTTTTGTACCAATGGGTCAAAATACTGATTTATGGGTATAGGCCCATAATGATTTCACAGTATACATATATATATATATACACAAGGCGGCACAGAACATGGAGTTAAATTGAAAGCATTAATTACGCTCTAACTAAACTGCATTGAAAACCTGCAGTCAATGTGATCACTCATGGATCTAGTAGGACATCAAGCTTTTAAGTGTGCATTTCATATTGTGTCACAGCAAAAAATTAAATGGATATCTACATTGAATACAAATTTAGTTTTTTTTTTTTCCTGGTCTCAGTCAAAGTCAAAATCAGACTGAATGTCTGTATCTAGAAAAGAAAGCCACACCATGACTCGAAGTAAAGTGGACTCTCTAAACAGCAGAAGAAACCTGCAATATTCTTTTAAAAAATATTATGGCTTACGTGTATTATAAAAAAAAATCCCACCAATATGCAGAAAATCAATGAGCCAAGGTGGACAAAATGACACATTTGCTTAAAGTAAAGAACCAGTTATAATAGGTGACAACCTTATACACAGAGACTACGCATCATCTTTATTTACATTTATAAAGATGCACCAATTCTATAACTAGATAACTAATATCAAACATACAGAGAAAGGCAAATTGCAAATAATTAAAGTCAAATTTGCTTTAACACTAGAATTACCAGAGCCTACGAAAAAACTCGTAATTCCGTCCCACCTTAAATCGCACCTTCAATCCCTTCACAACTCTCCGCCAGCGTCCTTTGTCTTCTAAATGTGCTGATAAAGAGAAGCTAGGAGCAGCCGGATATTCCATCCCCCCACCAATTTAGAACGTGCAAGAACTTCTCCCAGCTCATGCCTTGATTGAGTATCTGGGAGTGAAGTGGAGTTTTGGAGTGGAAATAATAGATCGTTATTTGGAACACACGCATTTCATGTCTGTTCCATTTCTACAGTAATCTGTGTAAACACATTGTTAAAACAGAAACGTTTTTTATATTCTAGTAGTAGATGACAAAATGTAGGTATAAACTATATAATGTATGAAGCCTTAAGTCCAAATATCAAAGAAATATTTTCACAAAAGGTACAAATATAACACAACAATTGCGCTTTTATTCAAAAATATAACTGCAGAAACAAAAAGCCGCCATAACATGCGAAATTGACACCTGTTTATTGTAACTGCCTCCGTGGTGCAATAGAATCAGTTCCCGCCTGGGAATCAGAAGGTCGCGAGTTCGATCCTGCACCATTCCGTTTTGAGAAGTAAACTGCTCTTAGTCTTACTATTTTGGAATAAAAGCATACATTTGATTTCAGTTTGTAACAGCCGGTGCAATTTAGGATCCTTGTAAAGGTTAGCCTTTTTTTTTATAATTCACTTTTTATTCTCTCAGTCGCGTTCAGAATCAATCCATACAACCCCATCTGACACAGCTGTTTTCACATAAAGACACGCTATAGCTCTACAGTGTACCACGATGCATACGAACGCCCATAAAGGGTTCTGACACACAAACGCTGGCGAAGCTGCCATCTTCGTATCTCACCGTCACTTGATTTTCTTTTTATTCAGTTTTATTGAGTGTTCCTACCAGTCCCCGCATGTTGCTGTATGCTGTTTCTTTTGTACTCCAGGCCATGCAGAGGAGAGAATGGAAAAGAGCAGTAACTTCGGCGCTAAATGCAATAATCAGACACTCCCCATCTGCCAGTTGTTTTTTTATACTTTTACACCAACATATGTTCCTGTGTTTGAGCATGCTCAAAAAATACACGGGTAATGCCACGAAAAGTGCACGCAGACACTTCATTTCGCAAACAAAACAAGTGCACTTTTATTCAAGACTACCTGTATAACCGAAGAAAAAAGAAAGCAAGTTACAGTAGGCGATTGATACAAAAGCTTGCATGGTGCAATGCTAAGAAGTGCCGATTTTCATTCCACAATATTGCAATATTATTTGAAAACGAACAGTGTCAGATCGGGTGTGAATTTATGCAGGAACTGGAAATTCTCTGATGTGGGACCTTCCCCCAGGGAAGAAAGTACAGTGTCAGGTGCTCATTCAGTGTAATAGGAACCATAGCACAGAGAGGTGTGTGCACTGCAACAAGGACACGTGTCGTAAATGTAGGAAGGATGGTCCTTGGGTGTGTGGGAACTGTTAATATTTGAATGTGATGATTTTATATAGCACGGAATGAAAATCAGCACTTCTTAGCATTGCACCATGCAAGCTGTCGTATCAATCGCCTACTGTAACTTGCTTTCTTTTTTCTTCGGTTATACAGGTAGTCTTGAATAAAAGTGCACTTGTTTTGTTTGCGAAATGAAGTGTCTGCGTGCACTTTTCGTGGCAATACACGTGTACTTTTTAAGCATGCCCGTTTGAGCATGCTCAAACACAGGAACATATGTTGGTGTAAAAGTATAACAAAACAACGGGCAGATGGGGAGTGTCTGATTATTGCATATAGCGCCGAAGTTACTGCTCTTTACCATTCTCTCCTCTGCATGTCCTGGAGTACAAAAGAAACAGCATACAGCAACATACGGGGACTGGTAGAAACACTCAATAAAACTGAATAAAAAGAAAATCAAGTGACGGTGAGATACGAAGATGGCAGCTTCGCCAGCGTTTGTGTGTCAGAACCCTTTGTTTTGGGCGTTAGTATGCATCGTGGTACACTGCAGAGCTATAGCACATCTTTATGTGAAAACAGCCGTGTCAGATGGGGTTGTATGGATTGATTCTGAGAACGCGACTGAGAGAATGAAAAGTGAATAAAAAAAAAAAAAAAAGACTAACCTTTACAAGGATCATAAATTGCACCGGCTATTACAGACTGAAATCAAATGTATGCTTTTATTCCAAAATAGTAAGACTAAGAGCAGTTTACTTTTCAAAATGGAATGGTGCAGGATCAAACTCGCGACCTTCTGATTCCCAGGCGGGAACTGATTCTATTGCACCACGGAGGCAGTTACAATAAACAGGTGTCAAATTCGCATGTTAAAGCGGCTTTTTGTTTCTGCAGTTATATTTTTGAATAAAAGCGGAATTGTTGTGTTATATTTGTACCTTTTGTGAAAATATTTCTTTGATATTTGGACTTAAGGCTTCATACATTATATAGTTTATGCCTACATTTTGTCATCTACTACTAGAATATAAAAAAAGTTTCTGTTTTAACAATGTGTTTACACAGATTACTGTAGAAACGGAACAGACATGAAATGCGTGTGTTCCAAATAACGATCTATTATTTTCACTCTAAAACTCCACTTCACTCCCAGATACTCAATCAAGGCATGAGCTGGGAGAAGTTCGTGCACGTTCTAAATTGGTGGGGGGATGGAATATCCGGCTGCTCCTAGCTTCTCTTAATCAGCACATTTAGAAGACAAAGGATGCTGGCGAAGAGGTGTGAAGGGATTTAAGAAGCGATTTAAGGTGGGATGGAATTACGAGTTTTTTCGTAGGCTCTGGTAATTCTAGTGTTAAAGCACCAGCTAAATGTCTGAAATTTTTGGTAAGATCCATCAGTAAATGAGAAATGACAAAAAAATAAAGATGTTGTGCTAATGATTCAGAATCCTGAATTATACAATAATCCAATACATTTACTAAAATAACTTCATGCTCAAATGTTTTTAAACTTACCATCTCAGAGGTAAACGTTTGAGGTACTCAGGTCCAGAATTGCAAACGGAACAAATAAATATATAGAACCTAATATTAAAAATAAAAAAAATAGCACTAACAATCAATAACAGGATATTTTACAATTTGAATGTTGAAGGTCACAAAACAAACAAAATGATTATATTAGTAGGTAACAACAATATAAAAGCATGCTACTAGTACACTTGGTATACTTTCTGAAAAAACAAAGCCTTTTCTGTAACACAAATATGCATAACATACAAATGACAATTACTGTAAACTGAAAATAACTAATAAAATTATATATCCAGATATTAAAATTACTAAACATGAAGTTATTTGGGATTACAAACACTTCTACAATTATTGGAAACCCTGGGGAAGATGAACATAAGGGGTTATTAAAAAAATAATCTTGAACCGTAAAAAATTAGAAATCCAGTCTTTAACTGAATTTATTTTGAGAAAAAAATTAACCCTACATCAACCAATAACTATTGTTACCCCATGAAATTGAAATGAACACTTTTTTTTATATCTGATAGCAAAACACCCGCGCTTCGCAGCGGAGAAGTAGTGTGTAAAAGAAGTTATGAAAAAGAAAAGGAAACATTTTAAAAATAATGTAACATGATTGCCAATGTAATTGTTTTGTGACTGTTATGAGTGTTACTGTCATCAAGGATTTGATTATCATTATTTCTTTCAATCAGGTTCGTATTTGGAGGATGTGTGGAGTTCAGCTTACATTCCGTGTTTGTCAACCGTTGTAAAGATAACAGGTTTCATTCATCGAAGTGTTCACTACCCAAATCGGTACTCGTGAATCTAAGATGTTTAACAGGCATTCCCGGTATTAAGTTGTGGATTTGCCTGCGAATATTTAGCAGCAGCGTGTCTATGAACTTAATTTAAACTTAAGCTTTACACCTTGCTTTCCTATTGATATGTCTACAAAGGCTTGTTCAGATTCATAGGGTTGTTCCTTTCTTACTGCATCAATAAACAGCTCATCTTCCTCTTTATCTGAGACATCACACACTGCATGCACAGGTTTACCTTTCCCAGTCCTGCAAACTTTAGCGAAGTGGTTCAATTTACCACACTTTTTACACTGTCTTCCTTTAGCTGGACATTGACTTTTTCCACCATGAGCTTTGTTTCCGCAGTACCTGTACTTATGAATATGCTTGTATGCGTCACTCGCTTCATATTCTTTTGCTGCCTTCTCAATTGTGTAGTACGTTTTTTGTTCAGCACTCTTTGGAGCTCTTGCTTTTTGTCTGCGTACTGCGTTCACAGTCAGTTTACGTGAGCCGCTCGGAGTACATGCATCGAAGGTTCTCAGCTGTGCTTGTGCTATCTCGTGCGATCTTGTGATGTCCACGGCTTTATTTAATGTTAGCTCAGACCCGGCACTTAAAAGTTTCTCTCGCACTTTTGCTGAGTTTGTGCCAAACACTATTCTATCCCTGACCATCTCATCTTCATTTGCATAAGCACAGTCCTTCACCAGCAATTTTAACTCCGTTTCAAAGTGATCAAAAGTCTCGTTTATACCTTGCGTCTTCTCACTAAACTTGTATCTCGCGAATATCATATTCGTCTTAGGCATGACAAACGCCTCGTAGCGGCAGCATGTCTATTGGATTGCTGCTGATGGACGGCCTTATATGGGCAGGCACTCAATTACGTGGGAGGCGTGGGTATGGGGGACGCAATATAGGCAGGCAGCCAACTACGTGGGAGGCGTGGTGATGGGGGACGCAACTCCGCCTCAAACAGCGACCAAGCTGCAGGCTATGGCCGTATATATGTACGTAAGTAGGATTCAGTTATGACCATTACTCGTAGAATTTTGAAATGAAACCTGCTTAACTTTTGTAAGTAAGCTGTAAGGAATGAGCCTGCCAAATTTCAGCCTTCTACCTACACGGGAAGTTGGAGAATTAGTGATAAATCAGTCAATCAGTCAGTCAGTGAGGGCTTTGCCTTTTATTAGTATAGATTTAAAGTTGAAGAGTGTGTTAAAACTTTCAAGCAATAATCAGTGACTTCTTGTTTCACTAGGGTATAAATATGAGGAGGCACAAAGGCCAAATTCCCAAACAAACAACTTATATACGAGAAAAGTGTGCTGACCTTTCATAAGTCATGGAATGGCTATACAAAAATAGCTACTCGCCTGAAAATGTCAATAGCTACAGTTAGGGGAATAATTAAGTTCACATTAACTGGAACAGTCCTGGAAGAGTACCCAGTTTTATTTTACTCCCACACAAGATCATAAGGGGTTTAAAAAAAAAAAATCATCATGGATCACTGTTGGAGAAATACAAAACAAAGTAATTGCGGTCACCAAGTCTCCAAAACTACCATCGGACACAACCTCGATGTCACAGATTTGGGAGGCAGACAGAAAAAAGACTTTCATTTAACTTCAACTGCACCTGCAGTTTTCTAAATGCTCCTTGAACTTTGACTGGAGCCATGTTCTATGATCAGATGAAACGAAAATTTTGCTTTTGGGCAACAAACACTCAAGGTGAGTTTTGGCGTTATTTATATAAAAAAAAGCCTCTCTGACAAACAAGGCTGCCAAAGTGGGTTTGCGGTAAATGGGGATAGAAAACCACAAGAAACAAGCGAGTCAATGCAGAAAATTTCAAGGTCTTATCTCTAAATCATACAAATAATAAGTAGAGACCTGTAAACTTTTGCGTTTGAAATAGATGTTTGACGTTTATTTTAAATCTATAGAATAAAACATTTCTTTAGCCAGATAAATGTTTAGCATATCAAGACAGGGGTATTCAATTATGTTTACCTGCATGCCAATTTTATTCTGTGCCATTCATTCAAACGCAAGTTGGGCAACAGTGGCTTTATCGTTTCCTGAATTTTTAAACCCTCATCACAAAGTCTGATGCTGTAGTACTACATTCTTTTATTAAATACAATTTTAAAATTATATTTTCATCAATGTTAAGTTTAATGTATACATAGCTGCATTAATCTTAATATCTTAACATTTTTATTGAGCTATATAGGCTATAATGAGGGTATAGAAAATGGTAATGAATTATCTTACTTTTCTTAGTGCTGTATTGAAATTTAAAATTATGGTGTCTTGACAACTTTTTATCAAGGCCAGTGGATAAGAGGGAGTGACAGATCTTCATTTTTCATTCCCACATTCCCGGAAAACCGTGAACGACCAAGCTCGCATATATAGCATGTAAAAATCGATCAAGAAACAACAGAGTTATAGATGAAAATAATTAATAGGCACAGGTTTTTTGGCCCACGGTGTATTGTGTTGCTCATTAATTCAGTCAAGAACAGACCAGCATCAGTCAGTCTCCCGGCTCAGTGGACTGGGAGGATTCCGCACTCTGCAGCTCACGAATGCCGGGATGGGGCAGACTTCATTGATGTCCGTCAGACAACCGCATCGAACAGCAACTTGAAATTGCAATGTGTCAGTCTGTTGCATCCGCATTATCTGTGCCAAGAAACTTGCCTTCACAGAATGATGACAAGAAACTGGATACATCAGTAAAAGCTGAAATGGCGGTGTTTCAGGGCAACGGCAAGTGCGGGCGTTGTTTAGAACAAGTGTATTAGTATCTGATGACTGTGCCACCTACTTCAGTGGAGGCAGAGCGTGCTTTCTCAGCAGCTGGCTTACTCTGCACGAATGTGCGCTCTCAGCTGGACGACCGCACACTGGACACGTTCTTTCTACGCTCTTATTACCGCAACTAACTAGATACATGTAATTATATGACAGCATGAACTGCTTGTAGATAAGGTTAGTCTTTTATTGATGTCAACATATTGCAGTAGTTTTATTAAAAAATATGTATCGTTCTAAAACCGTTCACATGCGAGATGCCCGTTCACTGTGTCATCCCCGGGTGCCCAGGATTCCCGGGAATGACGTGGGATTCCCGAATTCCCGGGAATGGATAAACCCGTCCGGGAATGGATTCCCTAATTATGTGACAGGAGAAAGTGAGATTTTTTTCTCTTTTTTCCCATGGTCGTTTTTCACATTGTTTGCCATTGCATTGTACATTATCAGCTTGTAGTATATGTAAATATTTTTATGCATAAAAAGATGCCATTAAAATTTTTCCTCAGCCATCACTACAAAGTACATATAAAAATATCTTTTTTAGGTGGAGTATTCATTTAAACTAAACACAATGTTTCCAAAACTCTTAAATTACTAACTATACAAATAATACAGGGTCTCTCACCTGTCACCATAAAGCATTGGCTTCAGGAAACATTGTATACATGCTTCATGAAACCACTGCTTACATCTACTGCACTGAAGCATCTTCAGATACCAACTAAGAAGAAAAAAAAAATTGTTATTAGGTACTTATATTTATATTTTCATTATGCTAAATTTACGAATTCTTATGTTTAAAATATAAACAGCCAAATAGAAATAATGAATGCAATTCTAATATAAAATGCACTTTCTTCACTTTCTTGCAGAACATTTTTTTTTATTATTTGTGTAGTGCACTATTGCTAGAACTCTAAAACACGGACTTGTACCTTATTTAACAGTTTCATTCAGAGCTAAGTATATTACTGATACATTTAAAATAAGATACACCTGAAGCAAAAACACAGAATAACTTCTACTCCCCACTCCAAGTATTATATACTTTTTTGATAAGACACTGCATTCCTTACATGTGGATAGTGATATCCTAAAGGGGAGGCTCAGTTATGAGACACATTCTGGAACCTCTCGAGGTAGTAGCAAAGGAGAGAATGATGATAAATCTGAGTGCACTTTTCCACAATGCTGTACATCATCTCCATTAAACTCTGACAAGGAGTACTTTCAGCCAACAAATTATTCAGCAGAAGAGTGTCAAGAAATGCTATTGGGGCTCCTTCATACCAACAGCAGTACACCTGAATAATGCCTTACAGTGACTGCCAAGTAATACGTTTTCTTTCTTTTTAGTTATTCTGGTACTGTATATGTTCAGACCATAGTATGTGTGCATATATATTTATCTATCTATTACTGAATTTATTTAAAGGGCTTCTGTAAAAAGCCAAACTTCCCCTGAGGACAAATAAAATTATGTGTCTCTTCACATACAGTACAGGTGCTGGTCATAAAATTAGAATACCATGACAAAGTTGATTTATTTCAGTAATTCCATTCAAAAAGTGAAACTTGTATATTAGATTCATTCATTACACACAGACTGATTATTTCAAATGTTTATTTCTTTTAATTTTGATGATTATAACTGACAACTAATGAAAGTCCCAAATTTGGTATCTCGGAAAATTAGATCATCAATTAAGACCAATGCAAAAAAAGGATTTTTAGAAATGTTGGCCAACTGAAAGGTATGAACATGAAAAGTATGACCATGTACAGCACTCAATATTTAGTTGGGGCTCCTTTGGCCTGGATTACTGCAGCAATGCGGTGTGGCATGGAGTCGATCAGTCTGTGGCACTGCTCAGGTGTTATGAGAGCCCATGTTGCTCTGATAGTGGCCTTCAGCTCTTCTGAATTGTTGGGTTTGGCGTATTGCATCTTCCTCTTCACAATACCCCATAGATTTTCTATGGGGTTAAGGTCAGGCAAGTTTGCTGGCCAATCAAGAACAGGGATACCACGGTCCTTAAACCAGGTACTGGTAGCTTTGGCACTGTGTGCAGGTGCCAGGTCCTGTTGGAAAATGAAATCTGCATCTTCATAAAGTTAGTCAGCAGCAGGAAGCATTAAGTGCTCTAAAACTTCCTGGTAGACGGCTAGGTGTCTTCAATATTGAACCTTTTCACAATATTCTAATTTTCCGAGATACCAAAGTTGGGACTTTCATTAGTTGTCAGTTATAATCATCAAAATTAAAAGAAATAAACATTTGAAATACATCAGTCTGTGTGTAATGAATGAATCTAATATACAAGTTTCACTTTTTGAATGGAATTACTGAAATAAATCAACTTTGTCATGATATTCTAATTTTATGACCAGCACCTGTATATGTTTTAACATTTTAGAATACCACCACCATTTTGCAGTTGACAGGTCGAAAAACATTAAGAACTGTCAAAAGACAGAAAGACAAATTCAGAAAGGAAACAGTAACAACTCACTTCAGTGAAAACCCAAACAAATTATATGACCCTCAACCAAAGTCTCAAAAAGAACTGGCTTTGTAAAACTTCAAAGCAGCAAAGAAAGGTCAGCAAACATAAAGAAAAGGTAATCAATGGGATAAATAGAATTTAAAACATCAAAAAAGTTAAATACATTACTGGAGACATTTGTACTCAAATTTTAATGAATAATATTGTTACATTTCAGCAGTTTGCACCATTAAACATTAGGTAAAATTTTATTAGGATAGAAACCAAAGCACAATCACCAGATTGTATTTGGTCATTAAAATGTGCATCATCTATTATTGTTTTCACTGTTGCATAAATTATGCTCATTATATTATGCAGATGCAGGATGTGGCAATAATCCAATAAGATTTCACCATTCTAGAAGCATCTTTGAAGAAAAAAAAAAAGGCAAATTTTTAAAATCAGATGGAAAAAAATACAACACTAAAAGTAAAAAAAAAACCTTTCACTGATACCACAGTGTAACACACTGACAAAAACACTGCATCTTTTGTTTCTTTGTATTAAAACAAATGTATATTTAAGCTGGTTCACAAACTACTTATCACAGAGACTACCAAACAATACTTAACAAAAATTTTAATTGATTAGAATTCTGCATTGATGCTGATGCAAAAATGCATTTTACAGAAAAAATATATTTTGTTAATTAAGTCAAAGTGTGGATTGAAAAAAAAATAAAAATAAAACTTTACAATTGGAACATAGGGTGTTAAGTGGGAACCTAATCAAGATTTTACAAGTTCTCTAGGGAATCAATACATTTGATCCAGTAGAATTTAATTTACAGTGATTCACATTATCAAGAACTCCAATAGAAAATATGGAGATGTGTAATTAGGACAAAAACTTGGATGCACTTCTTCAACCAAAGTGTAGGGGCATACAGGGAAAAAAAAACAAACTATCAAGTCATACATATTCATTTGGAAACCTTAAAATGTAATAGGATGAAATGTTAAGACAACCAAAGTAACCTGATTGGCCAGTGTATAGTTTGCACTTATTTGTAAAATTTTTGTTTTAAAATTTACCTATATATAAAGATATTCAGGATTACCTTAGGTGACAGTAAAATTAACTCAAACATGCTTTCCACAAAAAAAAGTTTTACTCCCAGCATATAATCTTTTTATATGGTTATATAAAATTAACAGTACTCACTCTCCAGGACCTCCACAATAACAGTAACACTGTTGGATGTTTGTTTTGTGGCCTTCATCCCAGACCAATTCCTCCAGTTTGTATGGCAGTGATTGCTTCATGACTTGTAGAGCTTTTGCATTCGGTCCTTTTTTTAAAGCACCACCTCTCTATTATATATACACATACATAAACACAAATGGATAAATAAAAACCTCAAAATAACTATTTTAGAATTGACTTACATTTGGTTTTAATTTTATGAATTTTCGTTTACATTTAAGACAGAAAATATAGTAAAAATCAACACACCTTTGTAGTTGTTGCAAACACACACTGGCGACAAAGCCACTTCTCATCTGATGCAATTACAGTTGCATCAATGGTTGGTGCATGGCATGTCTGGTGATATCCTGCATTCCATAAAAGTTGTGAATAATTGGGTTAATGTGTCTACATATATAAAAGGTTTAACTAAGGGAATAAATGGTAAAATAAGTCACCTTGTCCACACTTATCACAGATAACAATCTCATTTGGCGACTCAGAGTTTTCCTCCTGACATATTGTACAGACCATCTCCCCTCCACCACTGGCTCCTAGAATGAGGAAAATTAAAATTACAGTGAGAACATTAACAAAGAATAATTAAAATAAGAATGCACATTTATACTAAAGCTAAGGTTGTCGATGGATGCAATATGACCAAAATAAAAAAAGTACACACACAGGGATTCAGCTCAACAAGAACTACACAATGAAACAAATATCAGCACAGATTATATGTTCTCAGAATACACCATCTCATAGAATTGCAAATCACTGGTAGCATTTATTGAATTTATCTATCAACACAGAGCAACAGGCAGCGTGGCTGTGCTACAGTTCAGGTAGGCTTAGGAAGGAAAGGCAGCTTAATATTACATATATATTTTACTAATTAACATTATTTAATTCCTTATTTCAATGATAAATGATGGCAAGTCTTATTTTACTGCGTTCTCTCATAACTTTTGAAAGGTCATCTGAAGACTCGCTAACACAGTATTCCGAGTTCTCTCAATGATTTACTCCAATAAAAAGGATTACCACTTGTGAATTTGGTTATAATTAAGAAAAAAACTGACAACATAGACAAAACTTAACATGCAGTGTTGATTTACTCATATACAAACCAATTACAACAAGAAGCTAGCATGAAACTTCTAAGATATATTCCAAACAAATACCTCCAGCGACATTATAAAATTGCTGGAAAAGTAGCCCCCTGCAATTTCTTCTTAGAATGAATGTGATAGTGTATGTGGGAACAAGGGAAAATACAGATTACACACAACAAAATGAAGACAGGTTCAGAAATACCTTCCCTAATCACGTCACCAGAAGACTTGTACAACCTACTGTATTCGTAGACCCAGAAGACTGTCAACTGCTTAAAAAAAATTAAATAAACTAAAATGAGTCAGATTTTAAAGTTCACATAAAAGATTAAACAAAATTTTTAACAGAGTCTATTAAAATATATATTGATAAGTGAAAGATTAAAGATTGAAATTAAGTTCAGTTTTGAAACTCTTACTCATTTGTAAATTTAACAAAAAATGTTTTGGTTGGGTATTGTTAATCACTGTAATGGCTTAAATGAAGTAGAAATAGTAAAAGGGGAAAAAGTAACATAACAGTGGTGTAATATTTGACAATTAGGGGGATATGTTGCATCAGCTGTACAACTGGTATCAGACAATAGATGCTTGTATAATTTATAAATGGAAACAAAATTATATCACTATTGTGATAGCTGAAGCATTCACCTGCTGAGACTAAATAGAAGAGATCTGGATCAAGATGGTCACAGAATGTATACAGTGATATGAAAAAGTTTGGGAACCCCTCTCAGCCTGCATAATTTACTTTCAACAAAAAACAAAGTGGCATGTCTTTCACTTCCTAGGAACATCTGAGTACTGGGGTGTTTTCCGAACAAAGATTTTTAGTGAAGCAGTATTTAGTTGTATGAAATTAAATCAAATGTGAAAAACTGGCTGTGCAAAAAATTGAGTCCCCATGTAATGTTGCTGATTTGAATGCATGTAACTGCTCAATATTGATTACTTGCAACAGCGAATTGGTTGGATTAGCTCACTAAGCCTTGAACTTCATAGACAGGTGTGTCCAATCATGAGAGAAGGTATTTAAGATGGTCAGTTGCAAGTTGTGCTTCTCTTTGACTCTCCTCTGAAGAGTGGCAACATGGGATCCCCAAAGCAACTCTCTAAAGATCTGAAAACAAAGATTGTTCAGTATCATGGTTTAGGGGAAGGCTACAAAAAGCTATTTCAGAGGTTTAAACTGTCAGTTTCAACTGCAAGGAATGTAATCAGGAAATGGAAGGCCACAGGCACAGGTCTGGCAGGCCAAGAAAAATACAGGAGCGGCATATGTGCAGGATTGTGAGAATGGTTACAGACAACCCACAGATCACCTCAAAAGACCTGCAAAAACATCTTGCTACAGATGGTGTATCTGTACATCGTTCTACAATTCAGCGCAATTTGCACAAAGAACATCTTTATGGCAGAGTGATGAGAAAGAAGCCCTTTCTGCACTCACGCCACAAACAGATACTCATTTAGACAAGCCAGATTCATTTTGGAACAAAGTGCAATGGACTGATGAGACAAAAATTGAGTTATTTGGTCTAACAAAAAGCGCTTTGCATGGCGGAAGAAGAACACCGCATTCCAAGAAAACCACCTGCTACCTACTGTGGAGGTTGGTGGAAGTTCCATCATTCTTTGGGGCTGTGTGGCTAGTTCAGGGACTGGTGTCCTTGTTAAAGTCGTGGGTCGGATGAATTCAATCCAATATCAACAAATTCTTCAGGATAATGTTCAAGCATCAGTCACAAAGTTGAAGTTGCGCAGGGGTTGGATATTCCAACAAGACAATGATCCAAAACACAGTTCAAAATCTACAAAGACATTTATGCAGAGGGAGAAGTACAATGTTCTGGAATGGCCGTCACAGTCCCCTGACTTGAATATCATCGAAAATCTATGGGATGATTTGAAGCAGGCTGCCCACGCTCGGCAGCCATCAAATTTAACTGAACTGGAGAGAAGAGATTTTGTATGGAAGAATGGTGAAAAATACCTCCATCCAGAACCCAGACACTCATCAAAGGCTATAGGAGGCGTCAAGTGGCTGTTATATTTGCAAAAGGAAGCTCAACTAAGTATTGATGTAATATTTCTGTTGGGGTGCCCAACTTTATGCACCTGTCTAATTTTGTTATGATGCATATTGCATATTTTCTGTTCATCCAATAAACTTAATGTCACTGCTGAAATACTACTGTTTCCGTAAGGCATGGCATATATTAAAATGAAGTTGCTACTTTGAAAGCTCAGTCAATGATAAACAAAAATCCAAAGAATTAAGAGGGGTTCTCAAACTTTTTCATACGACTGTATGTGAAAAACATTAGTTATGCATTATTACACTCCATTAAAACACATAAGATAGCAATGCAACTCTAAATTAGAGAAGAAAAATAAAAACACCAATATAGGTGACTTAGGAGATATCTGCTCTTACAAGTCCTTTTATGACACATACAAAGCCCCATACCATCCTATTGGAAATACCTGTTGGAAACTCCCTATAATGAGTACGGACCTGCAAAAACACTGAATTTGCCAGAAAGCATCTCATGCTTTGTGATGATGCAGATAAGCAAAGCAATATGATAAACATGGACAAGTTATGCATAACAATCTGAGGGACACAAATGTTTTTGCTCAAACTTGCTGCTGCATAACCTAATGATAATTTCATATAATCTTGTTTGAGTGGCAATAGCTAACCTAACTGAACATTCATATAATTTTTCACCTTACATTTTTGATGCATTTGTCTCTTTCAGCACAGATTCTTTGCAGTGAAGTGTAAGAGATCGCATAGTTCAGTCAAGTGTATGCAAGTTCACAAATCATGAGAACTAGTAAAATGTTCATTGAAATTTTATTTATTTTTACAAAGAATTTATTTTCTGTTCTCTCACATCATTTTCCTCCACAGGTTTCCAGTTGCCAAGAACTGCCATCTACCACTTTAGAATAAAATCTAGAGTAAAGGTGAGCATTTTATAATACAGGGTGGCAAACTGTATAGCATTGTTGCCTCATGAATCCAGCATAAAGAATTAGAATCTCACAACAGAACACTGAATTTGTGGATACTGCAATGTCTGCATGCTTTTTTTCCTCCCTCAATCACAAAGATCTGCAAGTTCGGTTAACTGGTGAATTTTAATTTTGCTGTTGTGGAAGCGTGGGTAATTAAAGGTTATGTCACATTAGACTACTTTTCCAGCAACTTTCAGTCATAGCACTCATTTATATAGCCATAACTCGCTGGAGGCAGTCAGTGGCAGGTTCCCGTAAAGTCGATTGTCTAATGTGACATATCCAAAGCCTAAGACAAACTAGTCTGTGACTGGCTAGGACAAAATCAAGCAGGCTACATTTTCTCTTTGGTGGGAAGGGTGGGCACTTTGCATGCAAAACTTGAAAAGCAATGAGAGATCAGCCAGAAGAATAATGCACAGAATGTAACAATGAGTAATAAGGCATATGCGTGTTTTGAAACTCAAATAGTTTTTCTGTCTTGTGCCAAAACAGAATGAAGAAAAAAAAAAAAAAAAAAAAAAAAGGAAAAAGAAAAGGGGATAGAGGCTGATGCTGAAGTTGCTGCAGCTATTAAGCCTTCATACAATGCCAGGTCCTTCAGACAACATGCTATTGGCTGTCAGAAAAAGGGACAAGCATGAAGGCACAGGAAGACAGGCACTCAGTCGGTAAAACTGATATGGGCTGCAATTTTCAGCTGTGCAATTTGGCATGGGGAAGCAACTAGTGAAGAGATATGATTGATAAATCTGACATACCCCACAACAAAAAGTCCCAAAATGTGACACTGGCTTAAATGGGGATGAAATTGCAATAGGTTGAATGCTGTGTGTCGTTATTACACCCTAAAGTAATGTGTTAGGAGACAAAAGCATAGCAAAAAAATCAAAATGCACTCCATGATGGTACGAAAGTCAAAGGCATGTTTCAAAAGATACTTGGGGAGATGTGACAAATGCAAAAAAAAAGGTGTATTTCAAATTACACAGTAACTCTAATGTGCAGACAGAATTTGAGCAAGAAATATTTTCTTCTTTTATTGAGTACTATGACTATTTATTAGCAAATATGCAATATACATAAAATGTTTAACTAAATACAAAGACCTAATATGAATAAGAAACTAAAAAGGGGCAAGGAAGCTGAAATGTTACCATTTTGTTATTTAAAACCGTCAGATCTAAACACTAGAATGGCAAATGGAAAATAAGTGACTTAAAATAAGTAGCTGCGAGTGGAAGTCTAATTTTACTTATGGTGCCAAGCAGAGTTGCACTGTGGTACAGAGCAGTCTATTAGCCAGTAAAAGTGCTGTGAATAAGCTGTCTGTTGCTACGGTCCTGCCTTTGTCCAGTCTGACAGCGGTCATGGGACATTGCATCTTTTATTGCCGTTACAACAAACAGTTCTGAGCAGGCATCACCCACAGCACTTCTATTTTGAAAAGAATAGAGATAAATGTCATCAACTCAAAGAGGGAGAGCAAGTTCGTTGTACCACAAACTCACTGAGAGAATAAAAGTGAATAAAAAAAACAAGCACTAACGTTAACAAGTAGCCAAAATTTACACCGGGTGTTGGACTCAAATGAAATATATGTTTTTATTATATTGCATAAATAATAATAATTATAGTAGCTCACTACTCGCCCGGTAATAAGGAGCCTTAGCTTAAGCCGAGAGACCTTTTCGTCCACAAGCTGAGCTCTGTCAAAAAGAGAGATGGGACAGCAGGCTGTTTGCGCTGATCGACGCATTTACAAAACAAAAGATGCTGATGGTAGAGGTGTGAGGGGATTTAAGGTGGGCCGGGATTACAAGTTTTTTTGTAGGCGTCAGGAATTCTAGTGTTAAACCTCCTAACAAGGCATTTTTACAAGTGGTTTTAAGAACACAAAGATAAAATAATTTATCTGGGATGGGTTGTTGCATCATCATACAAATTATTTTTCACCTTGTTTCTGAGAAGGCAAATAGTAAAGGTATGGTACAATCCAAAAGAATTCTATATGTCCAAATGCTTGCTTCTCCCTAGTGTGTGCTTTTATAGTGACTCTATAGTGGGTTTTGGGAGATGTGCTAATCTTTTTAAGTAATGGCAATTTCCGGAGTGACAACACTCCCAACCAAATTTTATAAGAGCTTAATTTTAAAACTGCAGTAAACAACACGGCTGTTGTAGCCATCAAATTTTTGACTTCAACTGAGCACCTCTGAGAGATTCTGAAGAACTGCTTCAGGCAACATTTTCTAATACCTTCACCAAAACACAAATGGTGCATTTCTCAAGGAAAAATAGTGTCACACTGCTTCAGAGTTCCTGATACTTGCAGAATCAGTGCCCTGTAGTTACTCTATGTGCTCCTAGTGGACCAGAAACATATTCAAACAGTTTAAGGGGTCATTTGTATATGGTGTCTTCATTTTTGTTACCTATATTATAATATCCATAATTCATATCACAGGAAAATAGTAATAACATTAAATAAGGGTTAGTAGAAAATATATAATATATAGTTAAAAAGTATGATTCTGAACAACCAGACTATAAGAAAAATTTAAACAGATATAATTAATACTAAACTGATGGCATAACTAAGTCAGTATATTGAAAAAAAAGTGTGTCATTCTAAATGTTTGCCTTGAGCTGGTCCATGAAGCAAAATTAAAAAGTAAAACTGTTAATGGATTTCAAATGAGACTTGAGTAAATTTGGCCACAAGTTATATAGGATAACCTAATCTTAAGAAATGCACATACACAGCACATGACAACATACTCAAAAATAACGTTAAAAATCATGTTAAATAAATTAAATGACTTGCCAGTTTGAATGTCCTTCCAGAGAACCCAGGATTTTGAACTGTCTTCAAAGACAACAAAACAGCTATGTTTGTGTTTGTTTATCTAGAAAACCAAAATTCACATTATGCAGATAGAAAACACTTAAAATATACAAATACAGTACACTTGCTGAAATTAAGTTTATTTAATAATTGGCGATATTTTACCTTGTAGAAGTTTCTACAAATAATTGTAAATAGAAAACATCAGTAAATAAAAGTAATGTTATAACACTGGAAAGTAGCCAAGTGTTGCATGTTAATTAGCACATGCAAATAAGGACAATGTCACATTATTCGACTACTATTTAGATGGGATCTCAGACTTAGTGACAGTAGTTGCTGATCTCACTGCTGGAGTATGCCAATATATATGGTTACAAATCGCTAGGCATGTCAAATCACATGGCTGCGTGGTGACCTTCAAGAAGTTTCACATTTCCAAAGAAATGCCTGCCCCTTTTTCTAACAGACAATAAATGTGCTGCCTGACAGATTCAGTAATGGACGAAGGAACAGAGCATTCAGCCACAATCTTAACCAAAAAAACACCTTTTTCATTCTGTCATGGTACATAAAACAGACAGACAGACATGTTTCTCTCCTGTTTCCAAGGTCCAAAATATCTACTTCCTTATTCCTCATCGCTGCATTATATGCATTGTACTTAAGAGTGAGCACTCATTGGTTTTTAGCATACAAAGTCTGCACCTATGCATTAAGACAAAAATTAGACCTGATGCTGACTAGTTGGAGCGAGTCCCCAGGTATGTCAAACTTGATGACTAAAGTAGCAGACCTCTCCCCATGGAGAAGGCAGATTAAAAAAAGACTAGAAACTGCAGGGCATGACAAATTACGACTCTGTGACTACTTTACAGCACAGTTTTACATTTCCAGAGTATCTCGAGATAGGCCCATTTTCTGAAAACCTATAACATGCTAAGGGATACAGCCAGCAGTGTACAAACATTTTCCAGGACAGCAAGTTCAGCTGCAATTTCTGCATCTACCCCACTCCTGTCATGGTATTCAAAACACGAGACAGAGACATGCCTCTCTTCTGCTCATTTGGTCTAAAGCACCAGTGTTTCTAATTCCTCATAGCTGATGATTCGGCGCATGTCCCATGATGACCACGTTTAAAAAGGGGAATCAGGTGCTGGTGTTGACGTGTTGAGTGGTTGGGTCCAGCAGTCATAGAAGAGTGTACATCTCCGTGAATTATAAAGTTAGGATTCCAGGGTGGTGGAAGTCCATACAGGTTTTGCATATTAACCTGCTGAAGGAGTGTCAGGAACTGTGGAAGGTCATGGTCACATCCACAGTGGTCTCCCAGACCAAGGACGCTATTGGGGATGATTTAACTGACACTCAAAAAGCAGAATTGCTATTTCTGATCAAAAGTAACTCGGGCGTCTTTTTGGTCACGCCTGGCTAGACGGACATTGGGGAACACAAGATCATAACTCCACTCAGTGTTACTGTACAGGTGCCCCGGTATCGCCTGCCAAAAGCAACAAGGAAGGTCACACACAAAGAAGTGCGGCAGATGCTTCAGTCAGGCGTGATTCGTCTGAGCAAAAGCAAGTGGCAGAGGCCAACTGTATTTGTCTGTGACACAGCCTTCTCAGACCTAAAAGACAATTTCTCCTCATTCCCGTTTCTGCACAATCCAGACTTTTCAAAGGAATTTATTCTGCAAATAGATGCAAGCGCTTTCGGTTTAGCAGCGGTGCTCTCACAGTGTTTTGAGGGGGAACATCCCATCACATTTCTCAGTGGGAAACTGCTGCCCAGAGACTATAATTATTCGACCATTGAGAAGGAATGTTTAGCGATTAAGTGGGCAGTGGAGGCCCTCCACTACTACCTCTGGGGAAGGCGGTTTATCCTGGTCACTGACCATGCCCTGCTTCAGTGGCTGTACAAACAGAAAGATATGAATGCCTTGCTCACTCGGTGGTCCATTAGTTTGCAGGCTTTTGTTTTTGATGTTCACCACCATTCCGGAGCTGCAAACACCAACACTGACATTCTTACCTGCCTGGCTGGCCCAGGCTTAGAGGGCTGCTTTGCCCACACCGGTGTGGACAAAGCAAAGGAGGGGTTTGTGAGGTTTCTAGACACTTTTGGGACGCAACGGGACAACACACTGTAGAGCGAATGCCACGTCTGTGAAGGGCTGCTTGTCCTTTGCCGAGGCAACCACATGTTCGCCACAGCATAGTGCCACAGAAACAACTACGAGCCGATCGAGATCACCCTATCAGCACATGTTGGCGATGGGTGACGCAAGGAACATTATAAATGCAGGAAAAAGTATAACCTGGCCACTGACCTGTTCCCGACCCTGCCAGTTTGCTGTGTCAGTGTATAGCAGAGTGGTAGATCCCACTGCAATAACCATGCTGTTCCTGTTTCAAGATGAATAAAGCTGGCTTTGTTAAAGAAATGAGTTCCAGCCTCGTTTTTGGGGTGCAAGACAGCGACTCACGTGTCACTATACATATATACACATACGCACACACATAAAATCGACCATTACCAAGATAAACCAATGTTTTAGATGGTCTGCCAAATAACTTATGTATTATTTTTGTAAAGTTTCATTATCCATTAGGTTCTTTTGACAAATCATATTTTTAACACCTTCTTTTGATGGTCATACACTACATGGGAGAAATTTTTTTCTAAAATGTATTACAGTAAATTTAAGCCAACTTCAAAATGACAAAGCAACAAAATTATGAGCTGCTAAAATTGCTAAGAAATTTCACATGTTGAAGACATTCTATCAACTTAATTTGAAAGAGCAGATGAAAAAGAGAACACAGACAAAGTAAATTCCAGTCCAAAAGAAGCATTTTGACAAATTTAGATAAAGAAAAATATACAATAGAAATATTTGTTAATACAAAATGAGATTACCAAGTCATAACACTAAATAATGCAAAACATTATGAACAATAATTGATTTTTAATAAAACACATTTAATTGTATGTAAAAAACAGTAGCTTTCAACACATCCCAGGAAGTATGCCTAACACCACTATCATAAAACAACCAAATATTATATAAAACTAAGTTAAATAAACCAGATGCAAGGACAGATGATGCCACATACGCTGCATGTAGAGACAAGCATATTTTTAAATAACTTGAACACAAATACAATGGCATATGGTTGCACAATTTAGTACCATGATATAGAGCATTTACAATCAAAGGCAAAACATCCAACATGTTGTAAATTTAGATTTGCAGGTATTACAATATTACATCCATAGCTTCTCAAAGTAAACCTGTAAGGATGAGAACGTAAATACCTTTGTGATAGTTCCAAGATAGAACAAGCCATCTGACCATCTGGCTAGGACATCTTGACCTTCTTCAAATTTGCGTGCAAGTTTTTTTGTCTTCTGTCCATCTTTTGGTGACAATGAAGATAAAGACAATGGTCTCTTAACAGATTTTTGAAACTGTGATTTTTTCTGGACACCTAAATTCCTCACTGCCGTAGTGTCTCTAAAACATAAAAACAAAAAATGTGTGCTTTTTAGGCTAGGGGCAAACACAAAATCCTTTACTATATTAGGGATGCTCTGACTGGGTGTTTTAAGAGCTAATACTAATCATCATTTCCATTTAAATAGGACTGTCCGATCTAATAGCAATGTTTTTTTTCTCTATCCCTTAAAAAAAAAATTCTTGTTACACCAAGCTCCTGGTTAAAATGGTGTACAGAAACATTCTTTTATGTAAGTATTAAACCTTAGTATTATTACAATCAAAGTGTAAGATCATGTTACCTGTTCATTTTTATTAACAAAATGAAATTGTGTTATCTTATTCAGTGACCATAAAAATACTAAAATAAAGAAATTACCTTAAGATATATTCTTAAATTAATAAAACGTACAGAAAACATGTACAGTGGAACCTCGGGTCACAAACGTCTCAGAACACGTACAAATCGGGTTACGACCAAAAATTTTGCCAAACTTTTGCATCTGTTCACGACCACACACTCGGGTGACGAACAAGCCAGTTTCCCTTCCGGTTCGTACGCACCAATGATTTCTGCACATGTTCAGTCTCTCCCTGTGCATTCGCTGTGAACTCTTTGTGCTCCATTTCATTTCCCTTCCAGTTCGTAAGTGCTGGTGATTTACGAATGTGTTCAGTCTCTCCACAGTACATTGTTCTCGGTCAGACGTGCATCGCGCAAAGGGACTTTACCTCAAAACTGTAATCTCCTCTCCACCCAGTTCCTCCTCATTTCCTTCATGTCAGAACTCGACTCATGCAAGGTTAGTTTTCTTGGTTGTTTATGGTAAGCTTTTGTATAAATTACAGATTTTTCAAATGTTAATTTTTTTCCCTGTGCTTAAAACTCATTAAAAAAAAGTATTTACAGCAATCGGCAGGGCCGGATTAAGGTGGGTGCTATTGATGCTGCAGCATTAGGCCCATTCCTGAAATAGGCCCAGATAAAAACAGACAAGAATTTTCCAGAAGCTGAATAGTTTTCCTTTGCTATATTAACCTCAAAATAATTCTTAAAATAAAATTTGGAGTCCAACTTTCGGATGCCTAGACACAGCATTACTCATTATACAGTTACTATTGTTCTTTGCGCTGTGATGTAACTATAACGTCGTTGTGTTTATTGTTAACCGAAGATTTCAAGTTAATGGTTTCAATTTTATGTTAAACACTTTGTAATTTAGCTGTGTTTTTTGGAATATCTTGGGGATTCTTGCCACTTTATTATTGTTCGGTAAGTGCCACGTAGTAAATTTTTCACCTTGAAAGTTAGTTGTACAGTAAAAATCAATGGCTATTTAAATGCTTATCTGTAAAGGTAAAACTTAAAGCCGGAACGCAAGCCTGGCATGAATGTTTAGAATTTTTAAAATCCGACAGAATTCTGGTCTATTATGAAATTTAAATCATGGACAAATTTTTACCCTCAAGAGCCTTAACTGAGTCACTTTGACCCAATGTCTCTGCAAATTAATTTTTTCTTACTGTGTTTCGCAGGAGAATTGTGAAATTGTGTATTTCATTGTTAGGTTTTCTGCATTAAGTGCACTTTTCAGACAATTGCTATTGAATGTTGATGTTACATAGTTTGATGTTAATCTCGAGTTGTTACGATACTTTGTCGTTATTATCGTTCATGTTCAATAAAGGCTGGCTGGTTGTGTCGCAAGCAATTTGCTCAGTGTTATTCAATGTTTTTACATTTAGTTTACTATTACACCGTGTATTCTACGGTATAATTAACTATTTTTGTGCTTAAAAATCTTTAAAAAATATATATTTGCATACAGCTCGTACGGTCCGGAACAGATTAATTGTATTTACATACAATCCTATGGGGGAAATTAGTTCGGATCATGACCAAATCGGGTTGTGACCAGAGTTTTGGAACGAATTACGGTCGTGACCCGAGGTTCCACTGTATCTATAATACTGAAGGCATATAAAAGCATCTCATAATTACAAGCTGTCATATTATTTAATGTCACTTGTAATGTAGTTATCTGAAACATAGCTTAATTAAAAAAAAAAACGAACATTAATCAAAACCTTCCAAAAATAAAAAATACTACATGTTCATCAAGAAGATATAAAGCAAGTATACTTAACATTTAACAATAGACAAATTTCATTCTTAAAGGATAGGTTTGGTATATTTCAAGTCAAACATGCAATATATGCATTTTCCATGTACAATAGTGTTCTAAAGTTAATCACTTTCTATAAAGTAAAACAAATGTCTCACCCACACTGGCACTTTACATTGTAGTCTATGGGCATGGGCAAAAAGCTTAAAAACCTAACAAACACATCCATTTTTCAAGTCAAGACAGTTGTTGAGAATTGATCTAAGTCTTGTGATTACACACGCATTGTAAAATAGATTTATTAACAAAAAACACACACATATCAGACTTTTAAAAGATGACCAGCTGTGTGTGATAGCTCAGCACTTAAGTCTTCCAGCACAACAAACTTTTCAACTAACGGACCAAATGACAGTAAACCTTCTGTGACACGTGCTTAGTTTTGTTTTTGATTTACTTCCGTATTTATAAGAGAACTGGACGTGTTGATCCATCTTCAGATTGCTTCCCCTAAAATTGCTACACTAATGAAAATCTTAACAAAAGCCAGGAGCAACCAAAGCTACTTCTGCCTGGTTTTCATATACCGATATCTGGCTTTAAAGTGCTGTACAATCCAACAGATACAAAGGGCTTATCGCTACCCCTGGAAGAATATAACCAAAATAGGCCCTAACCCTAAACGTTTCATTAACAGTCATCAGTCACTGCTAAATGTCAATGAAAAGGGCAACTTCAGCAAAGCATTACACAAACTACTTTAATCATTACTCATGTTTATTTGCAATTAAACAATTCAAATTGGGGCTGAAGCTTTAGTTGTTGCAGTCTTTGTTTTCTTAACACTAGAATTACCAAAGCCTACGAAAAAACTCGTAAAACCGACCCACCTTAGATAGATAGATAATCCGTTCGCACCTCTTCGTCAGGGACTTTTGTCCTGTAAATGTGCCAATAAAGACAAGCAGCAAGCAGCCTGCTATTCCATCCACCCACCGCCGCAGAACGTGCACAAAGTTCTCCAAGCTCAGTTTTAGAGTGGAAATAATAGATCGTTATTTGGAATATATACATTTCATGTGTGTTCCGTTTCTACAATAATCTGTGCAAACACATTGTTAAAACGCTTATCATATTTTAGTAATAAATGACAAAATGTAGACAAACTATATAATGTGTAATCCTGAAGTGCAAAGATCAAATAAACACTTTCACAAAAGGTTCAAGGATGATACAATAGCTTCCGTGGTACAGCGGTAGGAACTGCCGACTTATAATCAAGAGCCCCCTGGTTCGATCCTGACTGCCTCGTATATTTACCGTTTGGAGTAGCGAGTTGATCTTATTGTTATTATAGAATAAACACATACATTTGATTTATGTCTGTAACTGCCACTGCAAATGTATAGTACTTGTAAAAGTTACCTTTTTTTTCACTTTTATTCTCTCAGTCACAATCACGATACACACTACTGCCCCCCCAGGGATCTGATGCTGTTACTTTTTATCTGAAACTGGGAATAACTGTAGATGTGAGTGGTGTTTTGAGACAATCAAACTGGAAATTCTCTGATCTGGATGGATAAAAGCGGACACACAAACGCTGGTGAATCTGCCATATTCGTATCCCAATGTCACTTGATTTTTTTACTCAATTTTGATCCTGCTTATGCTGAATTAGTATGCGCCTTAAGGCCCGTGATGTCAAAGCTGCACTGACAAAAAAAAAAAAAAAAAACCAGAGACATAGGATTATATAAGATATTTGTAATTATTCATTTTATGACCTTGTAGTACATTTCGTAAAACACTGTGGCACGGATGCAACATCATTCATATTCATTTGGGTACCTTCTTGCAGTTGTAATTAATGACCACATTTCCCACCCCCGATCTTATCCAGTCTGCACAGGACTCTAGAACTTGCAGAGGAAAAAATGTTCCTCTGCAAGGAGAGCCATGAACACTCGTCTTTTCTCAGTGGACCTTGAACAGTACATGTGCTTTGATCGCCGCCAGGTCAAGCTTGTTATAGCACAAGCAACCAGCCACCTGCATGCTGCTGCTAGCACTGAATAAGCTCACGCCTTCTGGTGTCAGCGCGTGGCACTGGGGGAAAAATAAAGAAAGACAAATATATGTGTGACATTTTGAAGAAATCATTGTATGACCTGAATAGTATCACTCAGAAAACATTATCGCACTAATGCAATATTATTTGGAAATGAACAGATTGGGTGTAAATTTGTTACTTGTAAAAGTTAGCTTTTTTTATTTTTATTTTCTCAGTCTCGTTCACACTGTCCCTCCCCTCGTGATCTGACCCTAACTAACAGCGCCAGTATAAATTCTCAAGAGACGGCGGCATCACATCTCCAGGATGCTTTCGTTTCAGATGCTCATGCATCGCGATGGTGCTGTCGTGAAAAGAAAGCTCCGCTTTACATAATCCTGCATTCAACTTTTTTTTCCCTTTTCGGTAAAGTGCTCCCACACTTTAGAAAGTTTCTGTCTCAATGTTTTTCCATCTCCTTCCTGCTACTCTATCCGACTCACCATTACAACCACGTTTATTTTCCTCCACATTCTTCTTCTCCTCAGACTTTCTTCTTCGTTGGTAGGACTGTGTGCAGTCTTGACAAACAATAACAAACGATACTGCTCCCAGACGTTCATGCAGCGCATTGCAGTTACAAAAACTAACGTGGTTCTTTGTGACTGGAGCCTCTATTGAAGGTTCTGTTTATCCGCATCTACAATAAAAAATCCGTGTCGATTTTCTGTAGTCGACGTTGTCGATTACGTCGACTAATCGTTGCAGCCCTAATAACATCTACTTTATAAAACATATATATCATCTTGTGAATAACATTATAATAAAATAATCAAACATTGGTTCTTAAATAATAAATATTTTATTCAGTAACCTATGTTATGACCTGTGTTATGAATCTCCAATGTAGACACACTTCAACTAAACTGATATTTTAAATGTCCAATGGGGAATAAATTTGGCTAATCTTGAATTAGTTAAAATTAAAGATACTGTGGGAAGACCTGTGTCTTTCTATACTTAGACAAGTTACACATAACTTCACTTGCTCAGGTGCAGCAGTTGTAACAAACTCGACACAGAGTCATAGAAAGGTTAGGGGCAGCCACCCAGGTAATTGGTTTCCTGGCTGCAAAAGTCGTTTTTTAAGTGAATACTGCACTGATGTGCACACAACCAAGTCCAAGACAGAACTGAGGGAAAAGGTGCAGGTTTTTAAAGGGGAAGACAGGAAGTGAGATCATAGGGAATCGGGCTCATGGTCCTCAGCCATTGGTTCGAGCCCGGACGTGACATCATGGGGGCTGGAGCCGGCAAGGTCTTCTTCCATAGGCTCGGTCCTGGAAGAGACATCAAGAGAGCGAGGTGGGATCTCCCGTGAATGGTCTACAGGAAAGGGAGAAAAAGAGTCAGTGCACTCTGTCACATCCCGGCATGCCTTGGAACTGCCCTTACTCAAGCCCTTTAGCTGCCTACCATGAGCACGTGTGTGACAGTCTTGAAAATTGTGTCCTCAAAGTTTCTCCTCAGACAAAAAAGGAAATGCTTTAAAACGAGGATCTAAATTGGATGCATGTCGACAGCGGCATAGGATGATCATCATTGACAACACCACTAATATGATCTGTAAGGTACAGCTATTGGAGCTACTTCTTGTCAGCTGCTTTGTGCGCACACACATATACATTGGTAAGTGCTCTGAAAATTCCAACAACTACTCGCTTGCTCAGCCAGGTGAGGTGCATTGCAAACTTTTTCCTCTCTAGCAGTACAGCTAGACATGTACTTAGAGAAGTAACGTTTATTGGACTTGCTAACACACAATCTTCAGATTGATGCAATCACACGATGGAAAAGTGAAGGTTTTTGGAACAACAGCCAGCCATCTCGGCAGCTTTGTATATAGGTAGGAAGGTTGCACCAGGTGACTGGCATTCAGTGCTCATCTTCAACACAAGTGGCACAGATTCTCAATCATTTTTAATGAAGTAACATTGATTGTCAAATAGGAATCTGCTACCCTTGATGTCCAACTATCTCCATCATAAGTCAGGGCTACTCTCTCCTCTGACCTGAGAGACATGAAGATCTTAAGCAAAGAATTGCCACAACGCCTAGGTACAATAAATTTACTCATTTGCTTTCGGTTGTTATACAGTGCAGCTACAAAACCTGTACCATTTGTCGAAAGCCCTCATTTTCTACAACGGTGTAGGGTCTAACATCTTTACAGATAAAAGCTGCTACAGATTCTGTTATTTTTGGACACAAAACTAAATGGAAGCTTGGAGCTAAATGCTGTCTCCAGCATAGATTGTTTAGGCTCTACTCATTTGGATGTCGACTGAGAATACGTTTATGGGTGATATCGGGATAAATGATTTGCCAAATTTGTTGTGTTATAACAACACTTAACTTCTGAGTTGCACAGCTTACATATGACTATGATTTCATCCAGTTGTTATTTATCAACACACCGTTTGACACCGTAGTAAGTCTACACATCTGTTTTAAATGTTGAAGGCACCGATTACATTGTAAAGTGTTTTTTTCCATAGAGATCCTTAAATAGGCATATTAGCGACATCTACTGGATCGGATGTCAAAAACAAAGATAAGCAAAAAATCTACATATAATAATTGAGCAAGATGGAGATTCACAAGATCAATCTTGCAACATTAAGTATCGATAACTAATAATTTTAGTGAAAAATAACGAATAAAATTGATACTTTTACCCAGACTTACCTATGTGTGTGCGTGTGTACTTTGCATTATAAAAAAAAAAAACACTGCTTCTGAATGTAGCTCAGTGGCTACAATCTGTGTTGTTGCACTCCAAACAAGTTTTGTAAAATAACTGAATGGGCTACATAAATAAGTGCATCTGCACTTTGAATAAATAGAAAAAAATGTTACTAGTACAACACTTTATTTTTAACTGCTATTCGGCAGGCGCTCAAAGTATAAACTATCTGTTGACTGCATTGACAATAGGCTGCTATCCACACATGTACAGTAGAGCTTCACTCAGGGAATGGTAATATTGATCTAGTTTAGTGCTTAGACTATGTGAAGCATTAGACAGTATTTCTCTACCAATAAATACAGTGATCCCTCCTCGATTGCTGGGGTTGTGTTCCAGAACCCCCCGCGAAAAGTCAAAATCCGTGAAGTAAAAACCATACGTTTATATTGTTATTTTTATATTGTCACGCTTTGGTCACAGATTTGCACAGAAACACAGGAGGTTGTAGAGACAGTGACTTAACACTGCAAACAAACATATGTCTCTTTTTCAAAAGTTTAAACTGTGCTCTATGACAGAGATGACAGTTCCATCTCACAATTAAAAGAATGCAAACATATCTTCCTCTTCAAAGGAGTGTGCGTCAGGAGCAGCGAATGTCAGAGACAGAGAGAGAAAAGCAAACAATCAAAAACACAATAGGTGCTGTTTGGACTTAAGTATGCGAAGCACCACAACAAAGCAGCCACAAGAGGGAGCAATGTGAAGGTAGTCTTTCAGCATTTTTCAGAGGTGCGTCTGTATCCTCTAGGTCAGTGTGCGAACAGCCCCTCTGCTCACACCCTCTCCGTCAGGAGCACAGAATGCCAGAGAGAGAAAAGCAAACAATCAAAAATCAATACGTGCTATTCGGGCTTTTAAGTATGCGAAGCACCGCGCGGGAAGCATATCGTATATCATTGAGGAGTTTTATTTAATACGCAATATGTGCTCTGATTGGGTAGCTTCTCAGCCATCTGCCAATAGCGTCCCTTGTATGAAATCAACTGGGCAAACCAACTGAGGAAGCATCTACCATAAATTAAAAGACCCACTGTCTGCAGAAATCCACAAACCACCGAAAAATCCCTGATATATATTTAGATATGTTTACATATAAAATCCGCGATGGAGTGAAACCGCGAAAGTCGAAGCGCAATATAGCGAGGGATCACTGTACCCTATTAATAAGGGCCATCAAAGTATACAAAAATTAGGATTTGAATACTCATATCAAAAATAAGTAAATATTCAAACAAAGTCATTACATTACCATGAACATCTCTGTGCTACTCTAGTATTTACAGACTTAAAATTGGCACTTTTTATAATTGATTATTTTAACACTATTATAAAACACCTTTCCCTCTCACTGAAAAAAAGAGCAATGCAGACAAATAAACTAACAATTTGAACTAATTCTTATCGTTTTTCAAAAGGCAGTAAAACAGTAAAAGTTATGCTAAGTTATAACAAACAGTGATTTAAACAATAGTGCAACTACTAACTGCAGCAACAACAGGGAAGATAAAAAAAATCCCATTACTGACAAAAAAGGTGGTGAAAAAATACAATTTAAATGTAGCATATTACTAATTCTTGGCATTTTCAATGGATAGTTTTGCTTATAATTTATCACTAAGTAATGAAAAGATTAAACCAGAACTAACATATATTAGATATGCAAAAAAAAATCTGCAAGATTTTGTTTCATCAAACAAGAATTCATGAACTTGCAATGCCCAACACTCTGCAAAGCTTCATCTTTGACCTGGTATACAGCAGGCAAAAAGATGTTTAGTTACTACAGGTTTCAAGAGTGACCTGTCCCAATCCAGAAGAATTGGAGAAACCAAATCAAGGCTTGTCAATTTAAGCATAACTTATTCTCCAAATGCACTCAATAACCCATAATCTATGTACCTACCAATCGAGGGGTCGAATTTCAGTGAGGGATTGCGTGAATCTATTAATAAACGACGATGCATATCTTAACTTAATAAAATCAGAAGTATCCTGCAGCATTTCCAAAGCAAAAAAAGTCTCAATTATTTATACTTTTATCAATTTATTGAAATTGCTCCCCTTTAGGGTTGGGAGGGTTTTGGTTCTTTGAGAAACCTATTCAATTCATGCTTGCTTCAAGAGCACAACAATATGATCAATCAGCTGTCACCTGCAATCATTTTAACTTAGTATCAAGGATCTCAATGACAGGATTGAAATAATGGTGGGATTAATCTGCCATACATACAGTATACAGCCCTGATAAATGAATGTCAGCTTAACATTAAACATCTTAAACAAATAGTCTTAAAATTTCCACATTGTCCAGACTTTTTGTGGATAAGCACGCAATACGCAATACTTTTAAGCACAATCCAAAAATCTATTGACAGGACATAGCACATAAATGAAAATGTAAAATGGCGGAGAAGTCCATTTAACAGGGCTCCTAAAGCAGACACTTACTTTACTTAACTTCTATGATTGATTTTGAAACTGTGGTAAATTTTGTTAATATACCATACTTGGTGAAAGCACAACCAACACATACTTGGATGGTACAGGAGCAAATGGGACGCAATCTCCAGTTAAGAGTAATTATTGCATTCCAGTTTAGTGGCAAATTTTGGATTAGTGTATAGGAATACATAAAATCTGAGCAATTATGTGAGACAGACTGAATTCAAAAAAACAATTCATTAAATACCGTAGATCCCAGAATACAAGCCGACCCGGTATATTAGCCGATCCCCTTCTCTACCTACTAAATTACATGTATTTGCCGATGACCGGTATTTTAGCCGACCCCCTTCTCCAAGCAAAATTTTCTGAATTTCCTTAAAAGTGTCTCTTCGGGTATATTTATAATGTTTATCGGCGAGAATTTGAGACTGCCGGCATTTTTGATGGAAACCAGGAAGTGATTGCGGAGAAGTTTGGTAAAATGGAACCTTTTTGTTGAAACTATATACGCAAATACGGTACATCAGCGGGTGGATTTCCGGAGACTTGTTATAAATTTGATTAACTTAAATACGCAATACAGTGGACCCTTGACTTACGAACTTAATTCGTTCGCAAAGGCTAACCCATAATGCGTTCCGAACCTCCCACTGCAACACTTACTTAACCTTTTCATAATAAAAAACACCAATAATTTTTCTAACGTACTAACCAAAAAGTTATAAAAAGTGCCTAGCCTACTTCGATTAGGCTAGGAGCATGGCGGCGCGCATCGTCGCAGCAGATCAAGGCTCTCCTTTTCAGTGCACTTTTTTGTGGTTTTTGTACTTTTTTTTTTGTCCTTGTTTGTGCACGATCGGTTTGACGAACATCCGCTACACCATTCAGACCTTATAGACATCGGTGTCCAGAGCCAGACATCTGTTTTGAGTGTTTTTCCATCACACGCACAACATCCCAGACAACATAGCGAGACCAGCGGGCTCTCGGTGGTTTGTTGTCAGGTCTAGGAGATGACACAGACGGAGGAGGGAAAGAAAGCAGAAGCGGGGCCGCAGATACGGCATTATGCTAAGGCTAAAAAACAACCATACAAGCCCTATACAGAGCTTTTTTCTGCACTGAAGGAGCTGCTTTTAATCTCATTGTAGATGCGTATAGTGACAGTAAAAGGCATTCTATTCTAGAAACAATTTCATACTGTACTCACCATTTAATTTGACATCTTTGGGCTGCAGGAAGGGAGGAGGAGGAGGAGGTATTTCCACACAATGTCCATCTTCGTTTCGAAATTACATCCACAAACACATGTATCTGGGTTCCGACTGACGCTACTAATGCTCTCGGTTGTTGGTTTACAATCGCGCAAGCGGATACACGTGACCGCATCCGTTTCGTAACGCAAGATGTGGATCGTAAATCAAAATAAAAAATTTTATTTTAAACTTCCCGATAATTTATTATAAATTTTATTAATAAAATCAACAACTAAAACACTTTTTTGAATAAATTCTTTATTTTAAGTACCGGCATGCAAAGTTACTTCTTCATCTGAAAGATGGCTCTGTGGTTTCGTCATTATTTACTTCCGTATTCATCGGAAAAACCGGCATTGCGCTGGAAATTTTGAATCTGAAATGATACTCGTTGTATAAACCGACCCCCAAACTCCAAGCCAAAAATCTAGGACGAAATTCTCGGCTTGTATTCCGGGATCAACGGTAATATTCTTAAATTTACAGGTTTGAGTTCACAAATGTGGAGTTAAAAGTTGGGACAAACCTCAAAATAAAGGGAAAGAATTGGAAAATTAAAACATCAAAGGTTTTGTGGCACTTGAGCTAGTTTGACTTATCAATTAAAGTGGCATGTTACATGTTGATTAGCATAGTCAAATAAGGATTTTACAGTAATATATACAGATGACAATAATGACCCTTTAAACCTAATATTACTCTTCCATAAATCTTAACTAATATATCCTCCATACAATGATGCAACTGCATAGCTGTAAATGTCACAATCTTGACAAAGTCCTTTTCTGAAAACCTGATTTGAAAAATGTGCTGTTATAAAAGCAGTTCTAAAGAATTTGTGAAAATGAAAATATCCTAAATTACCTTGGTATTCATTAAATTTACGAGATGATTATGTAATGTTTGATTTTTTTTTTTTAACTGTTGCTTCAAGCAATAATCTTACAGTTAACATAAAAAACTAAGTGAATAAACATGGTATTAAAAGAAACTGGGTAGTCCATGATGATATCTATACTAATAAAAGGCAAAGCCCTCACTGACTCACTCACTCACTCATTCTCCAACTTCCCGTGTAGGTAGAAGCCTGAAATTTGGCAGGCTTATTCCTTACAGCTTACTTACAAAAGTTAAGCAGGTTTCATTTCGAAATTCTACATGTAATGGTCATAACGGTCGATAACGGTCGACAACGTCCGCCATGTTGAACTCTCTTATTTATAGCCCCATCTTCACGAAATTTGGTAGACGGCTTCCCTGCGCTAACCGAAACCGATGTATGTACTTATTTCGATGGTATGACGCCACTGTCGGCCGCCATATTGAACTTTCCAACGTCACTAATTTTCCAACTTCCCGTGTAGGTAGAAGGCTGACCCCATCTTGACGAAATTTGGTAGGTGGCTTCCCTGCGCTAACCAAAACCGATGTACGTACTTATTTCGGTGTTATGACGCCACTGTCGGCCGCCATATTGAATTTTCCAAACATCACTAATTCTCCAACTTCCCGTGTAGGTAGAAGGCTGAAATTTGGCAGGGTCAATCCTTACAGCTTACTTACAAAAGTTAAGCAGATTTAATTTCGAAATTCTACGCGTAACGGTCATAACGGTCAACAATGTCCGCCATGTTGAACTTTCTTATTCATGGCCCCATCTTCACGAAATTTGGTAGGCGGCTTCCCTGCGCTAACCGAAACCGATGTACGTACTTATTTCGGTGGTATGATGCCACTGTCGGCTGCCATATTGAAGTTTCCAACGTCACTAATTCTCCAACTTCCCGTGTAGGTAGAAGGCTGAAATTTGGTACTTATTTCGGTGATATGATGCCACTGTTGGCCGCCATATTGAACTTTTCAACAGTCTTTGTTACTTATAGGCCCATCTTCAAGAAATTTGGTACGCGGGTTCCCAACGCTAACTGAATCCTACTTACGTACATATATACGTCCATAGCCTGCAGCTCGGTCACCGTGTGAGGCGGCTTTGGGTCCCCCATCCCAACGCCTCCCACGTTGTTGGCTGCCTGCCTATATAAGGCCGTCTGTCGCTCCAGTCTCTACATTCCCTTCCTTGCTTCGCCACGGTATTCACGTCTCCCTGCTGATAACTACAGCATTTTTATTTAATCCACGGCTTCTCCGCTGTTTTATTGTTCATTTATTACGATTATAGTTATTGTGTAGGTATTTTAGACTTAGTTGACATTGTTCAGGTACCCATTTCCTTTATCATTCCAACCGTATCCCCATTAACATGTCTATCAAGGTGATCACCATCGATCAAAGAACTGTCACTTACCAAGTGGTTTCCATGCCCGGAGATGGCACCTGCCTTTTCCATTCTCTTTGTTACATATTGCACGGCCATATCAGGCTCACTCTTGATATCTGGAGAAACATTGTGTCTTATGTATTGAATGACTGGGACAGGTTCAAGGTGTGGACTGATGATGGTACAGGAGATAATTATACTACACAGGAGCACTAGAAGAGTGAAATGCTTAAGCCCTTCACCTATGCATCTGCATGTGAGTTGATGGCTGCCGCTGAATTGTTCGGTTGTCGCTTTCAAGTGTACCGAAATGGCCAAATATTTTACACCTTTGGACAACCGCCAATGCCTCTTAAACATCTTAGCTTCACAGGTGACGATTTCAGTAGTGGACACTTTGATGTTTAGAAATGTTTAAACTCTCAAAAGCTGGATGTGAAGTTATCAATGAAACTGGTTGTATACTTATAATGCTTGACAGATGCCGAATGTCTCTTCAACACAACTCCTACAATTACTGTCGTAATTGAAACAAACCATGAAACTCAAACCGATTATGACAGCAGCAATCCAAGCTGTGAGATTTGAAACAAGATTACTGTTCACATGGCCAACTGTACGTTGCATGCTCAAGAGTAAGCTCAGCGCACAGCTTGGTCATTACAACCGGAGGGCCGAACTGACAACGTGGCATACAAAGAGATCCTTAACAAATAATTATTGGTATATTTTCCCTCAGTTTAAAAAGGTTTAATTTTCTTCTTAATAAAAATTTAAGGCAGTACTTCGCCACTGTGAAGCGCGGGTATTTTGCTAGTACTTTATAAACCATACAGTGAAATCCTCCAAGCGTATACACCTACCCCTACCATCTCCTAATTTTGTGTTACCATGGAGGAAATTCTCCCTGCCTGCCACACATAAAATGGTAGCCCTGTAATTCATCCTGAAATCTAAAAGACTACCTCCTCTGTTATGCTAATATGAAGAGGAATATTAGTCTAGTAGTGTTATTTGGGGATTATGATGGGAAGAAAAAAAAAAAAAAAAAAAACTTGTATGGCTTCACTATTACTTCCTTTAATGTTGATCAACTCTCTTATATATAATACTAGCAAAATACCTGCGCTTCGCAGCGGAGAAATAGTGTGTTAAAGAAGTTATGAAAAAGAAAAGGAAACATTTTAAAATAACGTAACATGATTGTCAATTTAATTGTTTTGTGACTGTATTGAATGTTGCCGTCATCAAGGATTTGATTATGATTATTTCTTTCAATCAGGTTCGTATTTGGAGGATGTGTTGTGTTCCAAGTTATATTCCGTGTTTGTCAACCGTTGTAAAGATAACAAGTTTCATTCATCGAAGTGTTCACTACCCAAATTGGTACTTGTGAATCCAAGATGTTTAACAGGCATTCCCGGTATTAAGTTGTGGATTTGCCTGCGAATATTTAGCGGCAGTGTGTCTATGAACGTAATTTAAACTTAAGCTTTACACCTTGCTTTCCTATTGATATGTCTACAGAGGCTTGTTCAGATTCAGAGGATTGTTCCTTTTTTACTGCATCAATAAACAGCTCGTCTTCCTCTTTATCCGAGATATCACACACTGCATGCACGGGTTTACCTTTCCCAGTCCTGCAAACTTTAGCAAAGTGGTTCAATTTACCACATTTTTTTACACTGTCTTCCTTTAGCTGGACATTGACTTTTTTCACCGTGTGCTTTGTTTCCGCAGTACCTGCACTTATGAATATGCTTGTATGCATCACTCGCTTCATATTCTTTTGCTGCCTTCTCAATTGTGCAATGCATTTTTTGTTCAGTGCTCTTTGGAGCTCTTGCCTTTTGTGTGTGTACTGCGTTCACAGTCAGTTCACGTGAGCCGCTTGGAGCACATGCATCGAAGGTCCACGGCTGTGCTTGTGCTATCTCGTGCGATCTTGCGATGTCCACGGCTTTATTTAATGTTAGCTTAGACCCGGCACTTAAAAGTTTCTCTCGCACTTTCGCCAAGTTTGTGCCAAACACTATTCTATCCCTGACCACCTCATCTTCGTTTGCACTGTCTTCCTTTAGCTGGACATTGACTTTTTCCACCGTGCGCTTTGTTTGCGCAGTAGCTGCACTTATGAATATACTTGTATGCATCACTCACTTCATATTCTTTCGCTGCCTTCTCAATTGTGTAATGCGTTTTTTGTTCAGCACTCTTTGGAGCTTTTGGTTGTTGTCTGCGTACTGCATTCACAGTCAGCTCACGTGAGCTTCTCGGAGTACATGCATCGAAGGAAGGGAATCAAGAGACCGGAGCGACAGACAGCCTTATATGGGCAGGCAGTCAATTACATGGGAGGGGTGCTGATGGAGGACGCAACTCCGCCTCACACAGCGACCAAGCTGCAGGCTATGGACGTATATATGTACGCAAGTAGGATTCAGTTATGACCATTACGCGTAGAATTTCGAAATGAAACCTGCCTAACTTTTGTAAGTAAGCTGTAAGGAATGAGCCTGCCAAATTTCAGCCTTCTACCTACACGGGAAGATGGAGAATTAGTGATGAGTCAGTCAGTCAGTGAGGGCTTTGTCTTTTATTAGTATAGATGCTTTCCCCTCATCATCCATGCTAATCCATGAGTAAGCTACAGATGCATTTAAATTATTTAAAATTGGCAGATTGTCTTCTAAAAGCTGAATTTCTCAAAGCATCAAGTCTGAAAAAAATCACATTAGTATATTAAGTGCCTGTGCAGACTACTATTATTATTTTACTTTATCATAAAAAGAGTTGGAGTACAATCTAAATGCAGCCACCTATACCAAGTTATCAAATGGTCTCTTTTACTGCATTTTTTTACTTTAAAATTGCAATGTTGAAAGCTCTAAAAAGCTGACTGAAAACCAAATACAGCTCTTTTCTAGGATCACTGCAGTGAAATAAGCCAATAGCATACTGATTCACCAGTTAAAGCATGGTTATGGTCTCTCTGGTACTGCTCACATACAAACACAGAAACATTGTTTTGCCAGTCTAGGAGGCCATGACTATAAAAATAACTATGTTAAAATGTCTTAATGATCTAAATTGGGGCTATTATTTCATAAATATAAGCTGCCTTTAAGAAAAATGATTGGCACAGGTAACAATTTCCACAGCCATTTGGTCTAGTTATACAGAGGACACACAGCTGTCTATGTAGTACCAGAAAAAATAAATACAACTAAACTTCTACCTGTAGATTAAATCAAAAAGATAACATCTATGATAATAGGATCACCTGGAATAAACATCTTCAAACAAGACAGTCCAATTTTTAAAAAATATAAAGAGAATTTATTCATTTTATTTATTTTTACTTTTATTTTAAAATGCACAGACCATACATTTATAAGAAGATAAGCACAAATGTCAAAAAAGGCACAAGAATCTTCTTCTTTCTGCTGCTCCCGTTAGGGGTCACCACAGCAGATCATCTTCTTCCATAATACATAACGGAAATAGTGCTTTATTGATGCATAGCACATTATGTGCCCAGTACAGATAAAAATCAAATGAAATTTGCTGGATCATTCTCAGCCAACATAAATTAACAGACCATGGTTGAGTAACACACATATCAGCCCTCAACAGAAAAAGTTAAATCTACCAGGTGATCATGTCCAACTATCTTATTAAGCTATTATGTACTAAGCAAGAGAAGCAAGCCAAACCTACATCTTAAATTACTAAAAGACTTGTGAAACACAGAAACATGCCAAGTACCCACACTGTACCCAGGGTAAAAGCCATAATCTTCACTACCCAATCATTTTGGTATACATAAGCATATAGGAATAAAACAAACAAAAAAAAAAAACTCATGGATTTCAGTAAACAAATTACTGCTATTTTACTTAGCACATTCATTATGTGGGTTTTCACTGACTAAAAACAGTCTCACAATTTTTCTGACAGAACTATTAACACCTTTTGGGCACTCAAATAACAGTGCTCTGTGAGCAGGTTCACAATTATCAGGAACTAAATTACAATATCTCTCTATTATAAAAAAAAAAATCCTGGAAAGGAAAAGCAGGGCGACAAGACATGATCTTCTCAGAAGTTCTCGGAAGACACTTAAAAGACCCGACAGACGCAAAAAATTTCAAATAAGAGTACAGCCAGCAAACACTCAGTCGTGTAAAGGCATGTAGCACACACAGATCCTGTGCTCTCAGCACATATATAGCGTACAAGGACAATACATTCTAGATGAAACGTTAACGACTAAGCGAAGAAGAAAGAGCATCATGGAGAAAAGAGACCCAAAAGTGTTGGAGAGAAAAAAAACCAGATAGATTATGAAACCAGTGGAATTCGAAAGGCTCAAACAAACGATGGCGCAATACACATGCAGAGAAAGGTAAAGAATATGAAAGCAGTAAAATTCGAAAGTATTGTAGCGTCCAAACCAGGTTGAAGCCTTTTTTGTTTTAAGTGACTGTTGGGTCCAATTGAGGGAGGGCAGAGTACAGCACGGAAGAGTGATAGCGGGGTATTGATTGATGCATGTTTGGGGGATGAGGGGTTGGAGAGGGTGCTAGAAAGTTGTGTTTGGGATTACGAATCGGCGATTGTTAAACTAAAACTTTTGTGACACTTTATTACTTCAGTCGCTACAGTATCAAAAATAAGATAGTAAAGATCATGTTAGCCCAAACAAAGGGAAATTACTCATCAGGACAAGGTGTAATTGAAAAAAATAGGACAAAGCGAGGTCAGAAATAAAAGGCAAAGAGCAGAAAAAGTCTTTTCGCCTTTGCATCAAACAATGCACAAAACGTAGACTTACACAATAATGGACCATACGCTATGAGAATCTGTGGACCCGCAACAGTTAAAGTCAACGACAAGTTTAATTTCAAAGAAAACACAATTCGGTCAGGTGTATATTTATGATCACGGAGAAGCGATGCAAATTTTAACAGGCGACAAGAAAGGTAATGTATATACAGTAATCCCTCCTCAATCGCGGGGGTTGCGTTCCAGACCCCCCCGCGATAGGTGAAAATCCGCGAAGTAGAAACCATATGTTTGTATGGTTATTTTTATATATTTTAAGCCCTTATAAAAACTCTCCCGCACTGTTTATAAATATTCCCCGCAGTTATACAGCATAATCCCTTTGTATTCTCTTAGATATTAGGTAAGATTCATTGAAATTATGTATATAAACACACTGTTTATATACAGTAAAACCTAAATATTATTTTAAAGATATTGAGTGTCTCCGATATCACATATGTTACAGCCATTACGATAGACAGGCCACCAGCAATAAATACGTACAATGCAAGGAAAATAGTATACAGTAAATGTGTGTACAGTGACACTAAACGTACGTACATGTACTAAGCACTGTAAGAAGAAAATTAATTATGGTTACTCACCAACAATGACACGATGACTTGTCCGATAACAATGAGTTTAATTTTACTGCACAACAAAGGAGAGCGTTACAGCCCTTGTAAAGGAGCCACTTCAGGCGATTGTGTTGCACTGCCGTTGTTCTTCTTCTGGCAGTCTTCAATCCAAATCCCTAAAGCAGATTCCATCCAGACTACTGCCTTATTACATCCACTTACAACTCGTTTTGCACCCTGGTTAAAAGGACACTGCAGCCGTAGATCTTATATTCCTTTCCTACTTTTTAAATAAAAAGAATCGTAGCCTTCAACAAATCCAAAATGTTTACCTTTTCAGCAATCGTTAACATCTTCTCCTTGCGCTTGGGCACGGCCCCTGAAGCAGTAGCAGATTGTTTTGGAGCCATAATGAAGGGCTTGACTATGCACAAAGATAAACACAAAAGAGCACAACTCTTTACACAGCGAAACACGTTGATACTGAATGAGCGAGAGGAGACTTCCTGGTTAACACTGCATTCAGCACGCAGGAGCTCAACTGCATGCTCTGATTGGTTAGCTTCTCAGTCAGGAGAACTTAACTGCTTGCTCTGATTGGTTAGCTTCTCAGCCATCCGCCAATAGCGTCCCTTGTATGAAATCAACTGGGCAAACCAACTGAGGAAGCATATACAGGAAGTAAAAAGACACATTGTCCGCAGAACCCGCGAAGCAGCGAAAAATCCGCGTTATATATTTAGTTATGCTTTCATATAAAATCCGCGATAGAGTGAAGCCGCGAAAGTCGAAGCGCGATATAGCGAGGGATTACTGTATTCCACGAATAACAGACACCAAATTAGATCTTGATATGCCATTCGTATTAAAATGTTTACAGTTTCCCGTGAGAATAGCTTTTGCTATGACAATTAACAAATCACAGGGACAAACATTACAAAATGTTGGATTATTTATTAGAGAAACAGAAACAATGTTCACTCACGGGCAGTTATACGTTGCGTTGTCACAATGTATCTCCAAAAACGGAATCAAAATTCAATGCGATCTTGAAGAAAAGGTAATTCCAAATATTGTTTTTAATGAAGCTTTAAAGTTAAAGTGTAAATAATGAAATTGAAACAATTCCAAAGAAAAAAACAAAGCTTTTAAAATTGTATATCTGATTAACCAAACACAGGGGTTGGCGAGCGAAGCAAGCAGGGGGCAGAGTCCCCTAGTAATGTTAAAAAATTAGAATAGCATTAGTGCAGTATCCCTGCCCTCAACACATCTAAGAGTTCCAAGGACTTGCATTAGCAAATGTTATTTATGTTAATATACTGTATTTTATGTAGAGCTCCAGCCAAAAAGTAGAAATTCAAAATATGGACAAGATATTGCTTATGACTTGAGCAGTATAATTAAACACATCATAAATGCCCTTTTATACTAGGTACTTGTACTCTGATTGTACATGTACACTAGAAACTATAAATGTATCTTTAGTAGACCAATACAAATCCAATTACATTTTCCTTGTCAATTTACTACTTTCATTTTTCATCTTCCACTGCTGGGGGGTTTAACATGGTCAGTGCACCAGAGTTTCGTACCTTTCATGTAACAGACGAGCCAAAAATAAGGACCACATTTCAAACATTTATTCTACAAAAACGCTGCAAGATAACAAATTTCATTACGACACAAGAAAGGGCATACAAAATAGATTTTTTTTCACTGTGTTTTAAAAATGATGTCTTCAAGGTGGTGGCCATCATTAGTGATACTCTTCACAATGATTTCTGAATGTTCGCATTACTTGTTCAGCCATTTCAAGGGGAATAGCGTCCTTGGGGGCTTCAAGGTTTTGCGGTGGGTGTGTATGCTTTTGACTTGAGATAGCCCCACAAGAAGAAATTGCATGGAGTGAAATCAGGTGAATGTGAAGGCCACCCGACATTGCTGCATAGAGATATTGGCTTCCCTGGGAACATCTCCTGTAAAACTTGCATGGATCTCAATGCCGTATGAGTTGTTGCTCCATCCTGTGGAAATCAGGCACCCACCACATTCATTTATTCCAGTTGGGGCCGCAAAAAGTTCTCTAGGATTTCAATGTAATGTTCTGAAGTGACGGTGACCATTGCTCCCCCCTTATCAAAACAGTAAAGGTCTACAATGCCAAATTCTGCAATGGTGCACCAAACTACAACACACTCACCGTGCAGGGGTCTCTGATGAAGTTTACGAGAATTGGTTTCAGCCCAATAGTGAAAGTTTTGATTATTTAAGTAAAAATTCAAATGGAAATATACCTCATCTCATATACACTGTTATATAAAGCAATCAAGGAGACAGAAGTTCTTTATTCAACCCTCTACCTTATCTATTGATGCTTACGTTACCCAGGCAAACGTGTAGCCACCTCTTCTCCTAGCCTCATAAATCGCATCTCCTAAGAAAGGTTTTTCAGTAGCCCAGGTATCGCATGCTCTTGACAGTGATATGAGCAGTGATGTTGAGGAGCTTCTCATCAGCAGTAATGACAAAGTGAATCAATCTTCAAGCACTGAAATTGCAACAGACTGGGATTCTGATGAATCCTAAAGAGATGCTCGTGACACTTATACATGTTCAGTGTGCTGTTCATATTATTATTATTAGTATCATTATTATTGTTTCTATACTTTTGACTTGGTACATTTATTGTTTTGAACATTTTACAGTAGAAATTTGAGATTTCATAAAAATGTCATATTTTCCATGACAAAAAATGCAACACTTTTTAAATGTTTTTCCTGAGAAAAAATGTAATGCTAAGGAAGTTAATCCAGAAATGTTAAAATAAGGTTCACATTCAGTTCAAGTGTTTTTAAATGCTACGTATGCCTGTATAGAACCAAAAATCTTTAATAATCACATTCGCCAGCCACATTCAAGACAAGGAATATAAATAACCAGTAAAGGCACACTGCACGAGAACATGTAGTGAATACACTTGACTTGAGCATTCATAGTTTTCATACTCTCTCTCTGTACATTTAGTATTTGTTTGCTCAGATGTTGATGTTCTTGCTGCTTCCTGAGCAGCACTTCTTTTCTACACCCTAGCATCCTGCTTCTTCTCTTCTTTTGTGGACATCTTTTCTCGTTAAAACTGATTAAGTCAGTGTTTGTGTTGTAATTACTTAGTGCTTTTTCCATAATTTTTCACTTAAGCTGGCACTTAAGTCTTCAATCTGTCTCAAGAATTATTTAAGATATGAAGAGGTAGGGGAAGTGACGGCGAAGGTGGTAGGGATGAGAATGGCGCCCGTACACATGCGCCACACGGCCACCCTGCTGGCCGCTGCCGAGAGTTGATTCTACAATAAAATAAAAATAAAAAGAGGAATAACCTTGGAGGTCAATCACCACCCCGAAAGCGGATAGTAGACAACCCGTAGTATATGTGTACCAAATTTCAGGTCAATAGGTCAAACGGTTTGAGCACTACAGGTGATTAAAAATCCTGGACAAACAGAAATCATTAATATCAAAAACTGGATGGGGAGCACCCCCTCCCCCATAAAAAAAAAAAAAGACACCCGTCATAAAATCTCTGACCAAAATGAGTTATTCAATCTAACAGTAACACCACACATGAAAACATATTTCAGCTATACCATGCAGTATGTTTGGCAATAGTCAGCAACATCAGATTATCTTGATAACTAGCTCACAAAACATTAACACTGCACTTGACTTGAGTGTTAAAGAGTAACTAAGCATTGTGTTTCAGACCAGCAAATTATGATTTGGGTGTATCCAGTCTATCACTGCAGAGGACTGCATTGCCTTTCAAAAAGTTGTGACATGCATTTTTTTCATATAGCCACACATGTAAGGCCTTCATTGAAATAAATGCAGACACACTAAAGTACACACATTGTGCATTTTAGAGAGTTGATTTCAGTAGGAAGCTGCACAGCACATGCTTTTAGGCACTACAGAGTAAAAGTCAAACACTCTCTGCTATGAGCTCTCATCCTTAAAGTCCTTCACCTGAACAACAGCTCTCATGGGCCAATAATGGAAAATTTTTGTGGTCAAATTTATGAGCACATTCTCTATATTTTATATACAACATAGGGTAGTATCACTGATATCAGCCACAGCGCTGCTGCATATAGAGATACATGAGGTAATATTGCTGGAAAGCCTCCAGTAGAGTCATAAATGATTAGGACTAAAGCAGACACAGCAGTACACTTGGATCACATCGCTCAAAAAATGTCAGTACATAAAAGTAAAGGGCCTTTTTTTCTTAAAGAACTAAAAGAAATTGCAGGCAAATGCATACTGATGAGACCAACTTTGCTTAACTGGCATGAGAGAAGCCAAAGCATCTACAGAATGGAGCAAAATATCTAAAACTCAAAGGTTTCTTTCTTCTTTAAATTCTCTTTGATTATATCAGTTTGGGCACCAAGAAAATTCTAATTCACATATAAATCATTCTTCAAACATCCTTCCTATCTGTCACCTGAATCTGGAGAAATAACCATAATTTGAAAAGTTTGTCAGTGTACTTCAATGTAATATGACTATTCTTGCATTTTGCATGTTTCATATCAATCAATTTATTTAGTAGGACAATGGGAAAACCAAAATGAATCCAGAAGATTTTCTCTGCTGCAGTGCTAATATTTGAGGATTTTTCTTTTTAAATCTGCAAAAGTCCACTTAATATACATCACAATACATGAGACTTAAACATGTCTGTGACTGATTAGCAAGGTCAATAATGGAATGGATGTACTTTAAATCTGAACTTCCTCTCTTAATAAAATGTGGATGCACTTCAAACCTTAATAGTTTATGCCTTAATACTATTAATCCAATTCAGGGTTGCAGGGACCCACTGACAATCCCAGCATCTGTGGACATAAAGCATAAAACTTCCCTGGTCAGAGTTCTAGTCTATCACAGGAACTGCTCATGCACATGCTTGAAACTGGTCACTTCTGAAACGGCAATAACCTTAACATGCATGAATTTGTACAAATGAAGAAAAACTCTAAAACTGAATTGTATACATGTATTGCATTAAACAATGAGGTAAAGGCATTTTTGATGGTTATTTTGTTTTCACAAATATAATTTTGAAACCTTTATGCATTCAACCTAGACAAGTGTGCTAACTAATGTTATATTCAAATATGCATGCATGATACTCAAAGGTCAACTGAGTACTTAATGAAGATATCACACCAGTATAGTAATTTCACTGTGTTTTTGTTAATGCTGCATTACTAGGTAAACATGATGGGTCACCATGTACCTCTTTCTGTCAACTACCCTCTAAGGTAGTTTTGCTGGACCCGATAGTAGAACACAAATTTCAAATGCAGAACTAGATGGTTCGATAAATGATGGAGCTGAGATTGTGTGTCCCAAGATTACAGATCCAGTCAAACACACAGGTCGTTCAGGTGTCCCCATATTAATCAATGGTGTTTAATTACTTCAGAGCAACAACACTGCCAATGCAGTTATCAACATAGCCTACTGACAAATGACAGTACATTCATTGTTTCCAAATCCCTCAGGCAGAAGGCAAAAATAATCTAGCCCACTGCAAAATAAATATGCATACACCTATACTTAATCTACTTGGGTGAGTTTAGAGACAATGCCATGCAAAAAATGTATGTTGATTAGTACTTGCAAGTTACGAATTTCACAGTACTCTGTACACGTGACTATAATGACGCTCTAAACCAGGGGTGTCGAACTCCGGGCCTGGAGGGCCGCAGTGGCTGCAGGTTTGCATTCTAACCCTTTTCCTAATCAGTGACCAATTTCCACTGCTAATTAAATTCATTTTCCCTTCATTTTAATAGCCCTGTTTTTAAGGATTCAGTCCTTTGACTTCTTTTCTTCATTAAATGACAGCCAAACAGAAATGAAATATAAAACGAGCCAACAGATGACTAGCTAAATTGGGGCTTCAATCTCCAACCAATTTGACTCCAAGCAGTTTTTTTTAATGAAAGTTGATTCTTGCTGTTAATTAAACTAGTTCTTTAATTCCATGGCCTGTTGCTGTTCTCATTCTGCCACAGCAGACATTTCCAGAACTGTTGATTTTTCTGTTTTTTCTAAGAACACCATCAAAATGTTTTGGTGAACTGAGCAGATCAACTTTACCGAGACCTTTCTTTATTTTCAGATATTGTGTGATGGGCACTGGTGAGCTGGTCATGTGACAACTTGTTTTGTGTCTCATTATTGTTTGGCTGCTAATTAAAGACAGAAAATACTAAAAGGGTCTGAGTCAATTTATATAAAATGAAGGCAAAAGAAGTTAATTAGCAGCAAAAACTGGTCACTAATTAAGAAGATGGTTCAAATGAAACCCTGCAGCCCTCCAGGCCTGGAGTTTGACACCCGTCTTTCTATTTTTGGAAGGCAGAACAGAACTGGGTACGTGAAGAAAATGCACGTGGACACAGGGAGATATCTGAACTTTGGATACCGTTTTGGAGTGAGTCCAAATACACACAAGCTGACCCTCTAATTCATTTGGTACAAATGATCTTCTTTCAGATGTCTTATTTCCAAAATGACATATTATTACTTAAGTAGATTTACCGCTTTCAGGAATTTGTCAGTTTGAATACTGTATTAGAAGATTACATGATCGTTTGCTCTGCAAGATGCGTTAAAAGTTATACACAAAACACTTCTCACACTAAGTGTTTTACAGATTAAAAAATGAATAAGACCACTTTTTTACTGTATGTTACAATAATTTATGTACCTTATGTCCATTAATATCAAAGCTACACCTGTTAGTATATTACATTGAAACAATGTTTACCCTAACATTGCATATCACGTATACACAGAGGATCACATCGACATTGCCTCTTTCCGCAATCGCACCTTTTCGTATAAAGAGGCGCCTATTTTTATGACCACAACAAAACACCAAGACAAAAAACTTTTTGCAATTAAAATATCCAAAAAATTCCAGTGTGTACAACGGAGGTTTATTTATTTGAGAGCAGAAGGTTTTCCGTACTAATATCGTCCCCCGCCTCTGCCACAGGAACACTCGCCCTTTGTTATGTTAACGAACAATAACAGACAGAGCACAAGAAGAAAACAAAGATGGGCTTAACTTCAATAAAAAAAACAGGAAACCCATGTTAAAGCGCGGAAGCCTCGCGACTGATCAACTCTGCTCCATTCTCCGGCTGACAACGGCATTCAGATGCAAACATGTCATTTATACATGTAGAAAGATGAGACGTCGACATCCCCCCAGCCCCCCTCCCCTCCTAGCTGTCCGCTCTAGCACGGTGCAATGTTATTATAATTTACCTCATTCGGTCGCTGCAGCTAGATAATCCGCTTCATACAGGAAAAAAAGAGAGGAATTACACCGAAGTCCTCGGATGCCCAAAAGAACAGACAGATTTTTCGTTGCCTTGTTTTCAACAGCGATATCCCTGTCTTTCGACAAGGAGCAGTTCGCTAAAATTTCAGAAACTGTTCCATCTCACACAACACTCTCGCCATTTTGGTTTCCCGCTGAGTTCCTGTTGCATTCTGGGAAGTAGCCAAGCACCATAGATATTAGCCTTACTACTAGCTCCTGAAATCGCTTGGCTGTCTAGGCTGAGAAGTTTACAGGCGCGAAGACGCGCCCTCTTTCGGTGCATCGTCCACAGACTACGATGAGTACACATATAATAACTGTTTAGTTTAAGAACATCGAGAAAGAATCAGCTTATTAACAAAGAAGGAGATTCGTTGAGGTAAGAACAATTTATGAATAGTTACAGTAAAATCTCGCTTTATGAATATGGTGTTATACGAAAATCTTTTCCACAAAAAGATTATTCAAATGGTTGGTCATCAGAGTCTCTCAAATGTAGATGTCACAAATTCCTTATATCCCTTATTCTGGATAAAATTATAATTAGAAATTTAAAGTGTAATAATAAATATGTTACGAAAGTTGATGAAAATCGTCTACTAATGTCGAAGTTTTGATTTGAAATGTGTCATATGATTTTGACTGGAATAAAATATGGTTATTACCAAATAAATTCCAAATAAATAATCACGAGTAAAGTAAAAGAAAAAAAGTTTTTTTTCTGTGCATAGATTTATAATTGAAACTAATATAAAAAGAATATTTTGTTAGGAAAATCCAGAAACGTTTTTGAATCTTTTTTAGGACTGTAAGTACTCTATTATGTTCTGAAATAATTTACAAAATTTGCTGAAATACTTGCTAATTTTGATTTAAACTTGAATGACAGGAATATATTTACGTGTTTCAGAAGGATTGATGTTTATCCTAATATTAAATTTATAAAAACATATTCATAATTTTTGGCCAATATCATATTCATAAAATGACATGGTCTAGGGCAGAGGTGGGCAAAGTCGTTCCTGGAGGGCCGCAGTGGCTACAGGTTTCTGTTCCAACCCAATTGATTAATAAGAAGTGTTTATTACTCAAGTAATACTTCTGATTCATTTTATTTGTCTCGCTCATTAAGATTTTGAACCCTTATTGCTTATTTTAGTCTTACACAGCTGTATTCTGGGTGTTTAATTGCTCCTTATTAGCAATAAGATGCAAATGACATAAGAAACCAGCATTTCTCCATTTAGTTTGTTTCCATTTACACCTGTTTATATTTATCGTGCACTATTGGGTTTAATGAAAAACTTGGAAGGAAAGTGAAGAGAAAAAAGTGAAACACTGAGAATTACTCATCCATTTTAGACTTTCCCTAGAAAGGAAAAAAATACAGGATATGAGAATGACTTGACATGGCAGAGTTAAAGCACTAACAAGCTATGAAATTTAAATTACTGACAAGGATTGCTTTTTAATTAAGCAACTGGATTAGAAGAAAAACCTGCAGCTACTGTGGCCCTGGTCTAGGGGGAAACCAAAACGTAACATTTTCAAATATGAACTTAGTCATTATTTCCAACATATAAATGGTTGCAATAACTACAAAGGTACAAGAACTCTTGAGATTGTGAATGAGTTTAAAATCAACAAAGCAATATAATGTGCATCTGTGGAATTTTCTCTTTATGTCTGTATTATATTGTAGAAGACCAGGCCCCAGGCACAGACAGACAGACACCGTATGGCCAAAACAAAAAATGAACCAGTAATCTTTCTTTCTTTCTTTCTTTCTTTCTTTCTTTCTTTCTTTCTTTCCACTAACTTCTCTATGTAATTTATATTGTTATCTGTCATTATTTAAACTTAAGTCTTATTCCAATTTAATTATTTTTATCTTCTCGTCAAAAACAATTTCACACATTTAAAGATTTAAATTTAGACACCTGTCTTAGAAATGTTTATAGGGGGAGACAAAATCTTTATCTGAGAGTCTGGTGCACATCTTCTTATATAATACACTACTATGGCTGTCCATTTGCCTGTCCAGGATTTTAAATCACCTGTAGCTTGCAAAGCATTTGAAACAATTGACCTGAAATTTGGTACACATATACTACGTGACGTCTACTTTCCACTTCTGAGGTGATGATTGATCTCCAAGGTTATTCCTCTTTTTATTTTTGTTTAATTTTATTGTAGAATTAACTCTCGGTAGCGTGCAGCAGGGCGGCCATGAGGCTCATGTGTATGGGAGCCGTTCTCATCCCTACCACCTTCGCCATCACTTCCTCTACCTCTTCATATCTTAAATCATTATTGAGGCAGATTGAAGACTTAAGTGCCAACTTAAGAGAAAAATTATGGAAAACGTACTAAATTATTGCAACACAAACACTGACTTAATCAGTTTTAATGCAAAAAGATGTTGACGAAAGAAGAGAAGAAGCGGGCCGCTAAGGTGGAGAAAAGAAGAGCTGCTTAGGAAGCAGCAAGTGCATCACCTTCTGAGCAAACGAATGCTAAACATACAGAGAAAGAGGATGAAAACTATGAATGCTTAAGTCAAGTGTATTCACTGCACGTTATCTTGCAGTGCGCCGTTACTGGTTTAAATATATTTATCAACTTGCAAAAATAACTCCAGGGCACCAAAAATGCAGAAATGTATCCACTTTAGGTCTGCTTAGAGTAATATGTTTGAAAAGTTTTTAAACCTATTAGGTGAAAGTACAAAAGTACATACTGTATATTTCCATCCACTTTTTGAACCTGCTATCATAGACAGCAGGGTTGTCTATCCCAGAACAGAAAAACAGCACATCAGTTGCATGAGCCATGCCACAGGTCATTGTAGAGAAACCGATGAATTTGACACAAGCAGCCTTAGAGCACCATCAGTCACAGACACAGGGCAGAAAGCCAGGTGAGACGGGTTCACTTGGACAATGTATCTAGATTCAAGAGAAATCTCAGACTAAGTATAGAAGGTACCCAAAATTGAAGTTATAAACTAGGTCCAAGCTCTGTGATTTGCAACCCTGTTTATGTATACAATTAATGTTTCATAACATTAATATGGATAGTTAATAAAGCTGAGAAATAGTTTTCTAACATTATGAATCCTTTGTGTGTTCATGGCTAGCAGGAACTGTCAATCGTAAAAACTGGTGCAAGCCATTGATATACAGTATATCTAATAAAGACAAACATAACTTTTGTAATTTTATCCAGAGGCATTCTGACATGCATGGATGACTCATGTGAAACTTCACAGAGAGTACTTATTACTGTTGAGTTAGTCCAATTAGTTAATTTCCTGACTCAGACTTTGTAATTGTCAATAGCCTATTCTATTCCAGCACTTTTAATTGTAATGCAAGGACCAGTTCATCAGATGGTGTGACAGTCAATCACTGGGTACACTTCTACATCCTGTACCATTCTCTCATACTTGGCCATAATCTACAGTAACTTATTTTACACCAATATGGGAAGACTGTGCAAACTGCACATAAAAAGTGACTGGAACTTTGAAGCAGCAGTGCTACCCACTGTGTTATCATGTTGGACCCCTTTGTATTTGTGTTTTTGTTTTTTTGTTTTTTTTTGTTTTTTTTTTTGCATGATTAATTATTTAATTTTGAACAAATGCAGTATCTATTTATTTAGAATGTTTTTCATGTAGTTAAGGGATATATATTCATGCTGGTCTATGCCATGCCTTTGCTATTACTTTCATATATATATGGAAGCGAAGGTCTATGATACGATTTGCATATCAGTTTGCATACAGTTTCCCCACACCTAATTTTGCTATATATTGCCTTTGATTCTTATATGTCTAAGCATTATCCTGTGATGAAGGCTCCTGGTAGGGGCTGAAAGCTCAGGAATAAAAACTACTTTATGATACGTGATTCATTTTTTCTCCCTTTGTGGATCTCCAGCAGCTAGTATATATATATATATATATATATTGTGAAAGACCAGCCTCGACACAGACAGACAGTGCAAACCCATTTATTTCATACGACACACACAGTGCCCAAAACCCCCAATATTGCTCATAGTCCTTTTGCCATTCTTTCTTTTTGCCGCCTCTACTCCTCTTGTCACAAGTTCCGTCCTCTTCCACCCAACTCTGGCTCTCCAAATAGAGTGAGGCAGCCCCTTTTATATTGCACCTGGATATGCTCCAGGTGTGCCCTGGTAGACTTCCTGCAGCACTTCCTGGTGTGGTGGAAGTGCTGCATGGGCACCCAGAAGCACTCCAGGTGCCTTTGTTTCCTGTTCCAGCAGCACTTCCTGGTGTGGCGGAAGTGCTGACCTCCAGGACTCCAGGATCGTCCAGGCTTCCGTTAGTGGTGGCTACGGACCCCCACAGGGTTGAGCTTCCCAGAAAGAAAGTGCCCCTCTCCTGGTCTGTCCATGTTCCAGGCATCCTGATGGGGCAAGGTCCTTGGTCGTCTGCCACAATATATATATATGTATATATATATAATGATAAACGTCCGGCAGCTCAATTCGTCTGGGACGTCCCTGAAAGAGAAGAATGGAGGAAGGCAGCCTTTTCAGGGCACTGCCTCCCCTGGGACGCTAGGTGGCAGCTCCCCTGGACGGCAACGATTCCCCGGATTCTCTCAGGGCATCCTGGGACATGAAATCCGTTTCCTCAGCCCTGTTGGTTGCCGTGGGTGCCGTCAGGGGGAGCTCCTAAAAGACCTGGGGATTCTTATTTTTCCTACAACCTGGAAGTACTTCGGAGTCACGAGGATGGAAGCCCACAGTACTTCCGGGATACTTGAGGACTGATTATGTGTCGTTTCACCCAGAAAAAGAGAAGGTGCCCTCCCAGGTCAAGGAATAGATAAAGAACTGTTGGAGACACAGAGCGAAGAGAGCCAGAGTTGGGAGGTTGGGTGACGAAGCTGCCTGGAGTGGAGGAGTATTATTGTATTATTTGTGATTATTGATTATTGGATTAGTGGAGAATTGTGGTGAGTGTGGTGCTTTGTGCACTTTATTTAAGAAAAACATTAAAAATGATACTTGGTGCTTTTACAAGTGTGTCTTGGACGTCTGTCTGTTGGGTTTTACGGGGCAACAGCTCCCCTATCGTCCACAATATATATATAGATAGATAGATAG
>JANRMT010062856.1:90089395-90155581 GCA_026402145.1 Polypterus bichir lapradei
ATTATTATTATTATTATTATTATTATTATTATTATTATTATTATTATGTACAAAATCAAGGTTGAACAATGAGTACAGTCTGGGGAGGAGGCAACACCCATTTGTTTTCTATAGATCAATGTATAGTATTTTTTTTAAAGACTACACAATAATCAACAAACAACATCCAAACATAACTGTTTTGTTTATCAAGGTGTTCAACAGCAATTTTATAGTCCACAGAGATGGGGTCTTGAGCTGATCCATTAATATGGGGACACAACTAGAGACTGTGAAATAGCTGACATAAACAATCACTAGATAAATTAAATGTGTCATCATCTTATGCATTTGTAAAATCTGATAGCTAATACTATATGAAGCAAGAATAATGGGAATATTTTAAGTAAATGAGCATTGTATGCACTCAACTAGGAAGGTTTATGATTTGCAATATCCTTTTAAATTTTGCTGATTTCCAAAAATGAATGAAAACATCCCCCTTCAGCACACACACGCAGTTTTTTCATTACAGAAAACATACTACTGTAAATACAGTATATATATTTTAAGATAAGTAACTGTCAGTTAATACAAGAGAAGAAAGTAGTAGTTGTTTTATTCAAATAGACTGCACCGAGCACTCTATAATTCAGTTAAAATCTTTTATCGATCACAAATATTTTTCAACCAATTAATAGAATAGCTACTTTCACCAAAAAATATAAAACACAACACCATTGTAATTCCCCACCATGCTAAACAAGTTTCAAAAAATTTTTGGATCAATTAATTTATGTGTGCCCCACGATTTTATTTAGTCACATATAACCATGAAAACTGTGGTTAAAGAAAAATCTATTTTTCGCTTTTTAGTGCTTTTATAACTAAAGTAAATAAAATTGTTTTACTTAAAAAAAATTATATACTTTATTTTTTGTGATAACTGCTTGCATAAGAAAAGTTTAATGGCTGATCTTTACTGGCTTAGATCCTCTTAACTGTGTATAAAAGGAGGTATATATGTTGGAGGACAACAAAATAAAAAAATGTAGAATAAGAAAACTAAATTATAGCTTGTGGAGTTTCACAAAAAAGTTGTCAATTTGCTTTAGTCCTGTAGAAAAGCAATACACTTTTGCATTGAAGCACAGGAACTTCCTAAACTCGTGAAAGCTCCTTATGCACATGTTTACCCAACAACTTGGTAAAACAATACCAAGTCAGGTCACCTTTAAAACATCTGAATTTAAAGCTTAGGTTACAGCAAGACAAAGACTACTCTTTGTCTGTTTTTCTAAGCATTCCATAATTCCTCTAATACTACCAGCAGCTTGGGAGGGGGGCATTGGTATGCTGTAGACAGGCATGTCACATAACAGTGTTTCAAGATACTATGGATAATCCACCCCATTGTGTCCCAAATACATTCAAGGTTTCAGAAGACTGACAGAACAGGTGACTGTCCAAAATCTGGTTGTCCTCAAATGACCAAACCACAACCTGACTGACACACAAGACTGATCTGCCTGAGAGATTGCTTCAGATAGCCACTTGTATCACTGTGTTAATAGCCAGCAGGCACAATGCCCCTGCCCATGGCATGACAGTGAAGGACAACATGGCAGAGGCCCTTTAACAACAGGATAATAACAGGCCACACACAGCTACTGTGGTAACAACACCCATAAGGAATGAATACTGATGTACAAATGCTGCCTTGGCCTACTTCCTCTCCTGATCCTAACCCCATACCACTTTTGGGTACATCGTAGTAAACAGAAATGTGATCCTCTGTCTACCAGTTGCCAGCACCTTTGTTGAATGTTTCTGCAAATTGAGATGAATTGATGCCAGGGGTGTCATGCAGTACTAGCCAAAAGAGGTGGTCACACAAGATACTGAATATTGATATTGTCTTTTTCTTGCTTTTGTTGTTATACAACTTTATTATCTCATTATAAGATATATGTGTGAAAAGTTTGGAAATAACTTTTGAGTTTTTTTTTATCCTGTACCTCCTGACTAACTGGTATGAGAAAACCCCCACATATGATATACTAATTGATTTGCCTTGATATTTAGTGTAACAAAGGTGCTATATTGCACCCGACCTGACACAGATGGACACGGGAGGCACGTATAAAATCAAAAGACTTTTTAAGTCTCTTCACCTGTGGGGCACGTCTTCCCCGTAATGCCCACAGGCACAACACAGTCCCAAACAACACACAAAGGTAAATCAGCACATTCCTCTCTTCTACCACCACTCCTCTACCTCCCAGGCAACCTTGTCCTCCTCCACCCGACTCTGGCCGCTGAGTGGTGGTTGCTGGCCTCTTTTATCGGGCACCCGGAAGTGCTCCAGATGTTTGATTGCCGACATCTGGCTGCACTTCCGGGTGTGGCGAAACTAATGCCCAGAAGGATCCAGCAGCTCCTTCTGCAGTACCCCCTGGCAGCGCCTGCGGAACTCAACAGGGCTATGGTGAACTCCATCCCCCATGGAGCCCTGCGGGAGGCTGAGGCACGGCTCCAACCCAGGGGGGCGGCCATCCAGCGTCTAGGGGGAGGTATTGCACTGTCCAGGGCATCTCCCCCTGAATATATAGAGAGTGGGCATCCCGCCCAGGCATGGGACCCGGCCATCCACCACACTAGTTATGCAAGACATCAGGCTTTTTGAGATACCCCTTATTTTTGGCCCTCTATACCTGCAAACCCCTCATTTATAGTCCATTTTGGACCATATTTTGTGCAGGAAATGACAGGAAAGGACACCCTTATAATGAACAGTAACCCAATAGATGTCTTCTGCAAAAATAGGCCAGAAGGACTAGCAGTTGTACATGTAACATCAACCGACCCCATGGGTTTGCCCCCTAACGGGACACATAAGGTCAAAGTTACTTGTTTTCACAAAATATTCGAAAAAGGGGGATCAGTGATACAAGCATGCAATTTCAAGGTTGCTAATTTTCGAATACAACATTTCTGATATTTGATTTCTGATTTTTGGTTCTAGCCCTCTAACGATCACTCCCAGAAAATTAAAAATGACACATTTCAAAGTTTTAGATTATTTCAATGTTAGTGATTACGAATATAATGTTATTTTTATATATTCCAATCCTTTTACTAGGAATCTAGTCCTCAATGGACTGCTATCAGAAGGTAATAAAATGACAAATTTCTATACAATGAACAACCCGAATTAGGACGGCTTACAATAATTCAGTCTTTTTTTCATGTGTTGTTTTTTAAGCGATTACGGTTGCCTTTTTACAATAGTATATAAAATACATACAGTATATTTACCCTACATACAGCCGATTGGCAACATGTGTAAGATATAAACACCTGGAAAAGTTTTTTTTTTCTTTATAATTAACTGTGTACTTTCCAGTTAAGAAGCGGGATGCACAGACGAAATTACGTGTTCATGCAATACCACTGCTATACCGTATGTTGGTAGAAATCATAACATATACTGTATACTGTATTTTTAACGTGCTTTTAACAATTGGTGCCTTAGAACTAAAAAGAGAAGTGGCGGTCCCTTATCACACACATCTTAACCACTGGCGTTTGATTTACCCTCATTTAGTAAGGAACGCGCACAAAGTTGAGTACTGTGCCTAGCTATCTCGTGTAGGGGTCGCAGAGAGCACCCGACTGGAGAAGGCAACAGAGTGGAGCGCCTGTCTGTAGCTTGTGCTACCTAAACGGACCTCGACCTGAACTCGCCAAGCTTGCTCGCGCTGCCGGTTTCTGGCATTGAGAGGCTGGGCTGTCGCGCGCTAATTTGTGTCGGCAAAACCACATCCTGCCGCGCGCCTTTATTCGGTATTAAGAGTGTCCAGCGGTAGGCTGCCCGTGAACAGCTGCAGTGCTGAAGAGAGAGAAAAACGGCACGGGAGGCAAGCAAATCCAACAGATACGAACCAGCCACGAGGAATACTGGAATGACTGGGTAACATACATAACAACATTTCGATTCTGCTTGACTTGGGAGGTTGCGGTTCGCACGTCTTTTTTTTTAACCTTGCTTATTTTTTCTTCTTCTTTAACCCATTTGGGGTAATTTCGCAGGTCGATGTGGTGAGATGCACAGTGTGCCATGGCGAAAGGTCTGTGTTCATGGGCCTGGCTGAGAAAGCCATACTACATTCAGGTAGGCCGTCGGGGGACGCTTCTCGTGTCTCTCCCCCCCTCTCTCCTTTTTTTGCTGTAGCTTGCACAGCTGGCTGTTGTGTGCTGTAGTGACACGCGTCTCTTCCGTGTGCGAGTCTGCAGATAGATATCTTGTGATAACCCGCATGGCCTTAAACTTTTCAGAATGTCGTCTGCATTACAAATAAGTACTGTTTTTGGACTGGGCTGTGAAAAATGGATTTTGACATTATTAGCGGTTTTAATGTAAAGTGGCATTTTTAGTCTGTTTGACATTATATACTCTATGTAGAAAAGCGGTAATAAAAAACCCGACGTTGCATATTAACCCAGATGACAAGCAATGCTGAAAATCATTCAGTTCGTGGAGTGCTTCTGTGCGCAGTGCTGGAACCTGCAGTAGTTGCTGTAGCAACAGTTCTGTTTAAGAAAGAGACCAAACTAGCTTAATGGACCCAGTGCTGGGGCTGTAATACTAAAAATAATTGAGAGCAAATTGGTCAGAGAAAAAAAAAACACACTCGGTAACGCTGAAGCGTGTTTTTCGGATGAACCATCAGATACACTGCACTATTTCATATCTGCACTTAATTTGTAACTACACAGAAAAATAATTTAATGTTTTAACGCTGTATAAAGTCAAGTATTGCTAGCGCCTTTTGTTTTTCAGGTACCATTATGAAGGACAAGTTGAAGTTGCGATGTATTCTAATGTTTAGCCTTTTGACGTGTATTGAGCAATACATGGTTAATCTCATTGTTCCATGATTGCACTTTGAATTGGTCACCTCTGTATAATGTTTGTTTTATAATGATGGAACTACAGTCAGCCTCGCATAGTTTGGTACTTCGCTTGTTGCCCAGCATCTTAAACTTTCTGGAACTCTTCTGTGACGCTAAACCATTACGGTATTTCTTAATTTTATGCTAGATTCAGTTTTTATCTGTTGTAAATATAGACATTATTAAATTCTTTGTGTATTTTGATCTTTGATCTTTTCATGCACTGCACACAGCAACTTTAAATTTACTTTATTAGCTGCTAATTGTAGCCTTCTTTAAAGTTTTGTAGCAACTTCGTATCTTTCATCAGGATTACTTTATTAACCATTACCATTTGAATGATCCCATATTCTTACTGTCGTCAAGATATAATAATCAAAATGTGTTTGCAAGAAAAACCAAGAATACTATCCCAAGTTCAACGTTCAGTATTTTGGTGCTTTAGCAGAATAGTATGTTTTTTTGTGTCAAGTCCTTGTAAGTTATGATAAACCATTAGATTTTTTTTTACTAGAAAGTGCCTTCCTGATATAATTTGTGAAACCTCATGCATAAAGTAATGAAAACATGTATAATTGTATATATTTGTTTCATCACTGAGTCAGGCTGCTTTTATTATTTTCCATTCTTGAAATCCAAATGAGCCAATTTCTTCCCATTTTTTATACTATAATTAGAAAGCTGTCATTGCCCTGATTTGATGCTACACAGTTTTATACTAAATGGCGAGTGATTATGCTTTTGAACCTACTGAGCAATGCTACATCTTAATTTTTGAATTGTTATATTAGTTACACATAGCATTACTGCATGTGCCGTTATAGATGTTATGTATGTAGTTTTTTTGTCTAAAGACTTATGTTTGCAGTCATGTATTTTTAGCACTGCTCATTGATGAAAATTAACAATTTCTGTCAGTTCATATGATCAGTAACCTTTCTAAAGAGAATTATCACTTCTTCTGTCTGGTCCTATACAGTTTTTATTTTAAACTATAGGTAGGGAGGAGAAGGCGAGTCCTGACAAAGTCTATAGATGATGAATGGAAAAATAATAATGTTCTGTACAGCTCTTAAACTGATAATGTGTACGATGACATCAGTCTCTGCTGGTTCTTGTTTTATACTGATTGAAACATTATCCCAAAGTTGACTGGATTCTTGCCAATTTGCATTTTGGGTTTTCTTCTTCTTTAGTGCATTGAGGTAAATGTATGCATGTACTATGAATATCTTAGTCATTTGACTGTTTAAATATATTTAACCGAGTAAGTATGAAAATAACATATTCAAAATGCAGTTACCTTATTGAAAGGTAGAGACTACATTTGTGTATGACAAAAGGAATTTATTTTAGCCATATGATTTCACAAAAAGATGGTTAGTGCTACAAAAGTTACTTAAGATAATTAAGATCTTGCTGTTGTATGCTTTGTGATAGACTCTGTCTTCTGTTATGTTTTTATTATATAGCCTGAATAAACTCAGGCTTTCTTTTTTTCTAATAGGTAAACATTAGGTCCAGGGAATTTTTAGGGCAAGAAAATATCTGTTTCTGAATCATAAAAAGAGAGATATTTCAGTCTACTTGGTTATTTAAAAATCTGGCTAAACCTTAATAATCAGCAAAAATTGAATTCTCTTGATGCATGTCATGAGTTATGTTTTTTCTTGCTGGCTTTTTATTATGGCAGAAACAATACTTATACATTTTTGTAAATATCTCTTGTTCTCTAAGTGAGTAGAATTGCTGTATAAGACTGTTATTTCATATTCTGCCACAGGCTCACTCTGTAACTTTCAGTCTGTGAATAAGTCATTTAGTCTGTAAATGTAGAAAAGTGCTTTTAGATTATATAATGACTTGAAATGCTCAAGACTAGTAATTCAAACTTTCAACAACATAACCTGCATATGTTTTTAAGACAGATGATGTCCTTTGTTGAACAGCTATGAAACATGTACTGTACTTCATATTTCAGTTTTCTGATTTTTTTTCACTTTATTGATACATTTGTTTTCTAATTTAAATAAAAACAATAGCAATAACACTTTTGAACTGAATGGAATTACACCTAATGCAGTGCCATTCAGTAAGTTATTACTGCTTAATTTTAATGTATTGTTATTTTTCATTGTATTATTGTTAAATCTGAATTTGCTATCAGTTTGGTGGAAGTTGATGGATTTCATTTCAGAAGTGCATTTCAGAAGTTTATAAGCCTAGTCACATTTCCAGCCACAGTCATGGTGATTGGCAGGGTACCTTATGTGCTTCATAAAATGAAAATATATATAAGAGCTTTGTTCTGTTTTTTATCATTACTATACTCGCTACTGTACTAGGCATGGTCATAAACTGCCTTGGTAACAATAAAGTGTGCAAGTCAGAACTGTGTGTGAAGAAACATTACACATTGAGCAACTATTATTAAAGCACATTATCCATGTTGTACATCATAACTTGTCACTTTTTATAGCAGCAAAAATGATTGCTTGCATTGGGTTTACAAAGCTGAAAGAAACCTTATTAGGTTCAAACATGCTGTATAAACACAGTCTTCTACTAGGAATATCACTTTCAGCAAATATGTACATACAGTAGGCCAGTATCACAGATGTATTTACTAGAAGGTATGAAAACTGACAGATTACAGCAATGTATTAATTTATGAGGAATGGCTAACAAGTTATACAGAGTTATAGAACACACAGTTTGTAACTATAACAGAAATATTTAGTTATTTTAGTTATCTAAATTATAAATATCTATAATATATTACCTTAAGCAATTTAACCAACAGCACATAATAACAAACATAATCACAAAAATAACTAAAATAACGCAAAAGGCAACCTGCTTACTATATTTGTGAGACAAATCTGTAGCCCAGTATATATTCAGTAGGTGTTTTTTTTTTTCTTTTTCTTTTTACTTTTGGAGATGTAATAATGTAGTTTTTTTTTGTTAAATCAGTTGTGCTATAGTTCCCTTATTTTATTCTTTTTTAGTTAGTTATTTACATCATTACAGAAGTGCTGCCAACTTTGTTTTAATAAATCCTGGAGTAAAATTGGCGGTTTGCACCAGGAAAAGACATTGAGGATATGCAGAGATTCTGGCATCTGGAGAAAAAGCACAGGCATGTCCAGAGACTGGCAAACAAGATGGACAAAAGGGATGTTACCAGGAGTAGTAAATGTTCCAGGTTCCTGTTGCTTACCCTGAGTTAAGAGAACTGAAACAATGTGAGTGTCTAGATGTGTCTCACTAAACTGGTTTATGTAAGCTAGATAGAAAGCTTCAGGGACATTGTGTATTTTTCCTTTGTTTATTTGTGCTTATGGGAAGCACCTTCTTTAGTAACTGGTGGTTAATGATGTTGCTAATTTTTAATTGAGATGAGAAACTTTACTTTGATTCCCGGCAATAGCTAAAAAAAAGAAAATAAGTAGATAACAGTTTGACAAATAAATCGCTTAGAAAGTTTTCCTTGTGAGAAACTACTCTGCAAAAATGAAAAGGAGAAACGAAAAGATTAAAAGGGTAATTAAGACATTGTTGAAACAAGCAGAATCATTCAGTAATTAAAAAGACCTAACTCAATGAAAACCCATCCTATGACCTAAATACTTCCAGGTCTTCTACTGTATAAAAGCCTTGTTATTATTTTCTTTAACATTGATATAATTAATTGGAGATAACAGTGTTTGAAGACAGTGGGTAATCTCATTGTAAATCCATCCATCATCCAACCCGCTATATCCTAACTACAGGGTCACAGGGGTCTGCTGGAGCCAATCCCAGCCAACAAACCATGTGCAAGACGCCAGCCCACCACAGGGCGCGCACACATACACCCACACATTAGGGACAATTTAGAATCGCCAATGCACCTAACCTGCATGTCTGAGGACTGTGGGAGGAAACCCACGCAGACACGGGGAGAACATGCAAACTCCACGCAGGGAGGACCCGGGAAGTGAACCTGGGTCTCCTAACTGCGAGGCAGCAGCTCTACCCACTGCGCCACTGTGCTGCCCCTTGTTGTAAATGAGATGAACAATTGATGTTAATGTATGTGGTTTGCTTACCAATGTGTATTTTGGTGAAGAGACTTTATTTACATTTAACAGAAAATGGTATTGTGTGTTGTGTTGTATTCCATTCAGTTATACTTCACATATTACTACAAGAAAAATTTGTGCATTTTTCTTCAGTATTATAACTGTTTGGAATTTTATTATCAGGCATCATTTTATCAGGCAATGTTTTGCATAATATATTTTTGCTATTTTTTATTAATAGGCAAAATATAACATCATATTAATACTTTGAACATTACCATGGGATATGTTCACTGTTCATAATTACAAGTTCTCCTGATCTTGTTAAATAGGGGTACTTAAAGAGAATCCCTTTCATATTGCATAGATTAGTTCTGACATAGCCCCTAAAGACTGTAGCTTTCAAGCAAGCAGGATAAAAAAAACTAAGAAATCCTTTAATGTGAACATTAATTTGCCAATGAAAATTAAATCAAAATATTTTGAAATATACTACAAACAAGCATACAGCATATATTGTGTTGTATACCAATTAAATCATATGCCAACCTACTTGGAGTTTGCCAGATTGTATTTAAAAGTCTGTGAAAGGATAAGGAAAAAAGAGTCTTTGGTCTGATAAGACAAATATTGTACTCTTTAGGCAGAATTGCAAGCACTATGTCTGGCACAGACCAGGCACAGCTCTTCACCTATCTAATACCACCCTGCACTAAAGTATGGTGGTGACAGCATCATGCTATGGAGATGTTTCTCAGTGGCAGAAACAGGGACACTTGCCAGAACTGTGGGAAGGATACATGCAGCCAAATGCAGAGGGGTCCTTGAAAAAAAACCTACACCAGAGTGCACACAATGTCAAATTGGGTTGGTGGCTCGCCATTCAACACAACAAATACCCATAGGATACAGACAACACTCTTGAATGTTCTTGATTGGAACAACCAATGGCCAGAGTTAAACCTCATAGACTATCTATGGAAAAATCTAAGATGACAGTTTATAAACACTTCCAATTCAAGTAAACATCAGCTTGAGATGATCTGCCTGGAAGAATATGATAACCACCCCAAATAAAGGTTTGCAAAGCTTGTAGAGTTGTTCCCAAGCAGACTCACAGCTGTAATTACTACCAAAGGGACTTTACAAAATACAGAAAAAATGGGTCTGAATATTTATATGACTGGGAGATTTCAGTTTTTGATTTTTAATAAATTTGCAAACCTTTCTGAAAACATGTTTTCATTTTGACATTATGGGTTATTGCGTATAAATTTATGTGCAAAGTGCCAGATGTATCCATTTAAAATTAAATCTACATCACAATAAAGTGTGTTGAAAGTGAATACTGAATACTTTCTGAATCTACTGTACATTATTTGCCTCAATTTTAGACGGCTAATAATTCTATTGAAGTTTTGTTAGTTTATATAGGAGATTAACATTATAACAAATTAGATATTCATAAAATAAGATGTGGAAAGCTAAAATAAATAAAACAGTATAAAATTGAAATGTTTTTATGTGTATCAGGTTATTCCTTACAATAAAAATACAGTATATATATTGTAACAAAGGCGCTATATAGGCGCCTGACCCGACACAGAAAGACACGGAGGCACGTATAAAAACACAAGGAGTTTATTTTTCTCTTCAACTGTGGGACACTTGTTCCCCGTGCCACACAGTCCAAACACAGTCCCAAAGCACACACTGAAACCACAACACACTTTTCTTCCTCTACCACCACTCCTCCTCAAGCTTCGTCTCCTTCCTCCCAACTCTGGCTCCTCGAGTGATGGTGGCTGGGCCCTTTTATAGCCCACCCGGAAGCGTTCCAGGTGATTAACCACCTGGTCCTAATTACACTTCCGGGTGGGGCTGAAGACTCGTCCAACCGGCCTGTGGGAAGCAGACAGCACCCCCTAGCGGCCACCCCAGGCCCCAACCAAGCTGTGGAGGACTCCATCTCCCATGGAGCCCTGCGGGTGGTTGGGGAATCACCGTCGGCCAGGGAGGCTGCCACCAACCATTCCGGGGGAGGTATTGGACTACCCACGGCGGCTCCCCCGAAACATAAGCAGCAGGGGCATCCCTGCCGGGCATGGGACCCGGCTGTCCTTCACAATATCTATCTATTATAAAAAAAAAATCCTGGAGAGAAACACTAGGGCGACGAGACGTGATCTTCATGTGAAAGGATAGTCAAAATATTTCATTTTGAATTATTGTTCTTAATTAATTATACCAGAAATCCACAGTGTTGATCAGATACATACTAAAAATTACAAGTTTATATTAGTAATGAGTGGTTTTGAAGAATATTGTAAAACTCTCTTTCTGGTTATGTACTTTCAGCTTTGTCCAGGTAACCATCTACGTTCAGAAAGTTGCAGTGCACTGGCCAATCTTCTTGTTTCAATATTTTAAATTAGTATCACCAACTTACTTACATTGTTCTATTGTTTGCAATTACAGTTCTAAAAATGAAAATGTATAGTTCATAGTTAATATGAAACAACTAATAAAGTTGCACTAGGATCACAGAAAACACAAATGTGTGTACATATACTTCGAAATTTATTACTTCTTTAATGTAATGCTCAATTAATGCATAACTTTTTCCAGATTAATTTTTGAGGAATTTAAAAAGTAACCCATATTAGATAAGTACAGTATATCACAAATTACTGTAGTGGGAGTTTTTTCATGTAAGACTTTGTTTCCATGCAAGTTTACAATATTCAAAATGTGAATGATATAGTTGTTAACATTTGAATCCCTCTAATAACTGGTTGCATCATTCTGTTCCCTTTAGTTGGTTAACTCTCAACAGCTTTGTGCAATGCACTACTTTCATACATATCTTTGAAGTGGCATACTCTGCAAATGACATACTGTACTTTGCTTAGGTATAAAAAGGAATATATTTCAAGAAGGTTCAATGAAAAGGAATACAGTTAGCCGTTCTACTCTGCTTGTTAGATATTCTTTTTGTTTTCAGTTTTTATTAAACCTATAAACTTCTTAATATATTGACTAATAGTCTTTCAGTTATTCTATACCTAAATGTTCTGTAACTAGTTTGACCCATTCTAGTTTGTAAGGCTTGAAGCCTGTTCTTTTGGGTGTGGTTTGTATTGATTTTTCTCAGATTAGCCAAAAATATCCAGCTGTAGAAGGGTACTTTCCTATCCTTCCTTTCTGTATTTTGTCATGAATGTTGTTGAACCCTTTTTAGATAAAGTGGTGGGGTGTGAGGTCTAGTGAGCTTTACTTTTTATATAATGCAGGCTATGAACTTAATCCATTATGTGTCATAAATTGCAGATTGGTCTGGCTGATGTCTGACATCTTTCAAAACAGTTAGCAGCTGCATGTATTTTTTGTGAATTATTTACAATGCCCTTCTGAAAACATAAAGATTGATTAGTGAAGATGCATCAGTGCAGATTGCAAAATGGAATTCTACCTCTAATTAAAGCTGCAAGCAGGATGTTTGTCCATTATATAGGAATAAGCTTTTGGATGCCATTTTGCCAGCTTATTGTGTGATGCAATCATGTCATCTTTTAAGTTCCTCACTTTACTGTTTACCAATTAGCTAGTCTTCAAGTCCTGCAGGTGCAAGAAACCAAACATGAACATACATAAATTCAACATTGTAGAGATTTATACAGCTATTTTTAGTGAGAAAATCATGCTGCCTGTTAGTGAAAATGAAAGACACTGTAAGTAAAGAAGACAAACCCTGATGTTTCATGCTTGAATTAAATACAGGATTTAAAGACTTTAGTAAGTACTTGTTTTCTACGGACAGTAGTGCACAGTACTGGTGACCTGTCCATATTACTTGTGTTTTTGTTTAGATATATTTTAGAATGTATTAAGAAAGCACAGTTTAGGTTTGCTTTTAGAATTTGCTTGAAGAAAATTTACTTGTGCTTAACAAGACACTGTGTCTTACAAGAAGCAGCTACTGTATGTCATACAGAGAGGCCTGCTACAAGCTGAATTTGCTTGTGGTGACAAAATTAAAAGCAAATAAGAAAAATTCTGTTTCATCCCAATACATTTAAAAAATATTTTATTTATATTTGTGTTTATTAATTATGTTCTCTTACAATTTTAAGAGGGAGATGGGTTGTGACCCATAACAGCCAGAAAGAGGCAGAACCAGATAGTAATAGAACAATATAAAGTCCTAAAGGAACAACATGCTATGGCAGTTGAATAATGTGTCATTTTTGGCTCTGATACAATAAGTCACTGACAGAATACATTAATAATAATTTTCAGAAACAATTATTCTTTGATCCCAGAACCAGATAAGGATCACTAATAAGGGCATATTGGGTATTCCATAGTCTGGTAAAGGTATTGCATGGCTATCTGGCATAATAATTGTGGGCCCCAGCTAGCTATTAAGAACGACGGGCTACTTGCCCCTTTAAATATTGTTTAAGATTCGGAAGTGCAAGAGCACTTGGGACACCCAGAGAAGGCCTCAGGGAGCCTATGTAATATTTGGCTTTGGGACGTGGCTCCTGCTTTTAACCAGGAAGTTGTTTAAGGAGTCAGAATCAAGGGCTTACCTGGTGGGAGAAAGACAGGCCACAGTAAGAGAGTCAGAAGGGCATGAATGATAAGGAAAGGATTACTTATTTTTTGTAACCTAACCCAAGTGTCCAGAGGAAAATGCAAACGGTGACCAGGAGCAGAATTTTAACCTAAGATGCTAGACCCGCATAGCAGCATTGCTACCTGTAGTACTACTGTGCTGTCCCCAAATCCTACCTGCCTAGATTAGTTGAACATGCTATTTTGTTTTTTCTACACTTGTCTTACTTTTCCTTATCATATTTAGCAAAGGTTATTATAATTTATTTAAGTTGAACAATGACTTATTCAAGGTGTAAGATTTTACCCTCTTATTTCTTTCTTGACTTCTGCTTTTAATACAGACATGAGATATGAGTAAAAGTGACTTTGCACCTCATTGCTATTTGCACTGGTGTCTACTGTCTGTTAATTCTTACTAATAAATGAAAAATGAAAAAGCAATCTGGAACAGAGGTTGAGAAACATAGCATAACAACTAATTTTATGCTCCTTGTCCTAATTTTGAAAGTGAATTTTTTTTTTAATAAATTGTTCCTTTATTGTTATTGAATTCTTTGTTTTGTGTAATATGTGAGCATTCAACATTCAGGTGGTATTGAACATGATATATTAATATTTGCCAGATATATACATGTACTGGCATTAGGAGGTCAGGAACAGCAATCACGTTAGGGTTTTCATGCATTACAGTGTTCTTGGTTCATCTAGAATGGACCATCAGCCAAGCAAACACCCAGCCAACAACTGTTTTGTGTGTTTCTACAGAACATATCGTGCCTTGTCGTGGACAGAATGTGTAAATGCATTTTTCTAGAGTGTGACTAAAGTCACCAAAAAACAATACTGTATTGTTTCAGTGGGCAATAGAAGCACAAGTTACCACGAAATAGTGGGATTAGACAGTCTGATAAACCATTCTTCATCCCAATTAACAATGACAGAATATGGCTAAAACCCTGGGATAAACCCCAACCTGCTGGGTGTCAGTAACACAAGTTGATGATGTTCTGCTCTCAGGGAAAAACAAGCAGATAGAATAAAGAGGCTAACTGGGAAAGGAAATCAGAAGGAAGGCAAGAATCAAAACCAGAAAGACAAGAGATCTGGCGCTTAAACCAAAGATAAAGGCAAACTCATAATTTGAAAAAGAAAATTAGCAAGGGTCAAAACCAGGAAATAAACATGAAAGCTTTTTGTGTCCACAAATTCATATAGCAAAAGTTTCACCTGGATGCTACTTATATCATTGCAGAATTGGAGCAGGGGTGCAATCTCTGTGTGCAACCCTGGCAACAGCCTAGCAACTAGGTACCAAAATGGCGATGTTCAAATAAAAACAAAATGGCATTGAGGTGACTTTAAACATCTACAGAAAAATAATTAATAACTTTTACCAGGCACCACATACAATTAAAATACTTAACCAAAAAGATTCCTGGTCATAAGTAATATTATCACAAGATAAATCATGTTTAAGAAAAAAATGTATCCATCCCAGAAAAAAATAAAAATAAACATGGTTTATGATAGAAGTAGGTGTAATACTGTATGCTGTGCATTAATGGCAAGCACTGTGTCCCTTGATACAACAGTAATAATGTTTGAATGTTGTAGGATACCTCTAGATTTATTGAATAGCACGTGCATACCTTTATGTCAGTAATAATATCATCCTCGAATGGGATACAGTCACGTTCCATAAGGCCGGTAAAGTCCTGGAAGGTTTTAGAAATGAAACTGCTTATTGGCAATACATCCTCACTTGTCAGATTTCAAATCAGATGGGCAACTGTGGAAAAAAGTAAAGCAAAATGTTTGAGGTATTACAGACCCACGGCCAGCTTAAAATGACATGGGTCAGTGTCCTTGTGTGGCACCTTTAACTTCTTTAAGTCCATGCCTAGATAAATTTAGGCTGTTATGAGGGAAAATGGGAGACCTGTGCACACAGCAATGTAACAAAAATGGCACCTTTATTAATGAAAGAATAGACACAAGGAGGTATCATCATGTTTAGTACTACAAACTACAACAGAAAATTGACAAAGCTGTACTGCCTGTTTGGACATACATTGCAGGATTGAATACTTGTCTATCAGGCACTTGGGGACAATTAGCCAGACACTCACTACATCACAGTAACAAAACACTCCTTTCATCTCCCATCTCTCCCTTTCTCTTTCCCTCTTCCCTACTCCCCAAAACTTGATCTCCCTGCCATTTGAAGTTTCACTTACTCTGCATGACTCTACATAAAATATGCCCAGTGAGGTGGCTTCAAACCCCTTCCCATGGTCACTTCTAGCCAAGCCATTTGCTCCAGGGACACTAGTCTAAAACTGTTGTCTCCTACTATATCAGCCCCCTTGACTCTTCACTTGCTCTTAAAGATCAAGGCAACATCCCACCTACCTGTAGTATTAGAAGGACAGCAATGTCCAATACAGCTGAGTCTGACTCAGTCTAAATAATAGTATTGAATCAGAGATATTTAACAGGGACAGTGGTGAATACTTTTAAGGGTAATTCCAGGGAGTGATCAGACATGCAGTGGTCAACATACTAACATCAGAGTTTGGCAAACTAATATGAGGACAAAGTAAAAGCTCATGTTCACTAAACAAGCTCAGTGGTCAAAGCCTCAATATTGTTCTCTTTTGCTGCTTTTCCAGGTATTTTCAAATGTTTGTATGCCGATTTTTAAATAGCTGTCATGATGTTACACACTGTGCAGCATGCAAATTGTAACAAAATGATTCTTCCTACACAACAGAAAACCAAATGAAAAACAAGCACGGCAAAACAAGTGGTTATCTCCTAAATCCTGACACATTTCCTTTTGGCCACATATGCCCTGCAGTGGCCAGGAGGTGCTGCCACTTCTGCCATTTCCATCCTGACCTCATTCCGTCATTAGTCAAATGGTCTAGGATCCCTATAGACTGCTTGGTCACACCTAACACTTGGTGGCCTAAGGAGGGGGGGGTTTTATGGCATGCTGCCATCTATCATGAAAATTAATACAATACAAATATTGAAAAGGGTGTAAGCCTCCTATACCATTCCTAAACCAGGACCAGGCCTTCCCTAGACTACCTAGAATAGCCCTCACCTCAGGCTGCCTGACCCTAAACTTCATAGGCAAGCTTTGGCCTACGCAGACTTAAAAAGAGGAACTGTCATTCAAACCATTCCCTAGGCAACCAGGACTCATATCATGATAATGGGATTGCCTTTTAAAGAAAGCAAAGATGGCATTGCAGCAAAAAAATTAAAGATTGCCATTTTACTTTAAGTTAGACCTTTCCAACAGGAAACCTTTATAAATGAAAAATATATTTTATAATTAACAAAAAAAGAACAAAAAGGTATGCCGAGAAAGGCAACCCATGGCAAACAATCCCAAACCGTAATTCAACATTCAAAAACCCAAAGACAGAAACAATAAATCCAGAAAGTCAATACTTAACAATACAGTTTTGCTCTTTGAACCAATATAGTCTTTCAGCTGTAATGTCAGGGTGGCTGTACCTCTAGGGGTTTTACACAACAAAACGCAATTAACATAAGAGAACATAATAGCACAATACTTACTGTGTAAATGAAATTATTAAACAAAACATAATCACAGAAAAAGATGATTTTACATACATCAAAAAATACAGATCAAAACCACAAACATAATCAAGAACAAAAAAAGGCAAATAATATTTGAAATATAACAAAACCATTAAATAAACAAAGAAAAAACATCCATGTTACAACTCTATTTCTCCTGGGACATGCAGCATACAACCTTTTTTGTCTGTCCATCTGTCTCTCTCTCTCACACACTTTCTGGGAGGACAAATGTGAAATTTTGTTCATACCTAGTGGTGGGTATGGACACTCTATGTCCTTGAAGGATGCTTTGTTAAAGACTGATCAGATGAGGCTCCAGTGCATGACAGAATATACTCACATTTACCCATATATTCTTCCCGTGTCAAGTCAACCTAATTGTATGTCTTGGATTGTCCATCTTGCTTGCTAATTTCAGTTTTGGTTTGTTGGTGCCTGTCTTAACAATAACAGTAGGAACCTGATCTGGACTGACTGCCAGTTCAACAATTTCTTGATCAAGATAGTATTAAAGTTATAACTCTGATTATATTTAAAATAGCATATTGTGTGCATAGTATTTGTAATTACAAATATGCTAAGGCAGTTGCAGTATACAGATGTAAAAAAGCAGTGTTTAGATTTGTTCTTTAAAACGTGGTCCTTTTAGTTTGTAGTTTCTGCCAAGAATGTGACTTAGTTACAATTTGACAAGGTAATACTTACTTGTGTCTTCGGTTTAATTATCCCTTTCATTTGAAAGGATATCTTCTTCCTTTTCTTGTAAACACAGTCCAGCAGCAATGTTTACCTGCCAGCAAAATGAGTACTACTCTTTTTTATTGGCAATTCAGCTTCCTCAGTCTGCTCAGATCAACAGCTAAATTAAAGGGTTTATAAGCTAGAAAGCATGTGCTGGATATGAATAAAACTCAATATTTAATCCAATTAATTGTGCTTACTTATGCCCAGTATTACAATAACATACTCTTCCAAGATAGCTAACATAAACCTAACAGTGCCTACAGATACATGAGAAGAATTGCAGATCTAGGATTTGTTCCAGTATTAATAATAGAAGAGACTGATGTCAAATATTTTTCTAGTGTAAATGTTGCATTGCTCAAAGTTCAATTTACCATGAGAAGAATACTCTGTGTCCACAAGAGGGTACCAGAGAGCCCCGAACCACAGACTCAGTAATACACCACATGTTAACAGAAAAAAATAAATGATTTTTATTCTTCTCCCAGGCACTTTCCAGAATTCTTTCCCAATAGCAAGCCATAAATTCACAATAAATGATCAATAACCAACAGTTTTTCCTCCTTCTTCACCTCTGCTGGGTTTTGCCCACTGCCTCCTGAATCTGACTCGTCCATATGCAGTAGCGGGCTTCCTTTTATGCCAGACCCGGGAATGCTTCCGGTGCCATTTTGTCTCCTCTAGGAAGCACTTCCAGACTATAGACAAAGTAGAGTGGCTCTCCCGCGATATGCCCTCTATTGATCCCAAGGGCTACAAGGTTGCACTTCCGGACTCCATTTCTCTAGCACCTCTGCAGGTGTCCTGACTGGGTTCTCATACGAGGACCACTGCCACCTAGCTCATGGAGGATGGAACCAACCTCATGTTCCGGCTTCAGCTGGTCCATCCGTTATTTTATATTGGCTGGGCACAGAGTTGTCTTTCTGCTCAGCTGGCCAATCTGTTAAATATTCCTCTCGCCACTCCCATCCACGTAATAACCTGTGCTCCTCCCTGGCCGAGATGCCCGTTCTTATCCCATAACACAAATTAAAAAATAGAGTGTTTCAGCACCCATGGACTATGAGAATGATTTGAGTTGCCCAATTCATTTTAATATTTAATCTTTCTGCAAGAACTATGGTGTGTATGTTATAGACCTACCTCACTGCATACACTAAAGCTATGATCTTTTTGTGTCATCTGAATGTTTTAAAAAACAGACCTTTATGTATATCTATACTAATAAACGGCAAAGCCCTCACTGACTCACTCACTCACTCACTCACTCACTCACTGACTGACTCATCACTAATTCTCCAACTTCCCGTGTAGGTAGAAGGCTGAAATTTGGCAGGCTTATTGCTTACAGCTTCCTTACAAAAGTTGGGCAGGTTTCATTTCGAAATTCTACGCGTAATGGTCATAACTGGAAGCTGTTTTTCTCCATTTACTGTAATGGAGATGAGCTTGAAACCCGTGGGGGCGGAGTTTCGTGTGACATCATCACGCCTCCCACGTAATCACGCAGTACGTAGAAAACCAGGAAGAGGCCCAAAAAGCGCTGAAGAAAACATGCATTATATAATTGAGAAGGCAGCGAAACAATAAGAAGCGAGCGAGTGACATATACAACCATATTCATGAGTTCTGCTACTTCGGAAACAAAGCACGATGTAAACCTAAACTTTAAATTAAGTTCATAGACAGGCTGCCGCTGGCGTTTGTAATTTAGTGCCTGCCCATATAAGGCCGTCCGTCAGCGGCAATCCAATAGAAACACTGCCACGGGTAAATATTCACGGGTGAAGGACTGTGCTTATGCAGAGGAAGATGAGATGGTCAGGGTGGTGTTTGGCACAAACTCAGCGAAACTGCGAGAGAAAGTTTTAAGTGCCAGGACTTCGGTAACATTAGATACAGCCATGGACATCGCACAAGATGGCACCAGCACAGCTGGGAACCTTCGATGCATGTACACCGAGCGGCTCACGTGAACTGACGCAGTGCACAGACAAAAAGCAACAGTTCCAAAGAGCGCTGAACAAAAACCGAAATACACAATTGAAAAGGCAGCAAAAAATATGAAGCGTCTGATACATACAAGCATATTCATAAATGCAGCTACTGCGGAAACAAAGCACACGGTGGAAAAAGTCAATGTCCCGCTAAAGGAAGACAGTGTAAAAAAAAACCCGTGCATGCAGTGTGTCAGGTCTCAGATAAAGAAGAAGACGAGCTGTTTATTGATGCAGTAAGAAACGAATCGATGAATGAAACCTGTCATCTTTACAACGATTGACAAACACGGAATGTAACTTGAACACAACACATCCTACAAATACGAACCTGATTGAAAGAAATAATGATAATCAAATCCTTGATGACAGCAACACTCAGTAACACTCACAAAACAAATACTGTATATTGACAGTCATGTTACGTTATTTTTAAAATGTTCCCTTTTCTTTTTCATAGCTTTTTTAACACACTACTTCTCCGCTGCGATACGCGGGTATATATATATGTATATATATACCCCGATCTACATACTCGAATAATGGATACTTTATTCGCCATCAATGATTGTTTTGGTAAAGCCATACATAGTGTATTCATTAGATGAACGGTAAAAAAGTAAGAGCGAGGGGAGGATGACTTATTGAGGCATGCAGGCAAAACCACAATAGCACGCGGGCTTGATGTACGAAAAAATATATCTTTTCAAGTTCTATTTAGTCCATATGTGTCAAACTCAAGGGCCGCGGGCCACATCCGGTCCGGCGTGTAATTATATCCGGCCCGCGAGATCATTTTATATACTGTATTATATGAATACTGTATTATATGTATATGAAGCGCTGGTAACACAATAAACTACAGATCCCATAATGCAGCGCTTCAGCTGCCTTGCCGTACACTTACCGCGTTAATCAAGTCTAGCTTATGATGCTGCAAGTTATTGTGAAGCTAGCCCACACGATGCCGAAGAGAAAAGGTGATTCTGAACATAGAGACTTTAAAAACCGATGGGAGGCTGAGTATATGTTTACTGACATTGCCGGTAAACCCATGTGTCTCATTTGTGGAGCTAATGTGGCAGTAATTACAGAATTTAATCTAAGACGGCACTATGAGACAAAACATCAAGATAACCTGAAAGACCTGAATGCAATGCAGAAGATACAGAAAGCAGAAGAATTAAATAAGAATCTGACACTTCAGCGGACGTTTTTACCCGTGCACAATCACAAAGTGATTTCAAGTGAAGCTGCTTTTATTGGAGACACAAATGCACCAGTGCAACTTGCCCCACTTTCCCTGTTGCCAAGTAATGTTGAACCAAGTCGGCACAACGATGTTCCCAAATACGCAATTTGCTGATAAACTGAGCGCACTGAGTTCGCACGCCGCTTTGGTGACTTTGAAGAACAAAAAAAGTCCGTCTACATGCGGCTCGAACTTTGTGCATGTTTGGTAGCACATATCTGTGTGAGAAGCTCTTCTCAGTGATGAAGACTAACAAAACAGCACACAGGAGTCGCCTCACTGATGAGCACCTGCAGTCCATCCTGAGAATCTCCACAACACAGAACCTCACATCAAACATAAACGAACTTGTTGCCAAAAAAAGATGCCAGGCGTCCAGCTCTGATAAAATGACATAAGACAACTGAATGATTTGATTTGTTATTGCTGAAAAGAACACATTTTATTTATATTTCCAGGTTTTGTTATGCAGCATGTTCATATTTGAATTTGTATAATTTTGACAGGATATATTTTTATGGAGAGCAAAATATTTTGGGATATTTAAAATCTAAGTTTATTTTTTATATAAAATTACATAAGAGTAAAGAAATTTGAATGTTTGTTCTTTTAACGTTTACTTTATTTCTAACTTGTATAATTTAGACAGGATATATTTTTAGGGAGAGCAAAATATTATAAGTTGTTTAAGGTTTGAGTTGATTTATTCAGGAATAATATTCCTGTCTGTTTTTACCATTCCTACCAAAGATATTTCTGTCGACTAAATAAAAATTCCTTCTATTTAAAATTTAAATAGAACTTGAACAGATACGATTGTTCATAATATCCACGCAGACTTGCACGTAAGAGCGGGAGTTATCCGTTTTAACAAGCAGCGTATTGCACTGAAACGAAATAGCTGTGTGTGTATATATGTAGATATGTATGTATATGTATATATGTGTTTATATATGTGTGTGTGTATGTATATATATATGTATTTGTGTGTATATATGTGTGTGTATGTATGTATGTGTGTATGTATATGTATGTGTATATATGTAGATATATATATATGTATGTATATATGTGTGTGTGTATATATATGTGTATATGTATAGATATGTATATATATATATGTTTATATGTGTGTGTGTGTAAATATATATATATATATTTATATATATATATATATATATATATATATATATATGACAGCAACACTCATCACTCACAACAGTGACAAAATAATTACATTGACAATCATGTTACGTTATTTTCAAAATGTTTCCTTTTCTTTTTCATTACTTCATTAACACACTACTTCTCCGCTGCGAAGCGCGGGTATTTTGCTATTATTTATATTAATAATTCTAAATATATTTTTTTGTATTTAAAAAATTGTATTTTTAACACAACCTGCGAAAACAACTGATTCCTGATATTGACCTTAGAAGCTTCACGAGGTTACACCTGCTTAGCAAAGATTGAGGTGCAAGTCCTTTTAAATATTTTATGGACATTCCAGTAGGCATGGTGTTTTGTGCTATATATTTACTTTAACACCACATCAAAGGACAATACTATAACTGAATGGTGTTTAAATGGCTTCATCCTGCTTTATAGTTTGGTTTCTGTTTTAAACTCGACTTATATCAAGAAGCAAGGTTACAATAATAACATTTTTCTGTTGTTAATTAAATTGGCCATTATTGACTGACGGCCTTTGAAAATATCCAAAAACTGCAATTATGCTATTTATTAACACAAGGTAACAGTGTTCCACCAATGAATTCTGAAATGCTGTCCTTTCTAGTGCCTAGCCCGAGCGTCTGTTATTGTACTGAACTCTACTTTTTGCCTCTATTTCTTAGGCTACCTACCTACCTCTGACCATATCCATCTTATTTTGTTAGGCAGTCACCGTTCAGTGACAGTCATGTAATAGGGGGAGAGTAACAAGTAAAAGATGAGTCTACCTTTTAGTTTGAGCTTGTGAAAGTCATACTGTATGTAATCACCCAATCTTTACGTAACATTATTGTTTTTTATCTTTGAGCTTTTGCTAGTGTTTTTAGACTTTGCCAAAACTTATGCAATGTTGGCAGTTTTTTTTTCTGCCTCTTTATTGTTTTGATCATGAGCGTGTTCCTTGCCTTCCTTTTATGGCCAATGTAATAGAGGCTTTGTTAGCTGTATTCATATAAAATGAAAAAAAACACTTGTCTGTCCAAACAAAACAACTTGACTCCAAGCGGGCCAGTTTTATTGAAATTTGGTAATCTCATTCTTCCTGGAAATGTCTCAGGAAAGTTCAGTTTCTGTTGTGATTTCTTATTTACAGAACATTGTTTGAATTTTTTTTTAATTTAAAAACCTCCTACCTAAAAGTGTTGGTGAATCGGCTAATTTGCGCTGAAACTCTGTTCATGCAGGCAAGGATTGGTTGTCCACCACCTGTGCAAGTTCAAGTTCGCAGGCTCACTGTGTAACACGTCTGTTGCCCATTGGTTGATACGGGAACATTTAAAATTGGCCAATGACCTGGCCTTGTGCTCACTCTGTCTCCTCTTTTGTGCAGGAAGGCTTTTCTATTCTTTTGATCTGAGGAGGTAGTGAATGCAGGATGACATCATCGTCACTGCTTGCATACTGCATGTGTTTGAGTGACAGCTCCCATTTGAATAAATGTATTGAGAAAGTTAATGTCTTTACAACAATAAAGCTGATTTTTTTTTAGAAACATGGACTCATCTCCTCCCTTGTGCAAGTCTGTGACATTATATATCAGCATGCAGATTTTGTATACAGTATTTTCCTTTTTTACAGATCTGATAGCCACTCCAGAAGATCCCAATAAAAGTTATTGAAGTGCTAGAAGAGTCATGCACCAGGCAGGGAACAAACGCATCATCATCGATCTACTTACATGAACGTTTGTAACACCACTTCTCCTTCTTCAAATTATACAATTCCGTAACCTTACAAATACAAAATGCCACCAGAAAAGGAAAAAGTTCCTTAAACTGAAGAGGAATGTTGGTATACGTAAGCCATTTTGTATACAGTGAATAAACAGTACTAAATATTTACATTACACTAACCTTACAGCTGCATTATCAGCAGATTGTAGTAACTCAATATTTCAGTAATACAGTAATCCCTCCTCGATCGCGGGGGTTGCGTTCCAGACCCCCCCGCGATAGGTGAAAATCCGCGAAGTAGAAACCATATGTTTGTATGGTTATTTTTATATATTTTAAGCCCTTATAAACTCTCCCACACTGTTTATAAATATTCCCCACAGAGTTATACAGCATAATCCCTTTGTATTCTCTTAGATATTAGGTAAGATTCATTGAAATTATGTATATAAACACACTGTTTATATACAGTAAAACCTAAATATTATTTTAAAGATATTGAGTGTCTCCGATATCACATATGTTACAGCCATTACGATAGACAGGCCACCAGCAATAAATAAGTACAATGCAAGAAAAACAGTATACAGTAAATGTGTGTACAGTGACACTAAACGTATGTACATGTACTAAGTACTGTAAGTAGAAAATTAATTATGGTTGCTCACCAACAATGACACGATGACTTGTCCGATAACAATGAGTTTAATTTTACTGCACAACAAAGGAGAGCATTACAGCTCTTCTAAAAGAGCCACTTCAGGCGATTGTGTAGCACTTTTTGTAGCCGTTGTTCTTCTTCTGGCAGTCTTCAATCCAAATCCCTAAAGCAGATTCCATCCAGACTACTGCCTTATTACATCCACTTACAACTCGTTTTGCACCCTGGTTAAAAGGACACTGCGGCCGTAGATCTTATATTCCTTTCCTACTTTTTAAATAAAAAGAATCGTAGCCTTCAACAAATCCAAAACGTTTACCTTTTCGGCAATCGTTAACATCTTCCGTTGGCACTTGGGCACGGCCCCTGAAGCAGTAGCAGATCGTTTTGGAGCCATAATGAAGGGCTTGACTATGCACAAAGATAAACACAAAAGAGCACAACTCTTTACACAGCGAAACACGTTGATGCTGAATGAGCGAGACAAGACTTCCTGGTTAACACTGCATTCAGCACGCAGGAACTTAACTGCGTGCTCTGATTGGTTAGCTTCTCAGTCAGGAGAACTTAACTGCGTGCTCTGATTGGTTAGCTTCTCAGTCATCCGCCAATAGCGTCCCTTGTATGAAATCAACTGGGCAAACCAACTGAGGAAGCATGTACCAGAAGTAAAAAGACACATTGTCCGCAGAACCCGCGAAGCAGCGAAAAATCCGCGTTATATATTTAGTTATGCTTTCATATAAAATCCGCGATAGAGTGAAACCGCGAAAGTCGAAGCGCGATATAGCGAGGGATTACTGTACCATGATTTACTAACACCATTTTATTAAAATCCATCATGGTCCTTTGCAGCCAACAATGTCAGCTTGAGAGTTCAACATAGATTTTCACTCTCCCTACTGTACATCTTTCTTCTTCCAAAACTTTTGTGTCTAAGAAATATGAATGACAATTAACCGCAAGTAACGGTAGTTAAAAATGCAGTTTTTAAAATCACTTCAGCTGGAATTACTGTACGTGTTTCATGAAAGGTATTTGAAAAGCTACTGTATATGGCATTAAAAACATGTATTTTAGGTCTTCTATAAATGAATGTAAATACATTTTCATATCCTTGTTGCTTTTGGATACAAATCATTATTTCAGAAATATTTAGTACACAAAAATATGTGTCTAAATAAATAAAAATAAAAAGATTCAATTTTCAAACCAGTTAACTAAGTTTCCAAATCCACCGAAATGTTATGCCATGTGTAAATTTGCTAACTTGTTTTATTTTCCTGGCTCCCAAAATCTTTCTTGTTATGGCTGATGTTCTGGCTATTTCCAAGGGTGTGTATCTAAATTTGGGTAAAAGGATGTATTTAATACTACCAGGAATGCTTAATGTGAAGGTTGATACTTTCTTCGATCTCCTATCATTTGTACTGTGCAGGAAGCAGCTCTGGATTTTGGCTCTGAGCAGTCAGTGCATCTTGGGGTGAGAGGTTGATTTTGGTGGCGTATGATTTTCTTTATGCAGTAATTTATCAGTCAAAATATTAGAAGATATTTCTTTCTGCTGTCTGCGTATGAAAAATAAAAAAATGCATTTATGACAAGTTGCCGTCCGAAAGTCGTTCTCCATAGCCTCTCCAAACTCCTCCCATGCCCGAGTTTTTGCCTCAGCAACCACCGAAGCCGCATTCCGCTTGGCCTGCTGGTATCTATCAGCTGCCTCCAAGACCCACAGGACGAAAAGGTCTTATAGGACTCCTTCTTCAGCTTGACGGCATCCCTCACCGCCGGTGTCCACCAACGGGTTCGGGGATTGCCGCCACGACAGGCACCGACCACCTTACGGCCACAGCTCCGGTCAGCCGCCTCAACAATAGAGGCACGGAACATGGCCCATTCGGACTCAATGTCCCCTACCTCCCTCGGGACGTGGTCGAAGTTCTGCCGAAGGTGGGGGTTGAAGCTACTTCTGACAGGGGACTCTGCCAGCCGTTCCCAGCAGACCCTCACAACACGTTTGGGCCTACCAGGCCTGACCAGCATCTTCCCCCACCATCGAAGCCAACTCACCACCAGGTGGTGATCAGTTGACAGCTCCGCCCCTCTCTTCACCGGAGTGTCCAGGACATATGGCCGCAAGTCCGACGACACGACCACAAAGTCGATCATCGAACTGAGGCCTAGGGTGTCCTTGTGCCAAGTGCACATATGAACACCCTTATGCTTGAACATGGTGTTCGTTATGGACAATCCGTGATGAGCACAGAAGTCCAATAACAAAACACCGCTCGGGTTCAGATCGGGGGGACCATTCCTCCCAATCACGCCCTTCCAGGTCTCACTGTCATTGCCCACGTGAGCATTGAAGTCTCCATACAGAACGAGAAAGTCCCCAGAAGGTACGCCCTCTAGCACCCCCTCCAGAGACTCCAAAAAGGGTGGATACTCCAAACTGCTGTTCGGCGCATACGCACAAACAACAGTCAGGACCCTTCCTCCCACCCGAAGGCGGAGGGAGGCCACCCTCTCGTCCACCGGGGTAAACCCCAATGCACAGGCTCCAAGTCGGGGGCAATAAGTATGCCCACACCTGCTCGGCGCCTGGTAGAGAGTCCAGCCCCTCTCAAGGAGATTGGTTCCAGAATCCAAGCTGTGCGTCGAGGTGAGTCTGACTATATCTAGCCGGAACCTTTCGACCTCGCGCACTATCTCAGGCTCCTACCCCTTCAGAGAGGTGACATTCCACGTCCCAAGAGCCAGTTTCTGTAGCCGAGGATCAGACCGCCAAGGTCCCCGCCTTCGGCCAACACCCAACTCACAATGCACCCAGCCTCCTTGGCCCCTCCCATAGGTGGTGAGCCCATGGGAAGGAGGACCCACGTTACCTCTTCGGGCTGTGCCCGGCCGAGCCCCATGGGTGCAGGCTCCAAAAGGGGGCCCCGGTGAACCGTGTCCGGGCAAGGGAAAACGTTGTCCAGAGTTTTTGCTCTTCATTGGAGGTTTGTTGAACCGCTCTTTGTCTCATCCCTCACCTAGGACCAGTTTGCCCTGGGTGGCCCTACCAGGGCCATAAAGCCCCAGACAACATAGCTCCTAGGATCATTGGGACACGCAAACCCCTCCACCACGATAAGGTGACGGTTCAAGGAATCTTCGAAGAGATTCTGGTCCACCGTCTGGCGTCTCAGGAGGGGGAAGCAGTGCAGTGTCAACACCGTATATGGTGGGGATGGTGCGCTGCTGACCTCGACTCGGGACGTTGTGGGTCGGTGGGGGGAGTACTTCGAAGACCTCCTCAATCCCACTAACATGCCTTCCAGTGAGGAAGCAGAGCCTGGGGACTCTGAGGTGGGCTCTCCCATCTCAGGGACTGAGGTCACCGAGGTGGTCAAAAAACTCCTTGGTGGCAGGGCCCTGGGGGTGGATGAGATACGCCCGGAGTTCCTCAAGGCTCTGGATGTTGTAGGACTGTCTTGGTTGACACGTCTCTGCAACATCGCATGAACATCGGGGACAGTGCCTCTGTATTGGCAGACCGGGGTGGTGGTCCCCCTCTTTAAAAAGGGTGTGTTCCAACTACAGAGGGATCACACTCCTCAGCCTCCCTGGAAAAGTCTATTCGGGGGTTCTGGAGAGGAGGGTCCGTCGGATAGTCGAACCTCGGATTCAGGAGGAACAGTGTGGTTTTCGTCCTGGTCGCGGAACAGTGGACCAGCTCTACACCCTTAGCAGAATCCTGGAGGGTGCATGGGAGTTTGCCCAACCAGTCTACATGTGTTTTGTGGACTTGGAAAAGGCGTTTGACCGTGTCCCTCGGGGAATCCTGTGGGGGGTGCTCCGGGAGTATGGGGTACCGGACCCCCTGATAAGAGCTGTTCGGTCCCTGTACAGCCAGTGTCAGAGCGTGGTCCGCATTGCTGGCAGTAAGTCGAGCCCGTTTCCAGTGAGAGTTGGACTCCGCCAGGGCTGCCCTTTGTCACCGATTCTGTTCATAATTTTTATGGACAGAATTTCTAGGCACAGCCAGGGTGTTGAAGGGGTCCGGTTTGGTGGACTCAGGATTGGGTCACTGCTTTTTGCAGATGATGTTGTCCTGTTTGCTTCATCATGCCGTGATCTTCAGCTCTCTCTGGAACGGTTCGCAGCCGAGTGTGAAGCGGCTGGGATGAGAATCAGCACCTCCAAATCCGAGACCATGGTCCTCAGCTGGAAAAGGGTGGAGTGCCCTCTCAGGGTTGGGGGAGAAATCCTGCCCCAAGTGGAGGAGTTCAAGTATCTCAGGGTCTTGTTCACGAGTGAGGGAAGAATGGACCGTGAGATCGACAGGTGGATTGGTGCGGCATCCGCAGTGGTGCGGGCTCTGCATCGGTCTGTCGTGGTGAAAAAAGAGCTGAGCCGTAAGGCAAAGCTCTCAATTTACCAGTCGATCTATGTTCCTAACCTCACCTATGGTCATGAGCTATGGGTAGTGACTGAAAGAACGAGATCGCAAATACAAGCGGCTAAAATGAGTTTCCTCCGCAGGGTGTCTGGGCTTTCCCTTAAAGATAGGGTGAGAAGCTCAGTCATCCGGGAGGGGCTCAGAGTAGAGCCGCTGCTCCTCCACATCGAGAGGAGTCAGATGAGGTGGCTCAGGCATCTGATCAGGATGTCTCCTGGACGCCTCCCTGGTGAGATGTTCCGGGCACGTCCAACCGGGAGGAGGCCCCGGGGAAGACCTAGGACACGCTGGAGGGACTATGTCTCCTGGCTGGCCTGGGAACGCCTTGGGATTCTCCCAGAAGAGCTGGAAGAAGTGGCCGGGGAGAGGGAAGTCTGGGCCTCTCTGCTTAAGCTGCTGCCCCCGCTACCCGACCCCGGATAAGCAGAAGAGGATGGATGGATGGATGGATGGACAAGTTGCCTGGGGTTCAACAGAATGTAAAACAGGAAAGGTTAACAGAGGTCAGGGACATAGACAAGCAAAGGAAAATCTACTATGGCAGCAGACATATACTGTAAATAGACAGTTTAGTACAAATGAAATGGCATGGCCTGGACATGAGATGTCCTGCCAGTGTCATAGGTTTTCCAGAAAAGCAAATGGCATAGATAAAGGAGGTAGAGAGAGAGAGAGAGAGAGAGAAAAGGGTTTGTGACCTGGAAGGAAATATCATGTCTTTCCTGGGGATGGATGCAGGCGACTCAGCAAGAGCCAAGGTAAGGCCACAGTAGGGAAGGAGGAGGGCAGCACATGCTTTTAGCTTAGGAGTCAAATCATTTTGTTTTTTTAAAGTTCAGATCCAAAACACTGGCCAGAATAAATTGTTTCCCACCTGCCTGCCAGTTGGTAGCATGCATTCAGTGGAGCTAGTGGATTCATTTGAAGTGAGGTAGACCAGAAACTGCCCAAGTGCCCTGGCCAACTCAGGGATCTGAAAAACATCCCGCTGCTGTAACCTGTTCACACTGTGGTCTTGAGGCTTTTGTAGACATACAGATAAAGGTGGTTTAAAGCCATCTCAAGCCACTAGCCCATTGAGTGTAGAGTTGGCAGATTAATTTTGGCAAGCACTCAGTGGGCAGGAGGATTGTGCATCTAGAGGGATGGAAAGAATTTGATAGATAACTAAAAAATTTTTTGGTGTTTGTGGCACTGAATTTTGCAACATTGGCAAGTGTGTGAGCCATCCCCTCAAACAGACCAAGATTTAAGATACGTGGAAGACAGTAGGTTTTCTGTTCTTATTTCTGCTTATTTCTAATTTGAATTGTTTCCCTTATGTGCTTATCTTATTTAATAAAGACATCCAGAGACATGCCAGTAAGATTTATTAGCGAATCTAAATTGGCCCCATATAAATGAGTGACAATGTGTATATGATCATGGCCTGAAATCCTTACTTCATGCACGATTTTGCAAGACTTCCTCTCTCATTTCCATGTAATGGAACATGCTGATTCATTAAGATGCTTTTAGAATGTGACTTGAAAACTAGAAAACCATACAAACTCCACACAGACAGCAACTGGGTTACAACAGTGGTAAACATTGTGATATTTTGCAGTCCATTATATTTTGTGTGTTGAAATATAACTGTCATTTTTATGTATTTATATTATTTACAACAAATTATTATTACATTATTCAGTGAGTTATTGTTATTTCTTTGTTTTTTTATAACCTGTACACCAGGCCTGCTGCCTTCAATTAGCCCTGATAATTCAAACATAAATTAAATTGCATTTAATCGCTTCATTCCTAATCTGTAAACACTTTTCTTATAAACTGTTCTGTAGTTTTAAGCTTTAAAAATATTATCTTAGATCTCACAAACCTAGTTAGACTTAATATCATAAATTGCAAAGCATCTGGCCAATATAAATCCCCATGGAGGAGTCTAATTGATTGGTTTGTGGGGAAGAGTCATCATTCGATATGACTGTAGCAATGCCAGACATTGTGAAGCTAAATGCTACAGATTGTCTCTGTCAAAATAAACCCTGTAATGCATTACACTACTGGGTATTTGTGGCCAGATGTAGATATGGGAATTTACGGCTAGCCTCAATGCCATCAGGGAGGTGCTTCTTAGATAATGAAGTTGGTACTGCTGATGTCAAAACTGCTTTACCAGACTATTAAAACTGATATTAAAGGTTTGACAAAAGACTAATCCTTTAAATCTTTTTGACCTTAAATATATCATTGTATGTAGATTAAAAATACATTATATGACTCCTTTTTTGCCTTGATTTCTGAATACTGATCCTAAATCCGTAAAATTAGATAAAAGATGGGTAGTATTGCTAAAGTTAGGATGAAGTAAACCTGATTGATTTTTATGAATCATATTTAGTTTGCCTGAATTTGCAAGACAACATTTGCTTTTCTGCAACATTCTACTATAAGGTTTTAGTGTCTATTGTTTTACAATTATGAATTTGTAGGACACTGAGCCTAAGACAGCTGCTGCTGACACAAGATAAGATGACATCCTGGATAGAATTCCAGACCATCAGAGAGCACATAAATACAGCAACAAAATCCCTGGAACAGTTTTGAGATTCCAGTTAATACAGTGTAGAAAATATTATTGAAATCTAGTACGATTACATTTTTGTTGCAAAATAAAGGAGACCATGCAGCACTTCTGACATGTGAGATGTGAGTTGGCAAACTATCAGTGTCCTTTTCAATGGAAAAATGGCTGTTAGGCATGTTGTGGCAGTAATTACTCTATCTGTAACTTGTTTTGAATGATAATTCTTGCACTTGTTTCAAGTACAATCATTCATGATTTCACCTCTTTATCTGTGCATCAGTGATATAACCTGATTTTAATATGAGGTTTCTATAATACAATTCTTATCAATCATAATTAATTGTTTCTAAAAACAACTTTTACAAAAATTATTTTAGGTGCTCAATGTTTTAAAATTTGCTTGAGGAAGCATTGCTCATGCCCGTTTCCCATATTTTTCCTTTTGGCCAACACCTTTCTTATCCAGTAGAATCTTGCTGGCTCAATTCACTAGACTAATCTTTTTCTCAGGGTCTGTGTAATGGGTCTTTCTAGGTCACTCCTGGCTTACAGAACATTAGTTGTTAATTCGTGGTTAACCCTAGAAAGTAAAGGTAAATTCTTCAGCAAATAAAAACCATCTCATTAGATATTTGGAACAGCAACTGTCCAAATGACTATTGAATTATCTTAATTTGCAATCTATACAACAGAGCATTTGAACATCTCCCTATGAATACCTTCGTCCTTGGTCTTGAACAGACCTTCCTGTCTGACATTTATATGTGTTATTGAATTATTCTTTAAGCATAGTAAAACTTAAAGTTTGCAGTTGCTAGGAGCTTTCTGTGAGTGTACTTTTGATTAATGGCACAACTTAATGATATATTGACATTAAAGATATTTTTTTAGTTTCAAGATCTGTAGCACTGCGGTGGGCTGGTGCTCTGCCCAGGGTTTGTTTCCTGCCTTGCGCCCTGTGTTGGCTGGGATTGGCTCCAGCAGACCCCCGTGACCCTGTAGTTAGGATATAGCGGGTTGGATAATGGATGGATGGATGAAAATCTGTAGCATTTGTGGGATTTCATAATAAGTAAATTCCTAGAGCACTGTAACTGAAACTTCGTAAAAAGATAAAAGAAAAACAGTTTCTTTAGCTGGTAATGAAACTGCAGTTAATTGAAAAGATCATTAAGTTTGTGCCAGTAAACTGCCAGAAACATTTTCAATAATGACTGCGGCTTGAACACATTGGGTATCTCTTATAGGTGAATGTAAAGGATGAATTTTAAATGCATCACCTATTATAATTTTCACTGTGATGCATTTGCTACTTATTGCACATTTTAGGTTATCTTTAAATATCAGGTGTGCAAATGGTTAAAATATTAAAGGCTATTCATGCAACAATATTAGGTCACACTGCTTAATAAATGCTTAATGTGACAGCACATTGCAGGACTGTTATTTTTGTCATTGCTACTGACTCACTGTGTGACCCCTGAGAGGAAAAATGATCTACTGTTATGTCATTGATAGTATTATATTCAACAAACACAACGTGACCACATTCACTTTGTAATGTATTCAGGAATCTACATTTAATTATAATGCATTTGCACATGCATTCTGGTTGAGATGACATTTTCTTTGTACATGGTTTCAGTGGTTCCTTAAAAAGTCTTAAAATAGCTCAAAATAGATTTTAAAAATGTAAGGTTCTGAAATGTCTAAAGATTTTGTTTTTTTTTTTTTTTACTATGAGGTATTCATTATTGAGATTGCACATAAAATCCAGCTGGATACTCTGCTGCATCAACCTTGAAATAACACAATTTCCTCTGTTTTTTCCCCAGTTTTAATACTTATATTTTTACACACCATCTTCCCTGCATTATTTTGCACACTGAGCCAATGAGGCCTGCAAAAATAGCAACATTTAAATTTCATGAAAAATAGAGGATGAAAAATACCGGGACTGGTTTGCATCAATAACCGTTTTGAGGCTTGATGTAAAATATTATAAAAGACAGGGGGCACCATAGAACCCCAAAACCCCAGAAACACCACACTAAAGAGTTCCAGGTGCAAAATAAAGGTTTCTATTACACAAAATACATTATTTCCAGACCAATTCCACAATCTTTCAATAAACTACTCCTTCTTTTACTTCTCCAGGAGAGCTTTGCCTTCTGTTTCCCGACTCTTGATTCACTTGAGGAGTCAGACCCGGAAGTACTTACAGTACCGGAGCATAGCCAGTTGGAAGCAACTCTGGATCAGATAGAAGCCTCCTGAAACAGGGAGTCCCTTTCTCTCCAGCAACCACTGGTAGCACTCAAGGACCCCGATAGGATTGTCCCTTAGGACTACGACACCCATACACCCCTGTTGGCATCCCTACTGGGTTAATGCTGGCAGAGCACTGCTATCTATTATACTGGGGGAGGAACTGACCGGGATTCACCAATTCCCCCACATTATCCATTAAATTATCACTTTGTTCGGGATGTTGCTTCAGTTCCATCCTGGTGTGGTTTTGCCTCCTTCCAGATTGTCTTTCCATAACTGTGTCCTGGCCAGGAAAGGGTCCAGCACAGCACCAAAATTATGTTGAAAAAACATTTGAACTAGATACAATGGGGATTAAGGCACTTTGATACTCAAAGGAAATCTGAAAATCACAAACATGCCCAGCTCTCAAAGGAGTGTGGCACCAGTCAAGTCTTACTTTGGATATTCAGATTGAAGTTCACTGCTCTTCCTCAGATTATGCCTTATTATACAGCTTCTGTTACAACTGCACAACAATTTTATCATTTAGCAGTTTTTCACTAACACCAACTCAGAGATCTAAAGTACTGTGATCAATCTCTACATGATCAGTCAACACCATTCTTAAAACAATGACATCTACACTGTCTTTAAGGAGATGATCCCTGATTTAGAGTACACATGATCTTTCACTTGAGGGAGAGGTAAAATTACATACCTAGTAAGATTTGTTATCACACCATTCATTAAAAGAGATTTGGTGTTAAAAACATGAACAAAACACAAAAAGAAAACATCTAGACCTCCACATGAAACATTGGACCGCCAACAAGATGCTGCTATAGGTCTCAATTCATGGGCCACTCTACAACTGAGGACTTGCTTAGTCATTTCAAGGTGTAATGACAGAACTACACTTGTTTGTTTTGAAGTTACTTAGCACCTGAATAATAGTAAGCAAATAAATATAACTTTGGAACTATTTTGTATTCCTGTAAAATATAGATAAACTAATTTTATGTTGAATTTGCTTTTTTTCATGAGGTTTTAAAAATATATTAAAAAGCATTGAAATAGATTTTTAAAATTTTGCAGTGACCCTGTTATTCATTTTGTTTTCTTTTCATTTTTTATCAAAATATTCCTTTTGTTTGTTTTTCATGGAAAAATAAAGCATCATATATTTAACCATTCCTATCATAATTCAGTCTGCCAGTCTGGAAATAAAGTGAGGTATGTCTTTTAGTTGTTCCAAATAGATATTTTTTCCTCAGGTAAAGCCATTCCTGTTAGGCTATTTGGCCCAGTAAGACTGAGTGTGGATTGTGACAGATAGGGGTTGCTGTTGACCACTGAACCCTCAAACAACACGTTCAGACACCAGGTAAAAGTCCCAATAATACATTTATTTTTACAATAATGTGCACAAAGCACCTCCACCCCGACTATTGTCAATAATTCAATAATAATAACAACAATATCAATCACAATAAATCCTCCTCTCCTCCCAGCAGCTCCGTCACCCTTCCTCCCAAATCGGCTCTGTCTGCTGGGATCTCCCACAGTCCTTTTATACTCCTTGACCTGGAAGTGCTTCTGTCCCTCAGTCCATATGATTTCACAGCACTTCCGGATCAGGTGAAAACTCCTTCTTCAGCCCGGAAGTACTTCGTTTCTTCCATCCTCGTGACTATGGAGTACTTCCGGACTATATGGAAAATACAACTCCCTGTTCTTCCCTGCAGTGTCCCCTGGCAGCCTCCACGATATCCAGCAGGGCTGTGAAGTAAAACTCCAAGGTCCATGATGCCCTGCCAGCCATATACCACAAGATGTATGTGTAAGTGTGCCCTTCAGTGGACAGGGGAGTCCCATCCTTGGTTTGTGTAAGCACTGGGTTTCATTAAAAGTGTGATGAACTGAGTAATAATCAGTATGATGCACAAACACATTGCAGGGATAGACAGCATAAGGAAATGCCCAAATCTAAGAAGTATGGCACAGTATCTGATAAGACTGATTATATCTTTGTGCATTTTTTATGCATATGCAGTACTGTGTTGTGCATTGAATTAATTTATTTACATAGACAATACTGAGAAAAGAGTGAGTAGAAGATTTCATTTACCTTGAATGGAATTTTCCAGGAAGATAATATTGCAAAGGTATTTGATTTTTACTAAGAAACATTAAACCTAAAATACAAATATAAATTGATAGGATTATCTAATAATAAAGGTATTATTTTAAAGTTATTCCTAAAAGTTTTTTTTCCTTTAAAAATTGGAGGATATGATACATGGGAAAAATGTGGAATTGAATTGTACTGATTGTTTAATCATTTTTTCAATGTACTATAGTTTTTATAATACGTTTGCTCATATTCTTCGAAAACTGAATTCAGAATACAGAAACAAAGGAGCATTGAATTACGTTTGAAATTGAAATTAAGTTAAATAATTTGCTGTTATTCTGTGTAGTTTTGTGATATATTGTGTTCACTGATTTGACACATTTCTTGGATTTTTTAAATATTTGATTTTTGATTCATAAACCAGCCTTTCTTCACTTTTTTCTTATGGTTTTTACTGTATTTCTAAAAGTATTTCTGAGATGGAAAAATATTGACACTAGAAATGTGGCCAACTTGTCCATTAACTGCAACAAGAAAATCCATTTCCCATTAGTGTATCATATAAGATGCATCTGAATAGATACCATTAAGGTAGGAAACTCAAAATAAATTAATTATTAAAGGAAGCAGCCACTGGGAATGATATGTTTGCTTTGAAATGATATACCATCTAGTTTTAGACACATCATATTAAATATATAATGAACAATGTTAGAGACAAAGAGTTTATGAACACAATAGTTTTGTAAACACAATATATTTTATTGATCGTATGCCACAGAACAACTAATATTGTAGCTGAGTCTGGCATATTTTAAATGTTGAAAGACCTCAAGGTAAAAAGAGAGGATAATGTGGTCAGAAAATGTAGATTGTAATTCAGCTGTGGCATGAAAGATTAAGTGTCGGTCAAACCATTTATCTCTCTGTGTTTATTTAGCTTTTATTGTTATCCACTATTGTAACAAAATAGGCATATGTGAGTGAATGTTATATTTCATAACAAATGCATTCTGGTAGTGTTGATCCTTTTAAGGCAAATGGAAGATATGATTATTGTGTTTTGTTTTAAACAGTTTTTTTAGTTTGACCTTGTCACATGAAAACTAACATTACATATTGGTATAATCATGAAATCCAAGCACACATCTTTTACACTATTACTGTGGGTAACCAAGTTGTGACAAGTAATCAGTTTTTGTAAACAAAAGAATGTTTTTCTGTTGTTATTTAAGAAATTTCTGGTGTTCAGGTTCGAGTTTGTTGTCATTTATCTCACAAATTTTTACTTTGAAAGTAATACAATGTCAAGTTTATTTTGTAAAGTATAAAAATCAAGTATAATGGTATGTGTTTAGTTTTTTAAGTAAACCACTGAGTTAAATAACAAAGGGATTGATTCATGTTTGTTTGCCTTTTTATAAATAAGCCCCTTTGCCTTATACCAAAATATCATGCCTTGATTGGTTCCTGAAACGTGCTGCATCTGTTGAGAGCTTCGGAGAAGTAATTAACTTTCTGTTGTCATTAAAAAAAAATAGCACTTGTGAATTTTCTGTGATGCAGTATTATAATGACTGTCTTTGTTAGGTATTGTTACAAACCCTGTAGTAATAATAAAACTTCTTACAAACCCTGTAGTAATACTAAAGCTACTTATCAAGCTTTAAACATGATCTTTATCTCTGTGAGTGACCCCCATAATATCAAGTTACCCTCAATTGCCATCTTTCCTTGCCTGACATTTACTTGTAAGCTTAAGTGTCCAGAAAATGTTACAACTCAAGGGAGGCAAAAAGACATTTACAAATGCCAAGACCATTCTTTTCTAGCCTTGTATTTTCAGCATGGACTTTCACTAGATAACCATTCTTTCTCTGATTAGTATAGGTATGTTGTGTTTTTTATGAGTTTAAATCTTAAGCCAAATATAACCGTGGTTTCTGACCTCAGCTTAGAAATTTAATTTCTCACACAGCTGCATAAGTACTTTATTTTGGACATAAAAATGCATAATTATATATCGGAGTTTCTTTTCATGATTATCTTTTAATTGTTTCTGAAGGATCTATGTGTCAGTACATAACCCTAAATGATCATGTTGAGGAATAAAAGTATAAAAAAGAATATCAGTATTTTGAGGAACTGAAAAATAATTAATGTGAAACACGTAATATATTTTCTATACATTTAAAAATATTTTTTCATTCTTTGATTTTTATGAACCTGTTTATTCCAATAGGAGTACTGTGAGCAACACAGAAACTTTTGAAAGGGCGCCAATCCAAACTTTGCACACCTTTTACTTAAAAGAATTAATTTATATTCAAAACAGAAATCTCATAAGCAATAGTAAATCATTTTCATTGGCTAAACTAGAAATAAATTTGATAAAGAAATACTTAACAATACTTGACAATTTTAATATATATGATTAATGAATAAAAACACTTAAGATTAAATCAAAATTATTAAAGTCTTTACTGAATTACAATGTAGCATAAAGCACTTATGATTTTTTAAAAATAAACATGCTAACACATAATTCATTGTCAGGTTGAGATTCTGTAGGCTTTGTCTGTATCTCTAATTCAAAGATAATATTTGATTTAAAAACCCTCGACCTATAGAAAAGATTTGTGTTCGTCTTTTTTAAATATCTTTTACTTTGTTTGACTCCCCTGCTGTAAATCAGCTTTTGAAGCATTATTTACTGTTCTTTGTTAATCCTGTCCTTCCTGTCTATACAGAAACAGTAATTAGCAAATTTAATTTTGTACAGAATTTCAGTCTTATATAATAATACTTTGTTTGGCCTTTGTATGAATAACATAAAATCCCACTTGTTCAATGAACTATTTGAGTTATTTTCAACATTTTTGTAGTGGATGGGTGTTGTTCCGTGTTAACCATTAAGGATGCAATTAGAAGTCAAGCAAAATGACACCTTTTATTGGCTAACTGAACAGATTACAATATTACAAACTGCCTGATGAAGGGGCCTGAGTTACTTTGAAAATGTTTGTTAAATTTAAGGGATATTAGTAAATTACAATATAAGCCAGTATTTTTGTTACATCACTTTTTAATGTGGCATTTATTAGGTAGTGTTCTCCTCACTTAATTGTGTTAGAGAAATAATGTAGTGACTCTAAGATAAAATAACATAATGAATATTGTTAGTTTACCAGTAGTACTGTGTCCTGGAAACATTTACCAGCAATCCAAAACAACAAAATAAAAGCACACACAGTCATATATGTGATTTGTGGGTTTTATGAACATTCTAAATATTTATGTAAGAACTGTAGCTCCTAAGAAAAGCTCACAACTTATTTGATTTATGATGCCATTTGTTAATACAGAAGTAAAGAGAACTTAATGAATATGAGTAATTATTTATTAAAGATGATATTCATGTGTATGCACACATGAAAGGCACTCTTGGGGGTATCATGTTTATCATAGGACTCATACCATAGAGTGTTAGAGTACCATAGTATGCATGGAAATATTCCTGATTTATTTGCAGCATGATGTTATTTTATTCTCTAGATTAGCAATTTTCAACCTTTTTCATCTCATGGTACACATAAACTAACTAAAATTCTATGGCACACCAAAAAATATTATTTTTGCCAGTCTGACAAAAAAAAAATGTAATTTTGGTTGATTTACAAAAAAAATAATCTTTTTCCTCCAAATTAGCTTTTTAAAAAATCTTTTTAAAGCTATTTATTTATGATACTTTGTAATAAAAAAGAATACTCAAAATTATTATGCCTTTACTTGTGTTATGAGCTGGTGGCACAGTGGTTGGGTGGCTACCTCACTGTAGGGCGATCACAAGTGTGTGCTTTCTACAAAGTGCTTTGAGTAGTGAGAAAAGAGCTATATAAATGTAAAGAATTATTATTATTATTATAATATGTTTGTATGCATGATCAAATTCAGCCGCGGCATAGTCGGGGATAAATAGGGACAGTAGATGTGCTTGACAATAAGACGCATTCATTGCAATGCACAGTGTGGTACACATGCAATATAAACATAATGTGTACAAGTATATTATTGAAATAAATGTTCATATAAATTGATTATATGAAATAATTTTTAGTATTCAAATTTGTAACAAGTTGAGACATGTTATAAATGCATGAAATTATACATTTATTGCTGTATATTTCACATATAGTATATGTATATTATTAAAATCATATATAAATCATATAAAATGCATCATAGACTTCTTTTGCATTTTATTTCTTTAAAGAAGTATTTCATTAATATGTTTTTAAAAAATCTTGCGGCACACAGTTTGTTATTGTAAAGCAATAACTGTCTTGAAAAATACCAAGCTTATATTTTAACTCAAAACTCATCTGTTCAGGAAGACATTTAACTTAACTGAACATTCTGCCACTTTTTTCAGTTTACCTCTCTGTCCAAATGTTAAGGATAATTTGTGTTTGTGTTATATCACAAGTTATGTTATTTGTTAAGTCTTATCTTTTAGTATTGGTTTGATTTAGTGTTTTGCTCTGGTTGACTTTTATTCTATTTTATTCTTTGTATATCATGTATGTATCTGTTTTTACTGTTCTATGTGGATATTATTTGTATCCAATATTAGATATACTGTACCCTGCTGTTCTTCTGAAATTCTGTGATACTACGTGAGCATGGGAAAATGCATGATTATTATTATTATTAGCTATAGAAAAAATTGTGCTTCATTTTGTTCTGTTGTGACTTTTTTATTTTCAAAAAGCACTTAACACTGATTGTTGATTGATATTAAAAACTTCTTGAAGATGTGCAGGTGGACAACAGCATTGCCTTTTTCCAAAACACAATGCTGTACTCTGATAAAAGAACTGTAGTGCAATCAGCTTATCTCAGATTTATTGTCACATCCCAGGTCCGATCAAAACGATCGACAACATTGCACAATATTTTTCCCTGTTTTTAACTGTTCTTGTTTCACCAAGAAGACACCCCCCTCCCCGTTCTGAGATAAACACAGTAATCCAGTGAGACTGTTCTGAGATAAACACAGTAATCCAGTGAGACAATAAAATTGTTATCAAATAGTGGTTGAGAAAAAAAATGCAGCAGTTGCTACCTTTGATCATGTCGCTTTTATTGATGTTCTTATTTAAACTTTGTGAGCACTGATGAAATTGTATGGAACAGTACAGTGGCTGATGGGAATTGTAGTCTCCAGTATGGCATTTCCACAAGTTTTCAGATAAGATGATAAGATGAAGTAGGGGTGGTGAAATGTATATTAAATACTTTTCTTAATTGTGTGAAATTGACAATGCTCACAGCCACATGCCCTGACAAGAACATGTGTTCTTTGACCTTCACTAAAAATTGCTCCTTTCACTTTGCTTCTGCTGATGGCCTTTATTTGTATAAACTGACATGCCACATTTCTCTGTGCGATCACTGTCTACACAGTGGCAAAATGGGGGATGTGGTGGATTGGAATGTACTGCTCACTAAAGATTGTTACCTAATTTTCTTTTTTTTTTTTACAACCTGAGCAAATTTCAATCAAATCAGTCTAAATGTTTTTGAGATTTTATGGTATTTAATTTTTCTTTTGTGGGTTTCTCTTTTACCCCTAAATATTGCTATATGGAAATGGCCTTTCTTAGCAGATACTTACTACCCTAGATGTACTTTCCTGCAAAACTTCAGCTTTTTAGCTAAACAGGAAATAGCGTTTTTGTTGATGACTGAGTAAGTAAGTCAGTCAGTCAACCCTGCATTTTATATGTATATGTTAATAAACATAAGAGAAGGCACCAACTAAGAGGTACCTCAGTATTTAAACAGTTCAGAATTCACCCAGGCAACCTAACATATGGGTTGACAATATTTGTAAATCTCAATACATTCATTATTAATGTTTATTTGGCATTTGATGTTTGAAACTTATCTAAAAGTTAGAGGTATACTTAATTAATACAGTATACCTAGTGTTCCAAAATGTTCATACATTACTTAACAATATTTTGACATCTTTTTAAATGCACCTGATTGTACATCCTTAATATGCATGCTGATAATAAATAAATTATGCATTCCTCAAAGCCCTGCCATTCTGTTCATTTCACCAAGCACAAGGTTTATTACTTGTGCTTTGTGCATTGAGTTTAAGGCTAGTCTGTAATTTAGTCTCAATGGGTACCATCAATGTTGCCAGCTGCTCTGCTTAACACTGCCTTCCTTGTTCAGTTCATTAATTGCTACCCTGCCAATCGAGTGATTCTTTTTTTTTTTTTTTTTTGCATAGTGTGGTTTTGCTTTATTGACTTTCTGTATAGGTAGAAGATTTCTGTGAAGAATTTTATATTTACAATTGACTGCTAATGAAAGGAGGGGTAGAAGTAGGGTAGCATTACAAGTAAAACAAAGTACAAACAGAAATATGTAAATCACTCATAGTCTCTACTAAGGTCTGCTTTTTTTCATTCGTGCTGCCAAGGTGGTCATTGGTCTTTTTCATCCTCTACACCCTTGTGATATTCTTTCCTTGTCTTCTCAATGACCTTCCTGAGATACTGCATCTTGATGGCTGTAATCCTGCACTGAAATATATACCTCACTGGCCAGTTTTCAGCCTATAGATCCTTCGGTATAGCAGCATTTTAATTTTTATATTGACCTCCCTCTTTCCTACCACTGTTTGATTTTTTTAAAACTGTAAAAAATCAGTCCTGTGTGCAGTCTGCTCCTCTGCCTTCCCATCATTTTCTATTACAGTACCAATGTATTTATTGTGAAGTCTAGGGGGCACTAGAGAGCCTCAAACACGAAGACACAATACAGTCTCGAGTTTAAATCAAAGGCTGTTTATTATAGAAATACCTCATAAATGAAGCACAAAAACCACAACCACAAGTTATCTCTCCTTCCCCTCTCTCACCACCACCGCACTGCTCTCCTCCAGTCGAGTGTTGCCTTCCTTCCTTCCAGCTCGCCTGGAAAAGACAGCACAGTCTCTTTTATTGAGGATCTGGTAGTACTTCCAGTGCCAGGGCTCTTACTCCCACATAACAGGGAGTATTAATCCCTGCAGCTCCCCCTTTGCAGCACCCACGGACCCCAGCAGGGCTGTGCTGCCAGACTACAATTTCCAGCATTCCCTGCTGCAAATGGGCACCAGTATTCAGGGCTGCTGCCATCTAGTGACTGGTCATCCCCCAGAGATAGTCCTTCTCTGTCCTCCTGTTCTATCCCGGCCATGTCTAGTCGGACGCCTGTTCATTTGCTTGGGGCTTCCCGCCTGGGTAAGGAACTGTCTCCTTCCGATGGGCTGTCTGTCCATCCACTTGGGCAGTCTCTTTCAGGTCTGGCACCTTTCTCTCCCTTAGTGGGGATGCCTGTCTACCTGCTAGGAGCCTCTGTGGTAGAGCGGGTCCACAGCTTGTTGAGCAAAGGTCATTTTATTTAAATAATCACCGTTCTTGCGGCAGCTTCGTGAGGGGGCGTAGTGGTTGTAACAAGCCGCGGGGCGATCTGCGGTGTGGGCGTTTTTCATCAAGTGCACAGGTGAGGAACTGCCCACATCCATGATTGTTCCCGTGGCTAATGTGCTGCAGCTGCTATGGCCCCTCGCTATATATAAGAAGTGCGAGTCGGTTATAGGGGGATGAAAAAAAAAAGAACAAGAGAGAAAAGGAAGAGAACGGAGGTTACAGGGAGCGAGAGAGGAAGCAGGTGGTGCAAGAGAGAGACAGACACGCGGAGCATGTGGTGAGCGAGCGAACGAGCGCTTGTGGGCAGCTGCGAGGAAGCTGGGTATTGGGCCTACACCCAGGCGTTTGAGTTGATGTTGCTCCCGCTGAGTGAGCAGGTAGCGGGAGTGACCAGGGGAAGGCGACGAGCCGCAGAAGGCCGGAAAGGCAGCGGAAGTCGGGAGGCTTGGTGGTGGAGTCCCCAACGTGAGCGACCTGGCCGTTGGTGGAAACCAAGTCTCGGGGACTGGGATGAGTGCCAGACCGAAGCCAGGGATCGGGAGGTCTCCAGTCTCGTGTGAGTGAAGGGAAAAGGGCAGCTGCAGAGAGAGAGTGGCTCCCCCGTTGCGAAGCGTGGACAGGGAGAAGCAGGGGAGTCACAAGTTAAAAGAAACACCGGGTTTGTTGTTGGATTTTAAAGATTGTTCCTATTTGGACGTTTTAACCTCGTTTTTAAAGGATTGTTTTTTCTATTTATTGATTTTAACCTCCACGTTTTTCTTTGATGGATTATTTATTTAATGAAGATTTTTGGGACTCACTGCACTTTATTTAATGCACACTGTTTTTGATTTGTTGGATTTTTAATAAAAGCACTTTGCACATTTTTGAACCATCCCCTTGCTCAAATGTTGTCTCACTGTCTAGCTCATCGGTGACATTACCGACGGTGTTGGGTTCAAGGGCTTCCGAACAGCAAAGGGAGTGTGGAGCCAGAACCCGCATCGTCACAGCCTCCCATCTGGGTAAGGAGCCATCCCCTTTCCTGACTAAGATGCCCGTCCAACCCAACTGGCGCTTACATTATATATAGTCACATACTGTAACTCCCTGTCTCTACACTGTACCCTTATCACTTCTTCTTCATCATTTCCCTTGGCTTACTCATTTCCACATTAATTACCATCCCTGTCCTGCTGGTAAGTAGATCTTATCCTCCAGTTTCCTCTATTTTGTTTGACAGGTCTGACAGCCTTTTATATTTTAATGTAGTCCATCCATATAGGCAATAAATAGCAATGGAATTGACTCCCTTATCCACGGGAAGGTGTTAGAAACTATTCAATTATTCCATTGATCTTCAATAATGTGCTCCTTTATATAAGGCCTTCACTGTAGTAAAACTTTTGGTACCCACTTATGCTCCAGAGCATTCCAGATCTCTGTTCTTTGTACTGTTCTATATTGATGTCATCTTTTAGGTTAAACATGAATATATGGTCATGCCCCTTTCTTCGTGGTCTGAATGCTACTTGTTCTTGTTTCAGGGTAGTTTTTCCTCCAACACTAATAGATACACTTTGTACACCACTGATGATAGACATACAGCTATGCATTTTAAACATTCTATACTATTGCCTTTCTATACTGTATATTGGTGTTATGGGTGGCACAGTGGCGCAATGGGTAGCGCTGCTGCCTCACAGTTAGGAAACCCAGGTTCGCTTCCCTGCGTGGAGTTTGCATGTTCTCCCTGTGTCTGCGTGGGTTTCCTCCAGGTACTCTGGTTTCCTCCCACAGTCCAAAGACATGCAGGTTAGGTGCATTGGCGATTCTAAATTGTGCTTGGTGCGTGCCCTGCCCAGGGTATGTTTCCTGCCTTGCACCCTGTGTTGGCTGGGATTGGCTCCAGCAGACCCCCACGACCCTGTAGTTAGGATATAGCGGGTTGGATAATGGATGGATATTGGTGTTATTATATTTGTTTCCCACTCCTTTAGCACTGATGGCCCCACCCAGCACTTCTTTATTAAGATAGTTATCAAATCTAATGCTTTCCTTCCTCCACATTTGACAATGTTCCAGAGTAATATCATCATATCCAGCTGCCTTTACAATCTTTACATTGTAAATAGCCTTTTCCACCTCTTGTTTATTTATGTTATGTCTCCACTCTCTCCCTCATTCTAGCCTAATCTTGTTTCTCTTTAGTGTCACGCTGTACACAGTTATAGTTTTTATGTTCTGTCCTTCAGCTTCAAGTGTTATTTTATGAATCTTCCTATGTCTAAAACAGGTATTGCCAATTGGCATCTTATTTTCTATGTAGAACTCAATTTGTAATTTTACATTTATATTTTGAGTCTTCTTTACAGCACGGACTGAGCTGTAGCTTTCCCCAGCTGTAGGATTCAGGTCTCCCAAGATCATACTCTTTCTATTTATGTTTACAAAGGAGATCACTACTCTCCCCACATCTCCACAGGTCTCTTTTTCTAGTATACAGTATAGAAATACTCTTTTGGTGCATACACCAGGATAACATTTAAATCCATTTCTAAAATTTTCTAAATTCAAATCTGCCACTAAAATTATGGTGCTAATTGCTTTCTAGCCTATCCCTTTGCATTCAGCTTCTGGAAATACAATAATCACCATGCCCTCCTTTGCTCTTCTTTCCACTAGAGTATCTCGAGGTGAATCATTTATCCATTTCTTGCTCTCTAAACCTTTTCTTATTAGTTTCACTAATACTCAAGACACCTGTGTTGTACTTTATCATTCTTCCACAACCTCTATCTCCTCCACAGAGTGGTTTAGGGTCCAGGATTCAGACTCTGGATGCTGCAACCATGAAGTGGGAGCTGTGAGGCAAAACCACTGATATAGGCATAAAGCTAAATACTCAAATATGTGCTATTGTAATACACAGGTGTATTACTGCATTTCAGAAGTTCGTGTCTTGTCTGTAGCTCTTCAGTTCTCATGACCTCATTTTATGATTGTAGTCTAGGCCATCTTAAGGCTTTTTCTCAAGTGTAATGTTTAAATTATATGAGGTGATCTGAACTTTAAGACATCTTTTTAACACAGCTCACAGCAAGCAATTTAAAGAGCAAGACTGACTTAATGTATATGTAACGAAACAGCAGGTGGTAGGTCACCTATCTGTATAATGCGAGAAACTCCTTGATGTTTGTGGAGAAGGTAAAAAATGTGTGTTGCAATTTTTTTCTTCTCTGGACAATATCTGTCTGAGGTTTATGTACCTCTTGCTTGCTAATGTAGGTCTATAGTGGATGAGCACAAAGCTAGATCATTGCTATGAACCACTTTATGTTTCGTTAGTAATACAAAATGACTCTTCCATTGACATTTTAGGAGCATTTTTTTAATATGGGTAAATTATGATAGTGAACTGCATATTATTATGGTGACTGTCTTTACTAATCAGTGATGGCAAATAGCCAGTATGTGGTAAATTCCAGTGTCTAAGGTATATCAAGTTATCATTTTGTCGCTACTTGAATTTTGAGGCTGTGCTTCTCATCAATATATCCTAGTCACAAGCAATTTACAACTATATATTAATTATCAACTGATACGTTTCCTTCTGCCTTTCTTGATAATGTTTACTTGGCAGACACCTTCACTCATGCTAGCTTACAAAAAATCACAATACATAAAAATGTTTGAGTGTTTAGTTAGAGTAATCAGTTAACTGTTTAAGAATTATAATCTTAGGATGAAATGATGATTGAGCATCCTAAGAACCAGAGTATAGCAAAGCTGGCATCCTAAGAATCAGAGTATAGTAAAGCTGTTAGAAATCCAAACTATATCTTGTATAAACCTAATAGTACCAATGTATGATATATGAAACAGTAGACAATGGCAATGCTTTGTAAAATTGGATTCTCAATATAATTTGTCACATCCATAATGCTTCTACTTGTAGCCATCCATCTGTCCATTATCCAACCTGCTATATCCTAACTACAGGGTCACAGGGTTCCGCTGGATCCAATCCCAGCCAACACAGGGCGCAAGGCAGGAAACAAACTCCGGGCAGGGTGCCAGCCCACTGCAGGGCACACACACTAGGGACATGCACCTAACCTGCATGTCTTTGGACTGTGGGAGGAAACTCGCGCAGACACGGGGAGAACATGCAAACTCCACGCTGGGAGGACCCAGGAAGTGAACCCGGGTCTCCTAACTGCAAGGCAGCATTGCTACCACTGCGCCACCGGCTTCTGCTTGTAGCATCACTTACTGTATTATTTTACAATGTACAGGACCAGTTCATGTTTAAAAATACTCTTAATATTTTTAATTATTTATTTTGAAAATGGGCAACACAGCAGCTCAGCTGTCCGTCATGTCTTATAGAGCCAGTAATCACACAACCAGTCATTGTCTTTGTGGAGCATACACACTCTCCCTGTGTCTTCATGGATTGTCCTTTTAAGTATTCTGTTTTTCCTCCTACATCTCAAATGGTACATTACAAATTTGTAGGTGCACAGTTTAGTATTTGTCATGCAGGAGGAGTCCTGAAATTTCCAATCTAGAAAACAGGTTTATTTACTGTAATGCAATATATGAATTTATAAATGCCAATTTGTTATAAAACATTACTATGACATCAATATTAGTACAAAGGTTAGGGTATGTTCCTAATATTACTGATAACTAAATATATCATCATTAGTACAAAGGTTAGTGCGTGTGGTATATACTGTTCATTTGGCGTAAAACTTTGTTTTGATGGTACTTTGTGCTTTTTCCCCCTCCCTATCCCTCCCCCTTGTACACAGCAACAAAGTTTGTGGATACGAGTGCCTGTGTCACAGTGTTCTTAGAGCAGTATAAACAGTTAAATGGCAGAAACCAGTTAAAATTGTGAGTTTATTTTATCATTTATCATTTACCATTTTCACTGGGCTTATCTTGGGAAGGATTATGGCAGCTACATGCTGAGCTGGGTAGACAAGGCTACTGCATCCTCAGTGGTGTCTTCTAAATTAGATGGGGAATTTCCACACACTATGAGGTAAAGTGAGAGATATAATCCTTTAACAAGTATTAGATCTGCTATTTTGACTTCTTTCAGTTGGCAGTACCTTTAATACCTCCCATGGAAAGTACCAAGGAGAAAATCTAAATGCATTCCCAAACAACCATGATTGTCTCCTCACAACTCAGAAGAACAAGTGGTTGTACACCAGGGTCCTCCTGTATTGCTGAGATCCTAAATTTCACTGAGAGTGAGCCTACCAACACTTCATAGGAGCTTCAGTTAGGCTGCTTGTACTTACGATCTAATTATTTTGGTCACTTCCTCATGCTTATAACTGTAGGTGAGGACTAGGTGGTAGAGTGAATCTAATGCTTTGACCAAGGCATTTCTTTTTCATCACCCCTGCTACTGCAGCTGCACTGACATTTCTGAAGCTGTATGCATGGGCTATTAGATATTTTCACTTGTGGCAATCAACTTTTGTTACCTGTCCAGTTTCACTTGCTGAACAAATAGGCCATGGCCTAATGTCACATGATTGTTTACCTCTTTTGTAAGTCGCTTTGGGTAAAAGTGTCCGCTAAGCAAGTAAATGTAAATGTAAATGAAGCTGTGATATTAGCCAATAAAACTCCATGGGTTTAGAATAAATCCTATAGCCGAGCCTGCCTTTTTAGAATGCTTTATAATTCAGAGTGCCTCTTCTGAAGAAATGTTACCAGCCTAGCACATTACAACATAGAAAATTGCACTGGCCATCGCAGCGTTGTAGAGTATGTAAAGGATATCACTACTCACATTGAAGGAATGGAGTCCTAAGAAAAAAAGAGTCTGCTCTACCCTTTCTTTTATAGTTCCTCTGTGTTATGAGACTGTTCCAGCTTGTCTTTGAAGAAAACTCCCAAATACTTCATATATACTCCCTGAATAGTGACTGGGCATAGAGAATCTTTGATGCAACGAAAGTCAATATCCAATTCCGTGATTTTGCAAATTTCTCCACCTGACTCTATAGTCAGTCTCATTCCATTTATCAATATAATCCATTAGTGCTATGATTAGAGTTATTAAATTTGTTTGCATTCCTTTGGATGTATTTAAATAATTTTTTCCTCTAAAAAATTTTTCATTTAGGAGAAATATTAAAAAGTTTAGATTCATTATGGTTTCGCTGCAGTGGCATTTTTAACTTGTTTCAGGCATCTTTTTTGGGAAGGTTTGCATCCGGTGTTTAGTTGGCAGTTCTTCCCAGAATTCTCCAGGCAAGTGCAACATGAGTGATGTCTTTGATAAAACCATATTTAGATCAGTACAGGAATTATTTTTATATCCAAGACTGATGGATAAACCTCAAATTCTATGAATCATTGTCTCCCAATATTTTGAACTTAGCTTGAGTCTGTTGGTTTCTGAATCTGGTTTCAATTTTGAAAGTTTAATCTGTTGTTTTTCTGGCTTTGCCCTTGGTTTATTTGACTATGTCTTTCTACTGGGTCTTACATCAAAAAACCTCTCTGTCTCTTCTCAAGTCAATATAATTAGTGGAGAATCATTTCAGAATTACTGCAAATAACATGAACTGGTGTTATATTTATAGTCTGAAGTGAACAGGGTGAAGAGAAAAGGAGACAGGGCTGTTCCTTGTGGTGCACCAGTGTTTCTCACATCCACATCAGATATGCAGTCCTTGAGCTCCACAAACTGCTGTCTTTGCAATAGTTAGTCCGTTATTTATGACAACAAAGGCTCATCTATACTAATAAAAGGCAAAGCCCTCACTGACTCACTCACTCACTCACTCATCACTAATTCTCCAACTTCCCATGTAGGTGGAAGGCTGAAATTTGGCAGGCTCGTTCTTTACAGCCTACTTACAAAAGTTAGGCAGGTTTCATTTCGAAATTCTACGCGTTAACGGTCATAACTGGAACCTACTTTTGTCCATATATACGGCTATAGCCAGCAGCTCGGTCACCGTGTGAGGCGGAGTTGCGTCTCGCATCATCACGCCTCCCACGTGATTGAGTGCCTGCCCATATAAGGTAAATATTTGCGGATGAAGGACTGTGCTTAGCATATTCATAAGTGCAGCTACTGCGGAAACCCTCCCTCAGCGAAAGTGCGAGAGAAACTTTTAAGTGCCGGGTCTGAGCTAAAATTAAATAAAGCCGTGCACATCGCAAGATCGCACAAGATATTCGCTAGATACAAGTTTAATGAGAAGACGCAGGGTATAAAGCTTCGATGATAAAGACCTAGCGAGCTCATGCCTTCTCTGCTGGCTTAAAAAAATATCTGAATCACAAACTGATGTTAATTATATTTTGTTCATGAATACTTATTAAATAACTAGCAAAATACCCGCGCTTCGCAGCGGCGAAGTACTGCATTAAAATTTTTATTAAGAAGAAAATTTAACCTTTTTAAACTGAGGGAAAATATGCCAATAATTATTTGTTAAGGATCTCTTTGTATACCACATTGTGAATTCGGCCATCTGGTTGTAACATGACCAAGCTGTGCGCTGAGCTTACTCTTGAGCATGCAACTTACAGTTGGCCATGTGAACAGTAATCTTATCTCAAATCTCACAGCTTGGATTGCTGCTGTCATAATCAGTTTGAGGTTCATGGTTTGTTTCAATTACGACAGTATTTGCAGGACTTGTGTTGAAGTGACATTCGGCATCTGTCAAGCGTTGTAAGCTTACAACCGGTTTCATCGATAACTTCACATCCAGCTTTTGAGAGTTTAAACATTCATAAACATCAAAGTGTCCACTACTGAAATCGTCACCTGTGAATGTAAGATGTTTAAGAGGCATTGGCGGTTGTCGAAAGGTGTAAAATATTTGGCCATTTCGGTACACTTGAAAGCACCAACCGAACAATTCAGCGGCAGCCATCAACTCACATGCAGAACCATAGGTGAAGGGCTTAAGCATTTCACTCTTCTAGTGCTCCTGTGTAGTATAATTATCTCCTGTACCGTCATCAGTCCACACCTTGAACCTGTCCCAGTCATTCAATACATAAGACACAATGTTCTTCCGGATATCAAGAGTGAGCCTGATATGGCCGTGCAATATGTAACACAGAGAATGGAAAAGGTAGGTGCCATCTCCGGGCAAGGAAACCACTCGGTAAGTGACAGTTCTTTGATCGATGGTGATTACCTCGATAGACATGGTAATGGGGGTTGGAATGATGAAGGAAATGGGTACCTGAGTAACGTAAAGTAAGTGTAAAATACCTATACAATAACTATAATTGTAATAAACAAACAATAAAACAGCGGAGAAGCCGTGGATTAAACAAAAAGGCTGTAGTTATCAGCAGGGAGACGTGAATCCCGTGGCGAAGCAAGGAAGGGAATGTAGAGACTGGAGCGATGGACGGCCTTATATAGGCAGGCAGCCAACAACGTGGGAGGCGTTGGGATGGGGGACCCAACGCCGCCTCACATGGTGACCAAGCTGCAGGCTATGGACGTATATATGTACGTAAGTAGGATTCAGTTAGCGTTGGGAACCCGTGTACCAAATTTCTTGAAGATGGGCCCATAAGTAACAAAGACTGTTGAAAAGTTCAATATGGCGGCCAAAGAGTGGCATCATACCACTGAAATAAGTACGTACATTGGTTACGGTTAGTGCAGGGAAGCCGCCTACCAAATTTCGAGAAGATGGGGCCATAAATAAGAAAGTTCAACATGGCGGACGTTGTTGAACGTTATGACCGTTACGCGTAGAATTTCGAAATGAAACCTGCTTAACTTTTGTAAGTAAGCTGTAAGGAATGAGCCTGCCAAATTTCAGCCTTCTACCTATACGGGAAGTTGGAGAATTAGTGATGTTGGAAAATTCAATATGGCGGCTGACAGTGGCGTCATACCACCGAAATAAGTACGTACATTGGTTTCGGTTAGCGCAGGGAAGCTGCCTCCCAAATTTCGTGAAGATGGGGCCATGAATAAGAAAGTTCAATATGGTGGACGTTGTTGATCGTTATGACTGTTACGCGTAGAATTTCGAAATGAAACCTGCTTAACTTTTGTAAGTAAGCTGTAAGGAATGGGCCTACCAAATTTCAGCCTTCTACCTACACGGGAAGTTGGAGAATTAGTGACGTTTGGAAAATTCAATATGGCGGCCAACAGTGGCGTCATACCATCGAAATAAGTACGTACATCGGTTTCGGTTAGCGCAGGGAAGTCACCTACCAAATTTCGTGAAGATGGGGTCAGCCTTCTACCTACACGGGAAGTTTGAAAATTGGTGACATTGGAAAGTTCAATATGGCGGCCGACAGTGGCGTCATACCATCGAAATAAGTACATACATCGGTTTCGGTTAGTGCAGGGAAGCCGCCTACCAAATTTCGTGAAGATGGGGCCATAAATGAGAAAGTTCAACATGGTGGACGTTGTCGACCGTTATCGACCGTTATGACCGTTACGTGTAGAATTTCGAAATGAAACCTGCTTAACTTTTGTAAGTAAGCTGTAAGGAATGAGCCTGCCAAATTTCAGCTTTCTACATACATGGGAAGTTGGAGAATTAGTGATGAGTCAGTCAGTCAGTCAGTCAGTCAGTGAGTGAGGGCTTTGCCTTTTATTATTATAGATTCAAAATAGTCTGTCCACTTCCTTTCATAGCTTCTCCGATGGTTGTGCTGCTTCCAGACATGTATTTTCGTATTAAAGCATTTAACCAATCACATTTCAGCCATCATTTGTTGCTAGGCAGAGAGGCCTTCACAATCCGTTCTGCAGGCCCTCTAACACAGAATAAATGTCGATTAAACTGTTGCTTCAACCAATCAGATTTTGAGTTGGTGTCACGGAATGTAACTTCATAACAAGTCCTCCAAATACGAACCTGATTGAAAGAAATAATGATAATCACATCCTTGATGACAGCAACACTCATAACAGTGACAAAACAATTACATTGAAAATCAGGTTATGTTATTTTTAAAATATTTCCTTTTCTTTTTCATAACTTCTTTAACACAATACTTCTCAGCTGCGAAGCGCAGGTATTTTGGTATATTATATATACACACACACACATACATATTTATTGCTTCTCGATTCATTTTATCCTCGCACCCCCTGTGACGGACGATGCCGATTTCGCACACCCTTGGTTTGAGAAGAAGTATGAAAAAATATGAGGTTAACGCAGAAAAACAGTTCACCAATTGAAGCTTTATGAATAATGGATACTTTATTCGCCATCAATAATTGTTTTGGTAAAGCCATACTCAGTGTAATCCTCCTTCCATTTTCTAATTTTTTCGCGACTAGCCATGATTAAATGAATGGTAAAAAAGTAAGAGCGAAGCGACGGTGACTTATTGACACAGGCAGGGGAGAGCACAATAGCACGCGGGCTCGATGTAGTGTGCGTTAAGACGATCTAAAATGCTCGATAAATTCGAAAAAATATATCTTTTCACGTTCTATTTGGATATAAGTAGGTTCTATTTAGTCGACAGAAATATCTTTGGTAGGAATGTAAGTTGAATTTAGTCTTTAAACTTCTATGATGAAGAACAAATTTTTGCAATGATGACTAAATTTAACTTGCATTCCTACCAAAGATATTTCTGTCGACTTAATAAAAATTACTTATATTTAAAATTTAAATAGAACTTGAACAGATACGATAGTTCATAATACCCACGCAGCACTAAGTGCACGTAAGAGTGGAAGTAATCCATTTTAACAAGCAGCGTATTGCACTGATACGAAATAGCCTGCCCATTTAATTATTTAGGAATGGATAGATAAATTAAGATTTTGTACAAATAATGTTTTTCATTTTTCTTCCTCGATGGATTCTGTTACCCCAAGCAACAGGTGCTCGCATATATATATATATATATGTGTGTGTGTGTGTATATATATATATATATATATATATATATACTAGCAAAATACCCGTGCTTCGCAGCGGCGAAGTACTGCTTTAAAATTTTTATTAAGAAGAAAAGTAAACCTTTTTAAACTGACGGAAAATATACCAATAATTATTTGTTAAGGATCTCTTTGTATGCCACGTTGTCAGCTCGGCCCTCCGGTTGTAATATGACCAAGCTGTGCGCTGAGCTTACTTTTGAGCATGCAACGTACAGTTGGCCATGTGAAAAGCAATCTTGCCTCAAATCTCACAGCTTGGATTGCTGCTGTCATAATCGGTTTGAGTTTCATGGTTTGTTTCAATTACGTTAGTATTTGCAGGACTTGTGTTGAAGTGACATTCGGTATCTGTCAAGCGTTGTAAGTATACAACTGGTTTCATCGATAACTTCGCATCCAGCTTTTGAGAGTTTAAACATTCATAAACATCAAAGTGTCCACTACTGAAATCGTCACCTGTGAATTTAAGATGTTTAAGAGGCGTTGGCGGTTGTCCAAAGGTGTAAAATATTTGGCCATTTCAGTACACTTGAAAGCGACAACTGAACAATTCAGCGGCAGCCATCAACTCACATGCAGAACCATAGGTAAAAGGCTTAAGCATTTCACTCTTACAGTGCTCCTGTGTAGTATAATTATCTCCTGTACCGTCATTAGTCCGCACCTTGAACCTGTCCCAGTCATTCAATACATAAGACACAATGTTTCTCCGGATATCAAGAGTGAGCCTGATATGGTCATGCAATATGTAACACAGAGAATGGAAAAGGCAGGTGCCATCTCCGGGCATTGAAACCACTCGGTAAGTGACAGTTCTTTGATCGATGGTGATCACCTTGATAGACATGTTAATGGGGGTACAGTTGGAACGATAAAGGAAATGGGTACCTGAACAATGTAAACTAAGTCTAAAATACCTATACAATAACTATAATCGTAATAAACGAACAATAAAACAGCGGAGAAGCTGTGGATTAAATAAAAAGGCTACAGTTATCAGCAAGGAGACGTGAATACTGTGGCGAAGCCTTCTACCTACACGGGAAGTTGGAGAATTAGTGATGAGTGAATGAGTCAGTCAATCAGTCAGTCAGTCAGTGAGGGCTTTGCCTTATATTAGTATACTAGCAGAATACCCGCGCTTCGCAGCAGAGAAGTAGTGTATAAAAGAAGTTATGAAAAAGAAAAGGAAAAATTTTAAAAATAACGTAACATGATTGTTAATGTAATTGTTTTGTCATTGACATGAGTGTTGTTGTCATATTTATATATATATCTATATATCTATATCTATATCTATATATATATATATATATAGCAAAATACCCACGCTTGGCAGCGGAGAAGTAAAAAGAAAAGGAAACATTTTAATAATAACGTAACATGATTGACAACGTAATTGTTTTGTCATTGTCATGAGTGCTGCTGGCATATATATATATATATATATATATATATATATATATATATATATATATACACTGTGGTCCCCGGCCAGGACGCCCAGGAGGACCAGAGGAGGGCTTGTGCCTCCTCCAGACCGAGAGGGGGCGTCCGTCCTGGTTTTGCTGAAGGCCTCGGGTAGAGGGCTTGGAAGCCCAGCCCTGTAGGGACCCGTGGCCACCGCCAGGCGGCGCCCCAGTGCCTAATTATCCCGGGAGCCCGGCACTTCCTGGTGTGGGGGAAGACGACAGGGGACACCCGGACGGCTTCCGGGTGCGCAGCCGGCACTTCCGCCACACGGGGGTGTGTCCGCGGGAGATTGCCGGGAAGCAGCTGGAGCCCATCCGGGTTCCTATAAAAGGGGCCGCCTCCCTCCAGTCATTGGCGAGAGTCGGGAGGAAGCAAGACGGAGCTGGAGTGAGGACTGGAGGCGGCCAGGAGAGAAAGACAAAAAGGACTGTGTGGCCTGGACTTTGGGGGATCGGTGCTGGAGGCACTGGGGTTGGTAGTGCACGATAAAGACTTGTAAATATTGTAAATAAACGGTGTGTGGTGAAATTATGATGTCCGTCTGTCTGTGTCCGGGCCAGCGTTCACAACATACATGTGTACATATATACACACACACATATACTATGGGGTGCGAAACAGGCAAATACATTGATTTTCTGAATATATAAAGTCGGCGTCAGAATATATAAAGTCAAAACTTGAATATATAAAGTCATTCCCGAATATATAAAGTCACTGTCGGAATATATAAAGTCAAAACTTGAATACATAAAGTCAGCGTCGGTATATATAAAGTCAAAACTTTTTTCTAAATATATAAAGTCAACACTTGAATAAATAAAGTCACCGCTGGAATATATAAAGTCAAAACTTGAATATATAAAGTCATCGCTAGAATATATAAATTCAAAACTTGAATATATAAAGTCAGCGTCAGAATATATAAAGTCAGCGCTGGAATATATAAAGTGAAAACCTGAATATATAAAGTCAGCGTCGGAATTTATAAAGTCATTCCTGATTATATATAGTCAACATCGGAGTATATAAACTCATTCCTGAATATATAAACTCAAAGTCAAAATATATTGATTGAAACGACTCTGAACTGAAGTAAGTTAACAAAAACGTATTCAGAAAAATAAATTAAAAAAACACTGTTCGGTTAATGTTTTGAAAATGATGCATTTGCTCTGCCCAGGATTGGTTCCTGCCTTGCACCCAGTGTTGGCTGGGATTGGCTCCAGCAGACCCCCGTGACCCTGTGGTCGGATTCAACGGGTTGGGAAATGGATGGATATTGCAGCACTGACTTTGTATATTCCGACGATGACTTTATATTGAAGTTTTGACTTTATATATTCCAGCGCTTACTTTATATTGTGAGCTGGAGGGCTTCGCTATTACGTGTGGGGACGAAACTTCACTTTGGTAACTGATCATGCTCCACTTCAATGGTCATACCGACAGAAAGATACAAACTCTCGCCTCATGAGATGGTTTCTGGGCTTACAACTTTTACCGTTTCACAGTAAAACATCGACCAGGTTCTGAACACGTCAACGCAGACGTATTATCAAGACTAAATGAACCTGGTACAGAGAGTTGCTTGATTCACGGAAATGTGAATAAAACTGAGGGGGAGGGTGTGAGCTGCAGGGCTCATCGCACCCCAAGAAGATACAGACGCCTCTGGGAAAACCACAACCCCTGAAACACAGACTACTCTCACATTGCTCTTTACTTTCTGACTTGCGCTATAACGCGTAATGCAAACCTTGCGCGATACTCCGCTAACTTAAAAGCCTTCTGCAGCGCCTGTCAGTTGAAAATTGATTGTTTGCTTGCTTTTATCGCTCTCTCTCTCTGCTCCTAGTGGAACTGTCATCTCTGACTTGTCATGGAGCACGTTTAAGCTCATGTGTTTGCAGTGTTTGAATAAAAATCCTTCTTGTTTCTACGACCTCCTGTGTCTCTGTGCAAATCTGTGACCCAAGCGTGACAATATATTCCGACGCTGACTTTATATATTCAAGATTTGACTTTATATATTCCAGCGCTGAGTTTACATACTCAGCAAAAAAAGAAATGTCCTCTGACTTTCAACTGTATTTACTTTCAGTAAACTTAATGTGTAAATATTTGTATGAACACTAAAAGAGTCAACACCATAAGACATAAACTAAAAATGTTTCACAATGTGTCCCTGAATGAAGGGAGGCTCAAAATCAAAAGTACCAGTCAGTATCTGGTGTGGCCACCAGCTGCTTGAAGTACTGCAGTGCATCTCCTCCTCATGGACTGGACCAGATTTGTCAGTTCTTGCTGTGAGATGTTACCCCACTCTTCCACCAAGGCACCTGCAAGTTCCTGGACATTTCTGGGGGGAATGGCCCTAGCCCTCACCCTGCGATCCAACAGGTCCCAGACGTGCTCAATTCCTTCGACGATAAACACGAATCCGTCCATCACCCCTGGTGAGACAAAACCGTGACTCATCAGTGAAGAGCACTTTTTGCCACTCCTGTCTGGTCCAGCGAAGGTGGGTTTGTGCCCATAGGCGCCGTTGTTGCTGGTGATGTCTGGTAAGGACCTGCCTTACAACAGGCCTGCAAGCCCTCAGTCCAGCCTCTCTCAGCCTATTGCGGACAGTCTGAGCACTGATGGAGGAATTTTGTGTTCCTGGTGTGACTCGGGCAGTTGTTGTGGCCATCCTGTACCTGTAACGCAGGTGTGCTATTCGGATGTACCGATCCTGTGCAGGTGTTGTTACACGTGGTCTTCCACTGCGAGGATGATCAGCTGTCCTTCCTGTCTCCCTGTAGCGCTGTCTTAGGCGTCTCACAGTGTGGACATGGCAATTTATTGCCCTAGCCACATCAGCAGTCCTCATGCCTCCCTGCAGCATGCCTAATGCACGTTCACGCAGATGAGCAGGGACCCTGGGCATCTTTCTTTGGGTGTTTTTCACAGTCGGTAGACAAGTCTCTTTAGTGTCCTGCGTTTTTAGAACTGTGACCTTAAATGCTTACTTTCTGTAAGCTGTTAAGGTCTTAACGACCATTCCACAGGTGCATGTTAATTAATTGATTATGGTTAATTGAACATGCATGGAAAACATTGTTTAAACAATTTACAATGAAGATCTGTAAAGTTATTTGGATTTTTAAAACATTATTGTTGAAATACACAGTCCTGAAAAAGGGACGTTTCTTTTTTTGCTGAGTATATATTCCGACGCTGACTTTATATATTTAAGTTTTGACTTTAGGTGGCAGTGTGACGAAGTTGCTTCGGAAGACAGCGTTAGCCGCGGAGTTCAGCTCAGAGCGAAATGAGGTAAATGGGAGGGGATATGATGACGTGACTCCTCCACCCGCCTTAACTGTCAATCCCCCACAAACACAGTCTCTCGGAATTTGCATAAGCACACCCCTTCACCTGCAATTTTAACTTAGTTACAAAGTGATCAAAACTCTCGTTTATATCCTGCGTCCTCTCATTAAACTTGTATCCCGCATTACCCGTGGGCATGAAAAACGCCAGCGGCAGCCTGTCTATTAACTTAATTTAAAGTTTAGGTTTACACCTTGCTTTGTTTCCGAAGTAGCTGCACTGATGAATATGGTAGTATATGTCACTCGCTCGCTTCTTATTGTTTCGCTGCCTTCTCAATTATATAATGCATGTTTTCTTCAGCGCATTTTGGAGCTCTTCCTGGTTTTCTACATAGTGCGTTGACAGTCAGTTCACGTGATTACGTGGGCGGTGTGATGATGTCACACGAAACTCCGCCCCCACGGCTTTCAAGCTCAACTCCATTACAGTAAATGGAGAAAAATACCTTCCAGTTATGACCATTACGCGTAGAATTTAGAAATGAAACCTGCCCAACTTTTGTAAGGAAGCTGTAAGGAATGAGCCTGCCAAATTTCAGCTTTCTACCTACATGGGAAGTTGGAGAATTAGTGATGAGTCAGTGAGTGAGTGAGTCAGTTAGTGAGGGCTTTGCCTTTTATTAGTATAGATTATATGTGGAGTTCCTGTATAGTGAGGCAACTAATAATATCATGGCATTCCATAGTCATTTATTTGATGAGCAGTCAATCATTTATTTGATGATCAATCAAGCCAATCTCCCGCTGATGCTGAGGGACAACTGTACTGTACTTTTAACCTCAACTGTACCAAGCAAGCGGCAGAGGAGATGGTGACTGTGGGACTCTGGCTGTGACCCGCTCACCCCTCCCCATGTTCACCCTTCGGCTATTGTAAGGGTATCGTCAATGTTGACTGTGTACACATGCTCTACTGTTTCATTTGCTTAGGATTTTTGTGTTTGTAGATTTCTGTAGCTCATTAAGTCTTTATCTTAAATATGATAATAAGCTGAAAAAAAGAAGTGTGTTGTAGTATCCTTAAAGGTGGATTTTTAATCTGAATTGGCTGTCAGTTTTATCCAAGTTTTCAGATAGCATCTGTCCACATTACCTTGGACAATTAGATTTCTACAGTATATATAAAATTCTAAGGACTGGCTGTTTGTCATGGGATTATTTTCAAACTATTGGGGCTAGATCTATGATCTTAAGACCTGATACATTAGAGAATTCAAACAATCTAAACAAGAACAGGCCATTCAGCCCAAAAAAGTTCACCAGTCCTATGCACTTAATTCTTCTAAAAAAAAAAAGTCTAATTTTGAAAGTCCCTAAAGTCTTACTGTGTACCAGGCTACCTGGTAGCTTATTCTAAGTGTCTGTGGTCCTCTGTGCAGAGAAAAACTTCCTAATGTTTGTGCAAAATTTACCCTTAATAAGTTTCCACCTGTGTCTCCGTGTTCTTGATGAACCCATTTTAAAATAACAGTCTCGATCCACTGTACTAATTCCCTTCATAATTTTAAACACTTCAGTTATGTCAGCTCTTAATCTTATTTGTCTTAAACTAAAAAGGCTCTGCTCTTTTAAACTTTCTTCATAATTCATCCCCTGTAGCCCTGGAATCAGCCTAGTTGCTCTTCTCTGGACCTTTTCTAGCGCTGCTATGTCCATTTTGTAGCCTGGAGAACAAAACTGCACATAGTACTCTTGATGAGGCCTTACCACTGCATTATAAAGGTTATAAAGATACATACTAGAATGCAAAAAATATCAGATACCAGGCATCTTCAACAAACTGAACTGTACCCATAGGTTTTTTATGGCAAAGTGATAGGAAAAAGAAGTGGCATGTAAAAAAAGAGGAGCAGTGACATCTGCTGAGCATCAAGCAAATCACAAGCCAATGTCATCCCAGGATACTGAATCCAACCACGAACACAACAGAGAAATACATGCCGACAGACAAGCACTACTTAGGAATGTTACATCATCAATGTGATAACTGTGAAACTGTGTTTTTTTCATTATGAAAACAAAGACTTTTGCCAAAACGGAAAAAATCAGCAGCATAGAAGGAACATTCGAGGTGTTATAAAAAAATAAGTTGAATGTTTAAATAAAAAAAAATGACAATAAAAGACACCTTGCCATTAATCCCCCTCAAAGTACTCCCCCTTGCTTCGAACCCCCTTATCCCATTGCTTTTGCCACTTTCTGAAGCAGTTCTAGAAGTCCTCTTTCGTGAGTGTTTTTGGTTGTTCTCTCTTGGCTTCCTCGATGTTACCTTTCATGGTTATTTTGACTTTGAGGAAGAGCCAGAAGTCACATGGTGCCAGATCCGGTGAATAAGGTGGATGAGGACACACTGTAATGTTTTTATTTGACAGAAATACCAGGAGCAATGTGTGAGACGGAGCATTGCCATGATGGAGGATGAAACTGTTTGCCCATTTCTCAGGTTGTTTTCTATGCACATCGTTTCTTAAACACTTCACCGTATTGTCCCTGGGTACAAACTCTGCTCGCACAATTCCATCAAGGTCAAAACACACCATCATCATCACCTTGATGTTGGATCTTGATTGACACACAAGACATCAAAGCAGCTATGACAGTGCAACTAAAGACACTCATGAAAGAGGACTTCCAGAACTGCTTCAGAAAGTGGCAAGAAGCGAGGGGGAGTAGTTTGAGGAGGATTAATGGCAATGTGTCTTTTACTGTAATAATTTTCTTTTATTTAAATACCATATTTTTTGATCTTACATCGTAAGCTATGATGCTCTGTTGCTGCCAGTTTGTTATCAACCATTATCACCGCCAGACCTATGTGCATTGCCCACTGTGCTTATTCACTATGAACAGTAACATTTTAATCAAAACACACCATTGTAGGTGGAGATTGCCATTGTTTGCTGTTGTTGTTGTTTAACAGTTCATATGAATATTCTGGTGATGCTACTGTGCACAAACTTTGTTTCATGCACACAATTATTAAAATATTCTTTAAAATTACCTTCAGGCTATGTGTATAAAGTGCATATGAAACATAAACAGTTTGTGTTTAGACTTGGGTCCCACCCCCCAAAATAATCCTATTGGATTAGGAATGGTCAACCTGTAATTGACTAAGCATCCATGGCGTTTTTCTGCAGACAGAAGATATTTTGATAAATTTAGTTTTAAACTACACCAGAACGTGCCAGATAGCCTAATATAAGTTTCTAGAATATCATGGTCAGTACTTTCAGTACTTTATTTATAGGTGATTGCATGTCACTGATGAAAAACCGAGCTGTAATTTTCAAATATGGGTGATTATAGTGAGACTGTGAGGCTACCATTTTTGAGAAATTTAGCAATAACAGGTACATTTGAAACAGGGCTATAACTATTGAGTTTGCATGTTTATGTTTAAATTTGTTTTCTTTCTTTCAAATAAAACAATGACTTTTATTGCATCAGGAGCTCTGCTGGTCAATAAGACCATATTTTTAATATTCAAAACAGGTGTAGCATGCACAGCAACCATGTCTTTCATTAATTAGTTACAACTAGCTTCTAAGAAATAAGTAGGCAGTTTCATTTTAGAAATAAAAGTTAAAAGTACATTTTATAAAACCTGACATTACTAAGATGGTAATTGTAGTTCCAACGCTGAGTACACCCCGTACTCCTGGACAGAAGCAGTCCTGAAAGCTAGGGATTTACTCAGCCCAGGAACCTCTGGTTATTTATGTGGGGAACATGTCACAGTCATTCCCTAACTCTCAGTTCCTTCAATAAAATCCCTAATGCTTTAACACACACCACTGCACACATTCTGATAGACTCTCCCTACTGTTCCTGAAATCCATCCATATCTAAAAACTACTTTGGTCATTTATGTACCAAGCTTCGAATTGTAAAAACTGTATATTTATAAAATAATTTATTAGTAGTCATTTTACTTGTTTGTGTAGAAGCAGGCATTCTTTTTTCAAGAATGAATATTATTTAATTTAGGTGAACCCCATAAGGAAAAATAATCAGAAGCTGTGAGATCCTGATGCCTGTCATGGCCAGTTTTTTAGCTAAAGAGACAAATTTTAGCTTATTTTATACTTGGTAAAATTAAAAACAGTTTTGTAAGTTTAAAACATTAGTAATGTCATTGAATTTTCATATGTTTGTACATTCTTCTTGGAATTACATTCTGTTCCCACTTTCTTCCTAGGTGTTCTAGTTACAGGGATCTACTAAATTTTGGATCTTATTTTGAAATCTACATTTGTGTACTGTCTAGTTAATCATTTGAAAAAATTATAAAATCAAGGTTACTAACATATAAAGGGATTTTAGATGGTAGTTGAAAAAGTATTTCTCACACTACAGTAATTCTATTTTGATACTGAAAGGATGTTTCTGTTTCAAGTAGTATTCAGAGTGGCTCTATAACAAGTTTTCAAATTCCAATTTAAGTTAAAATTTCCTATATCCTTTAATACTGTCAGTCCAACTGTTTTATAAACTTGTAATGGAGTTGTCTTTCTGCTACACTCTGTTTTCGGCATTCTGCTGGTTTCTTACTGTCTTGCCTCCAGGGTATCTGTTCTTCAACTTCCATGTGCTGAAAATGACTGATTCAAAAAAAGATAAGTATTTGTTCATTGTTGTGAAGAACTTTTTCATATAGTTTTGCATTTTAATCCACAGTGACAAGTGACAATGAGTAAACAGTAGGGTTTCTATTATTTGTAAATGATAACCTTATCTATATGACAAATCTGAGCAATGCAATCTGAGCTGAACATAAAGGAGAGAAACTAGTATTATGTTGTTGTTTCTAACATATTTTCTTGGTATTGAATGATAAATGTACCTTACTGCTGCATGTTTCTTTGCCACTTTTAGCTATGCCACATACCAATAAGTAAGCAACCAAGATGCAGCATCTGACTTTTAATACAGAAATCAATATGCATGACTCATCAAATATCTGACATATAAGATACATTTCAAATGCTGTTTGATGCAATTCAGAACAATTCTGTAAATGATTACCAGTCAAATCATATGTGCTTTTCATAAATGTGGTACAAATCTTTCTAGATCTATCTTTGACAACATTTCAAATTCTCTTTTAGGTTTTTTCCATAAGGCAACAGTGCTTTTTTATTATTAGCTGCAGTAAACAGTCTGTACAAATAAACTTGTGCACATGCTACCCAAATAAATCTACAATACAACCTTGCATCTGTACAAGATTTAAAACCATCAGATATCTCTGCTACAGTTTTTGTACAATGTTGTATACCTGCTTTGTCATGGTCAGGGTTTCAGGAAGCCAAAGAATGGCCTGGTAGTACTGGGTATAGTATATGACAGTAAATAGCTTCAGTTACAAATTATAATACAGTAAATAAAATATAACAGATGCTATGCTATAAAATACTGTACTAGGTTATTCAAATAGGCAATTTAAATTAAAATTCAACATCAAGGTGTAATTTTTGCTGATGTGCTGCCTTCAAAAATACTGTATTATATGACATGTAATCAGTGAAGGTGTACTAAACACATTCTAAAACAGGTGCTGGCTGTTTCTTGTTGCTATGTATTGTATTATATATGCAGGATACTGCTAAGGTATACTTAGTGAACAAAATGATTTTTTTACAGCTGTGCATCTTTGAAGTCAATAGTTACAATAAGCTTTTAGGTAACATCTTGTCCAAGTTTTGTAAACTCTTTATGTGAGATTTTTAAATCTTACCATTCTCTGGGGCATACATATTAGTGTAAGTTTGCTGATTTCTAAATGTGTTGATTCAACATGCTCGTTAAACAAAGGTTCACTTATAACAAGTAAGAATTTTAGTTAATTTTAATTGGAACACATTTGCACAAATTTCACTGTTCTGTGATCACTGGACATTACTTGCCTTGCAATTTGTGTATTGCAAACCACAAACAGTAAACTGACTTAATGGCAGTAGATTAATCAGTTGTTCACTTTCCCCCGCATTCCTTTCTTTCAGGTTTTTGTGGCCCTTCATTTCTTTTAGCATTAGACCCACTGTTTTTGTGTCAGTGTATTGCACAACAAGGTCATATTTAATAGTGTGCTTAACTCTGTTTATTCAAATTGGGGATGCAGAGCAGAAGCCCATGTGTCCCATTTGGACTTCTAAGGACAAAGGGTGGACTGTAATTGCCACCTGCTGTTAAAGCACAATAAAATGCAGATTGCAAAACAAAATCCACTGAAAATGAAATGTTTTCCATCATCTGTAGGAGAGATTGCTTTATTTCAGATTTAAACGCAATTTTAAAATAGTTATTATAATAAGATATCAGTTTATAGTTTTATACAGTTACAGAAAAGTACATATATAACAAAAATGTATTTTGAATGCTTCATGCTAGTTATATTAACTTAACTAGCAGAATACCCGCGCTTCGCAGCGGAGACGTAGTGTGTTAAAGAAGGTATGAAAAAGAAAAGGAAAAATTTTAAAAATAACGTAACATGATTGTTAATGTAATTGTTTTGTCATTGATATGAGTGTTGTTCTTATATCTATATATAGCAGAATACCCGCGCTTCGCAGCGGAGAAGTAGTGTGTTAAAGAAGTTCTGAAAAAGAAAAGGAAATATTTTAAAAATAACGTAACATAATTGTTAATGTAATTGTTTTGTCATTGATATGAGTGTTGTTGTCATA
>JANRMT010062856.1:90155981-90167609 GCA_026402145.1 Polypterus bichir lapradei
TGTAACATTTTTGTAGCTGTGATGTGTGCATCAGTGTAATCGATGTACCAGGAAATCATGCATTGACAAAAGTTCCCCTTTGCTTGGAATTGAAAGTGTGATTAAATGCGTTATTTTTTGTTATGGAGTACATGCATCGAAGCTTCTCAGCTGTGCTTGTGCTAAGAAAAGGAAAGATTTTAAAAATATCGTAACATGATTCTGCGTTAACCGCATATTTTCTCATACGTCTCAAACCAAGGAGATGCGAGGTTAAAATGAACCGAGAAGCACGCGTACATACTCAGTACATCCCTTCTCGGGAATCGAACCTCGGATGTAGGCGATAGAGGCAAAGCCTCTACAATTTCGCCACGGTGTGTGGCTTATCTATTTGAGAGTATGTAGATCGGGGTGTGTATATATATATATATATATTCGCAGCGGAGACGTAGTGTGTTAAAGAAGCTATGAAAAAGAAAAGGGAACATTTTAAAAATAACGTAACATGATTGTCAATATACAGTAATTGTTTTGTGAGTGTTATTGAGTGTTGCTGTCATCAAGGATTCGATTATCATTATTTGTTTCAATCAGGGTCGTATTTGTACGATGTCTTGTGTTCAAGTTACATTCAGTGTTTGTCAATCGTTGTAAAGATAAGAGGTTTCATTTATCGATTCGTTTCTTACTGCATCAATAAACAACTCGTCTTCCTCTTTATCTGAGATGTGACACACTGCATGCACGGGTTTTTTTTTACACTGTCTTCCTTTAGCGGGACATTCACTTTTTGCACCGTGTGCTTTGTTTCTGCAGTACCTGCAGTTATGAATATGCTTGTATGTATCAGACGCTTCATATTTTTTTGCTTCCTTCTCAATTGTGTAATTCGGTTTTTGTTCAGCGCTCTTTGGAACCGTTGCTTTTTGTCTGTGCACTGCGTCAGTTCACGTGAGCCGCTCGGTGTACATGCATCGAAGTTTCCCAGCTGTGCTGGTGCCATGTCGCGCTATGTCCATGGCTGTATCTAATGTTACCGAAGTCCCGGCACTTAAAACTTTCTCTCGCAGTTTCGCTGAGTTTGTGCCAAACACCACCCTGACTATCTCATCTTCCTCTGCATAAGCACAGTCCTTCACCCGTGAATATTTAGTGGCAGTGTTTCTATTGGATTGCCGCTGACGGACGGCCTTATATGGGCAGGCACTAAATTACAAACGCCAGCGGCAGCCTGTCTATGAACTTAATTTAAAGTTTAGGTTTACATCGTGCTTTGTTTCCGAAGTAGCAGAACTCATGAATATGGTTGTATATGTCACTCGCTCGCTTCTTATTGTTTCGCTGCCTTCTCAATTATATAATGCATGTTTTCTTGAGCGCTTTTTGGGGCTCTTCCTGGTTTTATACATACTGCGTGATTACGTGAGAGGCGTGATGATGTCACACGAAACTCCGCCCCCACGGCTTTCAAGCTCATCTCCATTACAGTAAATGGAGAAAAACAGCTTCCAGTTATGACCATTACGCGTAGAATTTCGAAATGAAACCTGCCCAACTTTTGTAAGGAAGCGTAAGGAATGAACCTGCCAAATTTCAGCCTTCCACCTACACGGGAAGTTGGAGAATTAGTGATGAGTGAGTGAGTGAGTGAGTGAGTGAGTGAGTGAGTGAGTCAGTAAGGGCTTTGCCTTTTATTAGTATAGATATAGTTTTAGAACAGTTGGTAAATGGCAGGAACTAGTGGCTAGGTCTATAAACCACATTTATCCTGTCTGTGCACCAAGTTTGCAAAAATATGTAAATAATTTTACTATACATCTTGTGATTTTTGTAATTCCATTGCATATAAGCTTCAGATATACTATAAATGAAACAGATTATGCAGGCAGATGTCAAAGAATGGAATAGACCTAATTGTATTTAGAAAAGTGATGCAGATTAATAGGGAACTATGTGATTCAGGGTGTGCTCTAGATGTGAGAGTAAAGTGTCCATCCAGAATATCATAGGTAGATTCCATTATCTGTGAATAGAGGTCTTCAGGTTCATGGCATCCATCATTTTGTTTTCAATATAGTGCCTGCGACGCGTGCTGCAGCAGATGCTTCTGCTACGCTAGCGTTTGACTGTTTATACTTGCACATGTACTTTACGTAAATCTGGAGGAATCCACCAGGTAGCAGTGCGAGATATTATCACAGTGAGAACAGGTTCGGCTTCTCTGTGTTGTGAATTGCCTGGAACACCCATTAAATTCCGATGACACCTTGTCACAGTATCTCTGAAAAGGATGTTTAATGATTAAATCCATCAATCCAGAGATGTGTCCAGTCCAGCAAGCATTGGGCACGAGGCAGAAACAATCCCTGGATGGGGTATCGCAAGGTGAATACAAGCACAGACATACACTGGAGTCATTTTAGCGGTACCAAATCCCCAAATCTGCATGTCTTTGGAAGGAAACCAGAGGACAGTGTGGAAACCCAGCAGGAAAACATGTAAACTCCAAGCAGGGAATACCAGCGACGTGACTCCCTGTGAGACAGCAGTGATACCGCTTTGCTACCGTGTCACCCCCATGTGTGTAATTATTAACAGTATTCGTTATTTAAATGAAATTAACAATTTATCTGTAAAATGTAACATACATACTTTATTGCATTTCATCATGAAAGTGATATCAAGTATAAATCTAAAGATTCTAAATTTGCAGAGAGTTGGAATATCATACATTTAATGTGTTCTGTGTGGTGATCTGTTGCTGCTTGCCGCTGCTGTCAGGTCCAAGAAGCTCGTAGCGATTAAAAACTGGGATGACATTTATGACGGGTCTGCTTTAATAATAAAGTAAACTACGAGGTTAAAGTGGACATTTCGAGATTAAAGCCGAAATTTCCACTTTAATCACAAAATACACATTTTCACCATGTCCTTAATTTTTTTTCTCTGTGGCTCAAATACAGCACTGTACATTATGTTGCTGTTGTAAAGTTGCAAAAAAAAAAAAAAAAGACAGCACAAAACATGTTATTTGAGACTTTTAAAATGTATCGTGTGGAATATGTGACGCTTGAATATAAAAGCACCACGAATGCATCTGTATGTCGGCATTTTGCTTCACCACATCGAACCATTCATCAAACATTGAAGCACGCACGTCGATTTAGGATCCTCAAAGCAGCTTTCTGTCACATGTATCTAGTATCCAGAGAGTCTGACGTCACATTCCAACTTTTAGCACACTGTGCCCATCACCGCACCAACCGACTTCTCCCCCCCCCAAAACCCCGGAGTTTTTGCTGGTACTGCAACTCACGCATGCGTCGCGTTAATTTCTGAGGACCTGCTCAGAGGACGTGTGAAGTGAACACTGGGAACGCGTGGCAGCCATGATGCGGGCCCTGTTACAGGGCACACTTACACATGCATTAAAACTCACTCACTCAGTCACAATTCAGTGACCTAGCTTACACATCTTCGAGATGATGGCGGAAAATTGAAGTACCCAGAGAAAACTCCTTTGAGACATGTAGAGAACATGTGAGTTTTACAGGGGCAGCACTCCTACCTCAACTTCTTAGAGTCCTGGATTTAAATCCTAGCCTGAGTACTAACTACCACAATACTGTGCTGCCTCGATAGACTGAATCCCTGTCTGAGACTTTAAACTGGATTAAAAAGGAATATGCAAATTTAGATAAGATTGATAACCGATGTGAATGTGAAGATCAGTTCAGAATTTGTTGAAGGGGAGAGTAAGCAGACATAAAAAACATTAAGACATTTTACCTACAAAGTCTGTATGCAACCTTGGGGTGGTGATCAATGATTAGTTATCCCTCAATGACCATGTCACATGTCTCAGTCTTACCAATTCACTGTATACAACATTTGCTAGGTATAACCATATCTGACAGAGTATCTAGCACTACTCCTAGTCCAAGCTTTAGTCTACTGCAGCTCTCTGTTGGTAGGGCTACTGGCATGTGTAACCAAGCTGCTGCAGATGGTTCAGAATGCAGGAGCACATTTGGCATTCAACTAGCCAAGGCAGATCCATGTCACTCCTCTTTTCAAATCATTATTTTGGCTCCCTGTAGCAGCATGTATTAAGTTTAAATCCTTCATGCTTTCCTACAGAGTATTCAATGGTTTAGTACCTATGTATATGGAGACACTTTTGAGATGCTATACCACTCAGGTCTGCTGATGAACTGTCTCTAACTGTTGCAACAAAATGCCGACCACCATTGTAAATTCTGTCTCCCTCAATTCCTTTAAGAAGCATCTGCAGACTTGTTTGTATAGTGAATTTCTGTCTAACTATAACTGTTATGTTTATGTAACCTAGGAATTGTAAATAGCTTGTGTATTGTTCTGAGTTCTTCACTTGTTCTGATCAGTTTTGTAGCCTTGTCCTGAAACATTTCTTCTTAAACAGTCTCCCAGACTGATGTTTGTATTGACCTCTTTTGTAAGTCACTTCAGATAAAAGCATCTGCTAAGCAAATCTCTCTATTATAAAAAGAAATCCTGGAAAGCAAAAGCAAGGCGACAATACGTGATCTTCTCCGGAGTTCTCGAAAGAAATTTAAAAGACCTGCAAGACAAAAGAGACTTGCCATGGAGCATCTCACGGGGACCGTAAACATGAGACTTGGTGCCAAGAGACTGTTCCAGGGCCGTCTCGCGGGGACGTGGAACATGAGATTCTTGCAAGACACATCCTATTTACAAATGATATTATATAAGCGCAAATCCATCAAAAAACAGTCAGTCATGTAAAAGCACGTAGTGCACACAGATCCTGTTCTCGCAACACATATAAAGCGTATAAGGACAATACGGAGAATAGAGACCCAAAGGCGTTGGAGAGAAAAAAAAGGCAGATAAGAGATTATAAAACCAGTAAAATTCGAAAATATTACAGCGTCCCAGCCAGGTTGCAGCCTTTTTGGTTTTAAGCGACTGTTCAGTCCGATTGAGGGAGGGCAGAGTACAGCACGGAAGACTGATAGCTGGGTATTGATTGATGCTGTGGGGGGGGGGGGAATCTGGGGGATGAGGGGTTGGAGAGGATGGTAGAAAGTTGTGTTTGGGCTTACGAAGTCAGCGATTGTTCAAGTAAAACTTTTGTGATACTTTATCATGTCAGTCGCTACAGTATCATAGAAAAGATTGCATTACCGCAAAAAAAATGGTGATTACTCATCAGAACTAGGTGTAATTGAAAAGAGCAGGACAAGTCGAGGTCAGAAATAAAAGGCAAAGCGTAGACAACAAAGTATTTTCGCATTCACATCATTCAATGCACAAAACGTGGATTTACACAATGATAGACCATATGCTATGAGAATCTGTGGTCCCGGAACAGTTAAAGCAATGACAAGTTGAATTTCAAAGAATACACAATTCGGTCAGGTGTATATTTATGATCACAGAGAAGCGATGCAAATTTTAACAGGCAAAAAGAAAGGTAATGTATATATTCCGCGAATAACATTACACACCAAAGGAGATCGTGATATGCCATTCGTATTAAAATATTTACAGTGTACTGTGAGAATAGCTTTTGCTATGTCAATCAATAAATCACAGGGACAAACATTAGAAAAAGTCGGATTATTTATTAGAGAAACAGAAACAATATCCACTCACGGGCAGTTATACGTTGCGCTGTCACAATATGTCTCCAAAGAATATTGTTTTTAATGAAGCTTTAAAGTAAAAGTGCAAATAATGAAATTGAAACAATTCCAAAGCAAAAAAAAATTAAAATTGTATATCCGATTAACCAAACACAGGGGTTGGCGAGCGAAGCGAGCAGGGCACAAAGCCCCCTAGTAATTTTAAATAAATATGTGTACTTTAAAAAGGTGCACCACAATTTTGAGTAATCAACTGAAATTATTTTTTATTGTCTTTTTTTTATTTTTACTAAAGTGTAGTGACACACACTTTGTCATACTGGAATAGACATATTTTGCTTTGTTAAAAATTAGCTATGTGATCATGGGCATACACCCTGGTCCATAGAATGAGCAATTCTACTGATTGTTACTTGTTCTGTCTGATTCATTATGCTTGATTATATCTGATATTCATTTATTTGTTCATAACTTGATATAGTTGAATATTTTAATGTTATTTATGCTTTTTTGATCATCATTTAGTTTAATAACTCTGTGTTGTTGTAGCACTATATTGCCATGGCATGTTTCTGTACTAATGAGACTAGCACTCAATACTTTTCATGTATTATAATGCATATCAACACTGAATTAAATTGTTTTGCACATTACTCATTTTTTATTTTTTATTCAATAAATTATGTACAAAAATTAATTCCCTTTAGGTAATCTTTGTTTGTTAGTGACAAAGCTTTATGCTTAAATAGTTTGAGTATTTGTTTCTTAGTCTGACAAAGTTCATAGTGACAGCCACATAGCATTATAAATAAGCATAAAGTATATTGGAACAGAATCCAGTACACACTGCAGAATTTTCCAAGTGACAGACTTGCATTTCATTTATTCTGTCTGCAGTTTAATTTTAGTGCAAGTGTGACTGACTGGCAGGGCAGATTAAGAAATCTGGTTTCAGGTTTAGTGGCATTTCTGTAAGTGTTCAATCAATCATGTATTACATTCAGCAACAATTAAAAAAAAATCTTTAGAGATTGCAATGTACTTGCCTAAATGTCATTTACTATTGGATTGTAATGATCTTATGAAGAAAAATCAGCAGAAATAAATAATGTATTTTAGATTTGCTTTTCAAAATTCTAAGATATCTTTATAAATCCCCTACAACTAGAAACTCAAGTATTATTTGTATACCTTTAAGGTACATCTTTATTGATCAACACCCAAAACCTCTCCCTGCACAGCACTAAGAGATCCATTTCTTGGATTCTCCCTGGTTTGTGTTGAATAATGGGAACAATTTGTGCATTACTACTCAAATGTTTTGTGGCAAGATTTTTTTTCCTGTATATTATTACTTATTAGCCCCTCTTGCTTTTCAAATATAATGAAATCTATATACGATCAATCCTCAGCTTTCACAAGGGTAACGTTGCTAGAAAATGGTGCAAAATTCAAAGATATGAATGTCAATACATTGAACCTGTGGAAAACAGGTGGTTAGGTTCCCACAACCACTAAAAACTGTAATCACTGGAGATTGCTCAAATACACTTTTCTGCATAGATATCTCTATAACAAAACTTTATGTCTTATAACATGCACTTTTTGTATCACAGTACCCATGAAATAACCCATAAGATACACCACACTACACAAAATAAAATTGGTGACATGACAAACATTTTTTCTTGCTAGTCCTCCCCTAGAATTCTGTGCTAACATTTCAATAAAAACAACTATTTAGTTGCTGCTATCTGAAGATGCTGAGACTGGTGAGGTCTCAACATCACTTTTGATACTCTGTCCTGTATAGAGTGGCGTTGGAGATTATGAAAGATACACTAGCTTGAAAAAATCCATCAGCTATGCGATTTTTAAGGGCCTTAGAATATGGGAGCATAGCAGAGGCAAGCTGACGTTTCACCTTGAGGCAGTGAAAGAGTGATGGGACCGTCAAGCTCAATGTCTCTAGCCAGTCTCTACGTTCCTCCGTTTTGCAGATATAACAAACATTTAAACAGGTGCTTCCAACTTTCTGGCACAACGTTTATCTCACACCTTTATTTTCTCACTAAGCAGCCTTACTGAATTTGCATGCTTGGGCCTAGAGCCCAAAGGACTAGCACTACGGTTTGGGGACATAATTGCAACACAAAACTTGATCTTTTTTTTAGCAAAACAAAGAAAATATGTAACAAATGAATTGGGAGCTCTTTACTGTAAAACAGTAGGGGGAATAAGACTGGTGAAGCATCTAGTAGGATACTAGCCGCTCCCCAAACTTGTGTACATTACACCACTATTTTTTTTCTCTAATGCCTAAAGCCGTGAAGCCCACATACAGTATGTGTGTGGTTGCCAGCACAAAAGGAAAAATGAGGTTACTAATAAAATCACACGAATGCTTCAAGTCGTGAAAGTTAAATGCGCAATTGTTAAGGATCGACTGTATATGCAAAATTTTAAGGGTTGTCTGTTTGTCACACAAAAACTCACACACCCTTGGCCTTTCAAGGTTCATTTTGCTGTTAATTGACAGTTTATGCCATGACACAAGCCAGCACAACCATAATTTGGACATCTGGCTCACAGCAGTCCTGAAGTTTGGATCAGGGTCCTTCTACATTAAAGAAGTGTCAGTGTATATCTCGTGACAAGAAATATATGGGTACACACGCACATGATGGCTGACATAAAAACTATGTTATATGCATGGATGTCACATGCATGGACATGGAATACAGAACAAATACACTTGCATGTAAACAATGCCATGAAAAATATTTAGCAAGTCACTTTGGGAAACTGACCAGCTATGTACGTACATGTGGTGCATAAACTGACAGTTTTAAGTAGTGTGACAGTCATTGTGCACATGCAAAAACAGGGATAAAGTGATTAACTTGGTTAAGGCAAAAATTGGTTTCTTTAAAACACCTGTTTACTTTTACATGCGGGTGTTGTGACGATGCGAGTTGGCTCCATGCTCCCACATATCTTCTTGGGAGAGACACTTGAACCCACATCACCTGTAACGTAACTAAGATGAGCCAGGCAAATGAGGACACACATAGCAAGGGGTAAGTGTAAAAGGGATGCAGTGCTTTTATTTAAACAAATACAGTGTCCAAAAGTGCAGTGTTCAAAAAGTTCTTAAATATAAATAATCTGTAAAAACAGTGATGATCCATGAGATAAAATCCAGAATTTAAAGCGAGACTAAAACTGGCACAGTTATCGAGCCATTGTTCTGTCTCATATGCCCAGCACAACTGTCACTTTGTCTCCCCAGCTCACCCATTGCTCGCTCAGCCGGCAGAGACAATAGCAGCTGTGGACCTCACCAACCAACTCCCATCTTAGCTGCCTCGAGCAGCATCGGCCAGACCACCTAGGGTCAGTTGTCCTCCTGTCATACGTTTCACTCCTCTGGTGTGCCTTGGATCCTTGGGGTGGACTCGACCATGACTGTAACCACTCCTCGACCAATATTCAGTGAGGGTGATCCACCCTTAGAGCACCGATCCTTTGTTTCTTTGTGGGGCCTACGTTAGTGCTGCCTCTCCCACACTCACTGGCTAGCTCGTCCTGCCTGTCCGTTCAATGCTGTTTACATGGCTCTGTTTCTGTTCTTTGTTTTTCTGTCCCCGTCTCTGCTGTGCAGGCTCCTCTTATACTGCCTCTGTAAGTGGGTACAGGTGCGATGAGCTGCCTTCTCTGAGGCATTATTGAGATACCTGACTGGTCTGCTCACTTTGGCATGTGTGTGCAGCGCAGTCAGCCAGTACCACAGTTAACCGTGGAGTAAAATGCCCTGTCACACACCCACATTCAATTGGAGCCTTCACTTTTTGGTACGTGATTATTTATTTAAAATTCAAACAGCGCACATGGACCACTTATCACAGGGGTTCACTTATTTAGTTTGGCAAAATAATCCAACATCATGAAACTGCAAAAAACCAGCAATTGTCATTATTGTGCTCATCACATATGTAAAAAGTAAGTAAAATATAAGATAATGAAAACGGTGCATTAGTTTTTCTTTCTTCTTTTGCAAGAAAAGCTGCCCATTTAATTGGGCAGCATTTGTTATTAAGTCTGAAGCTTACTTTAGAAAGTAATTTATTTTATTTTTCTATTGTATTTTTCTTCAGAGCAGTATTGAAAGGACAAATAAATCTCACCATAATAGATTTCAACTGTTTCTGTATTTTAAAAGCTGGATTTTGTGTATTTTGGAATTCTGTCAAAAAATAAATAACTTAAAACAGCTGGATAGTGAAGCACATGAATGATTAGAATGTAAAAAATGTCCCAAAACATAGAACACATTCTCTGGATTTCCTAAAAGGCACAGTAGTGTTTTGGAAGAGTTTTGACTGGGATTAAATTAATTAATAAAGTGTCCATCAATAGTTTTTCATTTTTTAATGTATACATGTAATGTCTTTGAAAGTTATAGATAAAGACCGTAAGTAATTCTGAAAAAGTTAATTTATGATGTGTGCATACTCTACTGTTTCATATCAAATGTTGAACTGTAGAAAAATAAATCAACTAAGTACTACTGAAAGCAGAAAATAACTGTGTTATAAAGAATAACCAAGATATTGTCACATATCCATGACATTCTTATTTTCGTGCTAGGTTCATTTGAAAAGTCTTGTCACTATAGCCATCTCACTTGACTCTCTCACATTTTCAGTATAACTTCAGAAGTGATTTGTATTAGTCTCACATAAATATGTAAAAAGTTTTTTTTTTTTTAATTTTTTATGAAATGCTGAACAAATTTTGGAGAAACTTTGTCTTATCCAGATAAATAACAGAGTAAAGAAACATAAGAATTCTTTGGGAGTAGTTCAATGGGTCAAAATTTTGTATTATGACAGATAATATTTTTTAAACAAGACTGATGAGATTTTGTTTCTTCTAAATGTCATTCTGAGTGCAAATTTGGCCAGTATGGCAACAATTCCTAAATATGTTTTGTATATTTAGCTAATATGTGAGTGCTATTGGTTTCTTGTTGCAGAACTAAATCTGGGAAACTTCTCATTTCCAAGTTTTAAATACACACAGAAAAAATAAATAAATCTGAAGAATTGTAACTTTTTTCTGCTGTTTTGTATAAGATAGTAGAAATAGTCTTTTTTCCTTAAACTAATGCAATGATTATTTTTTATAACTTTGTAATGAAAAAATATTTACAATGACACCAACTAATGCAAAAATGTATTTTTCTCTTTTCTATAGGCTCGCTTCTCATACATGCGCATGAAGTATTTTTTCTTTTCTTGGCTGGCTGTGTTTATCGGCAGCTGGGTGGTATATGTGCAATATTCGTCCTATACCGAACTATGTCGGGGTCATGACTGCAAAAGTGTTATAGTAAGTAAACTGTTCTAACTAGAACATTTTTCTTTCTCTCTCTTTTTTTTAACTTGAATCGTTATTGCCTGTTCATGATGAGCATTCACAAATTAAGTAACCTTTAATTATAACCTTTTTTTTATTTAAATCTCAATATAATTCATTGAACTATACAAAAAGAGAAGGGTTTAGCTATTATTATATGTTGAGTGATTTGGATGTGTTTTAGGGAATTCTATATAAAACTGATTCCCAACCCTTGCCTTGATCACCAGTTTATTTTACTATACTCTATACACGTAATCAGATTACTGCTGCTACTACTACTTTTACTAATTGTAAATTAGTTATACATTTCAAAATAAAATAAATCTTGCGACACCTTGGTGTACTGTACATCTTTGCAACTAACAAAACTAAGAGTACTGGTTTCCTTTCAGCATAAACAAGAATTTGTGATCATTTTGTTTCCCCATTTTAACAATTAGACGGAATGAGAAGTCAAGCAAAATGACACCTTTTATTGGCTAACTAAAAAGATTACAATGTGCAGGCTTTTGAGGCAGCACAGACCCCTTCTTCAGGCTGCCTTGAAAGCCTGCACAATGTAATCTTTTTAGTT
>JANRMT010062856.1:90168009-90197145 GCA_026402145.1 Polypterus bichir lapradei
TGTAATCTTTTTAGTTAGCCAATAAAAGGTGTCATTTTGCTTGACTTCTCATTGTAACCATAATGGCTAACACAGTACAATACCCTAGTACTACAAAAATTAGATGCTTAAGACCAAGCGTTTCTTAAAGGACCCCTAGCAATAGTGATTTTGAATTACTGCCTGTTGATGTTTGCTGCAGTCAAGGGTTGGGTGATAATATTATTTTACTTTTGAGTAAATGTCGATGAAATATGGGATGCCTTTCTATTAATAAACATCTCCTAGTGCTTAATGATTCCTTTCTTAATCTCAGAAACATATTTTAGAATCCTGAATCTTCTTTTTTACTTTTACTTAAAGATAGGCATACTTTTGAGTTCAAGATACAGTCAGTAACTGCATCAGCATGAAAAGAATTTACCCATAGTAAATACTTCATAGAGGAAAGAGTTAGACACTGGTTTGCTAAAATTATAGTACAGTTATTGACTTTCTTAAAGTGAGCACTGTTAAGTTCTGCCTCCTGATAGTAGTTGTGGCTGCATTAAAAAATTAATTTTAGGCAACATTGTAGCAGTCCTACCACCTGTCTATTGTTTGTATTGCGTTAAGTCTCTCACACCACCAATTTGTCTTTTCCTGCTGTCAATACATCAATGAAATAACCTCTTCTTAATGTTTTTTTCAATTTAAGGGAATAGATTGATAAGAATTAAAAATACATTTTCAGTAGGACGATCATTTTTTATTAGTAGTAATGTATAAGGATTTCTACTTATTGTAAACCCTAGAATAATGCTGCCACCTTATGGATAGAAGACTTATTACATGTAGCAAAAAAATATCTTAGTACTTTGCTAAAAATAACATTGGAAAAATACATTAGCAAGTGAAGGCTAGCTTGCACATGCCACTTTCCGAATCTATATTGCTATGCTGCTGTTTCTAATCAATCAATTATGAATGACAATATGTGCCTTTTTCTAGCCTGTACAGGTAATTATAAAGACATTAACAAAGACAACATCTAAGCTGATGAAGTTCAGTAATTGCAAAAGTGTACACAAGGACAGAGAAAGAATATTATGATTAACAAATATTGAGTCAAAATATCATAAAAGCAAATTGAAGACAATGGCCAAGGTAAATGAGGTAAATTCAGTGGAAACCAAGTTAAGAGATCACATTCTAGAGTATCAAGTAATGTAAAAAATTTGCATCTTCTCTTTCTGATAAGTCCAAAGCAGTATCTGGTTTCTATTTTTTTCCTCTGCAATGCTTCCCTCAAAACTCTGCCAATAATGTCTAATTCGCTAAAATGCATTTGCCCATCCTCTGCATTGTGCTGCTAAACCATCTTTATAAATATCAAAAATTGCACAAGAAATCTTAATCACCAGTACACACAATTTAAATGTGTTCATAGACTGTACCCCACTTGCCGAAGACATTATCTAATGGGACTAGAATTAGATCCCCTGTGTTGTCACCTTTTCCCTCTTCAAGTTCCTGCACTTTCCTCCACATGTTCTGGGAATATTCACCTGCTTTGGCTCTCTGGGGCTATGTGGCTATGTGATTCTTTCTTTCCCCATTCCTTTGTGCCCTCAAGATGTTCTCCTCTAAGACCTTTCTTCTGTTTTCTTACTTTCCCTGTCTTGCTCTTAGCAGAAGATTTTAATGACTGCTATGTTGATTTTATCCTCTCACTGGAAAAATCTGCAATCTGAAAGTCATAGTTTTACATTCTTAAGTTTCTTTGACTTTCTGCATGCTGGATCAACAACTCTTCTGGCTCAACTCTCCACAACTGGCTTCATGCAGTTCAGTTAGTAAAGAGCTGATTGGGTGTTGCTCCGTGAGGCAGTTTTTCTTCTCTGCCTTTCTTCGTTTTTTGTTTTTTTCCCCTTCACTTTGCACTCCTGCATGGTGCATGTGTGTGCCAGTTCACTCACGAACTCTCACTCTTTTTTACTTTTTTTTATTATGTCTCTGTTTAATAGCCGTCTCAGGTGCAGTTGGGGAGGTGCTTTGAATTTGTTCTTACATAGGCCAAAAATCAGTGGTTATTGTTGATTTCCTTTTACTGTATCCATTTTTCATTTCATCAATAAAAAATGATCACAAAAAGGTACTATAAAAAACACTAGGGACTAGAAATCTGGAAAGAGACAAAAAGGGTATCAAGTAGCCAAAGTTCACTTTAAAAGTGAACCTGGTAACAAATGAGTCCCTGGTGATTACTCAGAATATCCATTTATGAAGGGTGAAAAGTAGCAAGGCCAAGTGGGAAAATGGGTGAGCAGCATGATGCAAGATGGATACCACATTTTTTACAAAAGAATTAAAGATGTTCAGGTAGATTTGGATGGTGCAAGGTACCAACAAAAGCATTTACACTTATATCATCAAGCAGAAAACACACATTGCTAAAATCAGGGCATCTTTCCAATGTAATAAAATTTGAGTACAGCAGAATGCCATGTAATACTCCTTAAACATTTTAAAGCTGCTTTTGACTGATGATTATACTTATCAAATTGATTTTAACTAGAAGTAAAGGAAAATGGATGCAGATAGATTTCCCTCTCAAATAAGGTCTCAAATAAAGGGTTAAGTCACTTTTAAGCTAAAGGCAGTATTTAAGAGGGGAAAAGGAGAACTTGTTGCCCAGAAGTACTGATGAAGGTAAAGTGCTACACTGAGTGAAGAGCACAATCCAAAAAAAATAAAGTGATCCTGAAAGTGACTGATCATTAAATGAAAGAAAAATAGTAATACTATATTGGGATTCTCTATGGTTCATTTTTAATTTTTCTAAGAAAAGAGGTTCAAATGGTTTTAAATCTAGAAAAGGGTAAAATTCATTGTAGATAAATCAGCAGTGCCAAGAGAAAGTAAATAAATCCTTGAAAGTGTTTAATATATTTTAACCTATAAACCTATATATAGAAATAATGAAGCACTGAGATAACTCTAAAGTAACCTAACCTAGCAAATAACACTGATTGTGTTTTGCAGTTTATGTATTATTCATTCACTAGAGTGAAGCTCAAAAGTGTGTGTATATACTGTATATATAGATATATATATAAAGAGAGAGAGAGATGGACAGAGGTTAGCATTTGTCACATAATTATTTGCAAACTAACGAGACCAATGATCTTAGTCTTAAACAAAAATGTATGACTTGATATGATCTGTAAATTCAAAAACATTTAGGTAGTGGCAACCTGATTGGCACAGACCCCCTCCCAAACCCTTCTTTTAAAAATACCCCATGACACAGTACATACGTGTTCAAGATTCATAATCAAGTGTAGATTCTTACATTTGTAAACAATGGGTGGAGAATTTACTGTTGTTTATATCTAGCTCTCTGTAGCACGTTTGTTTTAGGACCGTAGACCCATGTGTTTCACTGGTATGAAATATTTTTGAACAATTCAACAACTATGTATTAGCAGCCTGCTAACGCATGTGTATTTTGGTTTTTAGTGTGATAAATACAGAAAGGGCATAATTGATGGTTCAGCCTGTAGCAGTTTGTGTGACAAAGAAACACTCTATCTAGCAAAGTGCCTGTCAACAAAACCTAACAACCAGGTAAGAACCACTCTCATCTTCTTTGTCACATTTATGCCTTTATGCATTACACCAAACTGCTGACTAAGAGTACTTTTGTAAGCCTAATTCACACTGGTAATGAAATGTTATAACCCATTTGATGACTAAATATGACAGGAATCTGCCTTGCTCTTATGAAGGCTTTTATCACATCTTGAGTTTAAAAATTAACAGTCTGGAGGACAGAGTAAACATTTCTGTGGTTAATTTGTGTGCTTGAGTTTTCTTTGGAGGATGTTTTTGGTCTGTTTTCTGATTTGCTAATAAGAAAGCCCTTTAATTATTTCTCACTCTTTTTCATTAGATATAGGAAGTCCTGTTGCCAAATGTTGTGTTTCATATTGTAATATTTTAGTCCTGTTATTTTATTACATCTTAATTTATTGTGCTACACACAGAGAGAAGTAACAATAATTTAGGGAGAAACAACAAAGGTAATCTGACTTAGAGGTCTATGCATTTTTTGCTGGACTCCATAATGTCCTTATTTACTATTTAATTAAGTATTTGTAATCTTCTGTTAGGCTTAAGAATGTACAAATATATGCAGCAATACCAATTCATAAATGATCTATTCCAGGTTTACACAGGCAACTGGGGAGATCTAGAAGGTGTAGTGAAATGTCAGATGGAGGAAATCGTCCGTTTCGACTTGGGGGCAGAAATGGAACCAAGAAAAGAAGCTATTTTATTTGATAAGCCAACTAAAGGGACCTCTGTGGAGAAATTTAAGGAAATGGTCTTAAGTCACTTAAAGGTACAGTGTTCTGTTTTTTCCTTTCTTTTTTAAATTAATCAAATCTGTTGTTTTGCTTAGTCGGTCAAGGGAAACTGACATACAGCATATTGAAATTGGGCAGCCTCAGGGATGAGGCAGAATCTACTTTTTTATTCTGTAGGACTTACACACACACACAAACACTTGTACTTTCTTCTTTCTAGGCTAGTTCACAATTATCAATTTACATGTCTTTCTCTGGAAAGATAGCAACTTACTGTATTCATAGTTGTTCCAGAAAGAAAATCAGTTAATAAATGATCCATTTATAAATACAGATTAGAGAGATGGAAGCAATTTGACTGGAGTCATTTATTCTAATTAAATATGTAGAAACCTCATACATTTCCATTAGTGTTGACATACTGTATATCCTAGCTAGTTCAATTTCAGTACCTTGTAATGGTACAGGCTGACTGTTGTTGCTGCTTTTAAAGAAAGGTTGATTGCGTTGCTGCACCCACCACACCACAAACCACCTGGATTGGGACCCGAGTGCAGCGGGTGACACTTCAATACTACACTGAAACAGTGTACGTTTTTTTACGATAGATGGAATGTCAATCCTGCCACCAACCCCCAAGTTTTCCCTGTAAGCCAGAGGACCTGCTTGGATGCAGATTAATATTATACCCAGGACAAAGCAATTGCAGGTCAAGTGCCCAGTGGATTAGAGTCACTTCTGGCGTTTACGGGATTCAAACCAGCAACCTTCTGATTGCCAGCACAGATCCCTAGCCTCAGAGCCACCACTCTAATCTCAGTGCACTTTGTCAAAGCATCATTAAAGTAATCACCATAGCCAATACACGGTGCCTCATTCTGTCTAAATCTGAGAAAAATGAAAACAATGATGTTTGGCTGTGGGCTAAATACAATACAATACAATACAATTTATTTTTGTATAGCCCAAAATCTCACAGGAATTGCCACAATGGGCTTTAACAGGCCCTGCCTCTTGACAGCCCCCCAGCCTTGACTCTCTAAGAAGACAAAAAAAAACTCCCAAAAAAACCCTTGTAGGGGAAAAAATGGAAGAAACCTCGGGAAAGGCAGTTCAAAGAGGAGACCCTTTCTAGGTAGGTTGGGCGTGCAGTGGGTGTCAGAAAGAAGGGGGACAATACAATGCAATACACAGAACAGAACAAATCCTCAATACAGTATAAAAATAAAAATTTTACAAGTACGGACCAGAATTTAACAGTAGATGATATCACATAATTTGGATTTGTTTAGAGTCCTGGAGACCTCATCCATCAAGCTGCCTCCCCCATTTGGCCATTCCACAGCTGAAATAGCACTGGGCCAGCCAATCCAATGAAAGGACCCCTCTTTCCCACGATTCCTGCGATCCTTTATCAGGGATGACTTTACCTTAGGCAAGCAAAACAACTTGGCAGGTGGGCCGTGGCATCAAGTGCCACATTTGAGTACCGAGAAGAGAAACAGAATAGGTGAGGGTTAGTATCCAATTATAACTATCATGTTACTTATTTTTTAGTGCTAATGACTAACAGCAGAGATGCAGTCTGTACAGTAAATCAGCAGCTCTAGTCAGGATATGCTAAACTGAAGTAGCGAGTCTTCAGCCGGGATTTAAAAGCTGAGACCGAAGGGGCATCTCTTATAGTAGCAAGCAGACCATTCCACAGTTTAGGGGCCCTGTAACTAAAAGCTCGACCTCCCACTGTTATTTTATTAATCCTTTAAATCATAAGCAGACCGGCATATTGAGATCTTAATGTGCGCTCTGGTTTATAAGTCATGATAAGTTCAGACAAGTAAGCAGGGCCTTGGCCATTTAATGCTTTATATGTTAACAGGAGGATTTTGAAATATGCCCTAAACTTAACCGGGAGCCAGTGTAAGGATTTAAGAACTGGAGTTATATGTTCATACTTCCTTGTTCTTATAAGTTATATGTTCATACTTTCTTGTTCTTAGAATAATTCTTGCAGCAGCATTTTGGATTAACTGGAAGTTGTGTAAAGAACAGTTTGAACATCCAGTGAACACCACATTGCAGTAGTCAATCCTACTAGAAATAAATGCATGAATTAATTTCTCTGCCTTCAGTTTGTGGTATCTATTCACTTTTCGTCTTGCCATAACATCTTCATCCTGTATAAATTATTTTGCAGTCAATTTACAAATTTACAAATTCTCTCACTGTTCTTTTTGGAAATTCAAATCAACAGCAAAATAAAATATTACAGGAAGGTGCTTTCAGTACCTATTTATACAGTATCTCACAACCCTAAAATGTATCTGTAATGCATACCTTGATCCTTACCACAAAACAAAGGATGGTATATTTAAGATCAACAATGGAACCATGGCCATGTGTAAAACTTATTCATCAATTAATTAATTAATGTTCATATATAAAATCAATTTTCTTTGATTTGGGTTTACGTTCAGTGTTTCACCGATTGCTTTAAATAACTGCTTGTTTGCTCTTTAATACTGAGTTTGATTAACTTGTTCACTCACAACACCAACCTGACAGAGTTTGAGCAGTTTTTTGAAGAAGAATAGAGAAAAATCACAGTGTCCAGATGTATAAAGACCTACACACACAGACTCAAGGCTGGAATTGATACAAAAAGTGCATCTACTAAATACTGACTTGAAAGGCGTTAATACTTATGCTTTAGACCACTTTTTCAGGAACCTTATTCACTTTGATTTTAAAGAGTCTTTTTCTGTTGATAAGTGTCATAAAAGCCAAATTAAATTCACTGGGGTTCAATGTTGTCTAACAATAAAATTTGAAAACTTCTAAGGGGGTAAATACTGTTTATGGTACTGTAGGCATTCTTATTGTTGCTCCGGGTCTCACCACTCTCCAGGCGAGAGGGTATCTATGAACCCAAGGCTGCTGGATCAGAAACAAAAGTTAATTCAGCTTTGCTAAGGGGAACTTCCCGTCTTCAGCTGAGAAAGCAAGCCGCTTGACTTCTACTGCAACGGGAAGGATAACATATTACATATCGTGATGCTTTCTCCTGGCCTTGCTATGCCCATTTACACATCCTGCCCCCCACCTTAACATTTTACTTCCTCACACAGAAGTAAGCCAGAACCAGTTTAACTGAGGAATAGGATAGGAGACCTCCCCTGTTAAGGAGAGCAAGCAGAACACTTGACTTCAATGCAGCATCTACGAGGGTGTCATATTACAGTGACTGACTCTCTGCTGTGTTCTCATCTAATCCCCTCTTACACTATATGTCACTTTTTGTTTCAGAGCCAACAGTGGAGATGATATGAATAATTTACTCAGAAATAAGAAAGAAACTGAAATATCCTTTATGGGATTTTTTTCAGCTCTCAAATTCTTTTAACATGTTTACACCATTCAGGCAGATATGCCACGCTTCTTTTACAATTTAGCGATAGCAGTTTGCCGACAAGGGACTTTGATAAACATGTAGAGCAGGAGAGTACATGAAAATGCAAAGTGGTTGACAAGGTCTGAAGGGGAACACACAAGTAGCAGATTATCTCCTGTATATCATGACCACAATTTTAATTTCTATTTGAAGTACACAAAGACTGGGTGGAAAAAAATCAGAGTTCACTGTCGTTTTATGTTCATTCATTCAACAGAGTGTAGTTGCAGCATAACAATATCTAGAGACACCAAAATGCAAACAGGAAATGAAGTGGAGGGGAGTCAGGCTTTTTTAAAGTGCACAAGTAAGAATTTCAAGTGTTATTGGTTGGAGAAGATTAGTAAGTGACAAACGGAATGCTTGTCTGCATTCACTGACTAGAAGAAATGCCTGCACTGCTCTCCTCGTATGACTGTGCCACCGAAAGTTTCAACTTTGGGGCAGCCAGGATTACAGAGGCAGTGGAAAACCAAGTAAGTGCTGTCCACCATCTATGGATGTTTCATGCATTTACAGTGTGCATAGAAAACAATCACCTCCTTCAAAATATTCACACTTTTGTTGCTTTGCAGCCTGAAATGAAGACACACACAAACAATATTTCTCCAGCTGTATTTACTCAGTGCAACTTATTGCCAAGTGAAACATATAATAGCAACAGTCGAGAAAGAAAAAAAAAAAAGTGAAAACGGTAAGAATCACTGAGATGGTTTAAGGACTACGCCCCTGTGTTAGTACTTTGTGGAACCACCTTTTGCTTCAATTATAGCTATTAGTCTGTTGGGATACAACTCTACCAACTTTGCACATATAGACTGTGCAGCATTTGTCCACTCTTCTTTACAGAGCTGTTCAAGCTCAGTCAAACTGGACAGTGACCATGGGTGGACTGCAATCTTCAAGTCATGCTACAGATTTTCAATGGGTATCAAGTCCGGGCTTTGGCTAGGGGCCATGCAAGGACATTCACCTTTTTTGCCTTCAATCAACTGTATGATCAACTTTGCTGTGTGCTTCAGGTCATCGTCATATTGGAAAGTGAACTTTCTTCCCATTGACAACATTCTAGAAGAGGGCAGCAGGTTTTTCCTCAAGAATTTGACTATATTTTGTCTCTTCCATTTTTCCTTCTACCTTGACAAGTGCCCCAGTCCCTGCTACTGGGAAACACCCCCACAACAGGCTGCTACCACCTCCAAGCTTTACTGTAGGCATGATGTTCTTTGGATGGTAAGCTGTATTGACTTTCTACCAGATATACTATTTGGCATTGATGCCAAATAGTTTGATTTTGGTCTCATCTGACCATAACACCTTTTTGCATGTAGCCTCAGAATCTTTAAGGTGCGTTTTGGGAAAGCTCAATCAAGACTTAATGTGGCCTTTTTTAAGACTTTTTTCTTGCAACCCTCCCATACAAGACACATTTGTGGGATATTTGTAATATTGTTGTTACAAGCACAATGTGACTACTCCTTAACAAAAATTCCTGTAACTGCTTTAAAGTTGCCAAAGGCCTTTTGGTAGGCTCTCTGACCAGTTTCCTCCTCACTCTTTCATCTAGTTTGGAGGGACAGCCTTATCCAGGAAGGGTCCTAGTAGTACCAAAGACTTTGCATTTCTTGATTATGGACTTTACTTTGCTCATACGGATTGATAACACCTTTGAATATTTTTTGTTGTTTCCAACTCCTGACTTGTGACTCCACAATTTTATCTCAGAGATCTTTTGACAGTGCCTTTGCCACCCACAGTTGATTGTTTGCTTTCAGCTACACTTCCAACCACTGGAATGCTGTAGGAATAGCTGTTTTTATGGCTAAACTAACCACAATAATTACAACTGATCACAGGTGGAAGCCACTTAGCTTGGTGGGCAATAGAGAAAATTATTACTTACACCTGATGGAGTTTACAGTTATTTTTTAGGAGGTGGGTGATCCTTTGACCACCTTAGTGATTGTTTTTTTTTATTTTTTTTTTCTGAACTGTTCCTATTATATGTTTCACTTGCTTGTTATAAGTTGCACTGAAATATTTTTTGTATGTCTGGGAGCCCCTCTTAATTCTTTGGATTTTACTTTATCATTGGCTGAGCTTTCAAAGTAGCAACGTCCTTTTAATATACAACATGCCTTATGGAAACAGTAGTATTTCAGCAATGACATTAAGTTTATTGGATTAACAGAAAATATATAATATGCATTATAACAAAATTTGACAGGTGCATAAATTAGGGCAACCGAGATATTACACCAATACTTACTTGAGCCTCCTTTTGCAAATATAACAGCCTCTAGACACCTCCTACAGCCTTTGAGTGTCTGGATTCTGGATGGATGTATTTTTGACTATTCTTCCATACTAAATCTCTCCAATTCAGTTCAATTTGATAGCTGCCGAGCATGGACAGCCTGCTTCAAATCATCTCATAGATTTTCGATGAAATTCAAGTCAGGGGACTGTGACAGCCATTCCAGAACATTGTACTTCTCCCTCTGCACTGTACTTCTCCTTTTGTCTCATCAGTCCAAAGCATTTTGTTCCAGAATTAATCTGGCTTGTCTAAATGAGCATTTGCATACAACAAGCGGCTCTGTTTGTGACGTGAGTGCAGAAAGGGCTTCTTTCTCATCACTCTGCCATACAGACGTTCTTTGTGCAAATTGCGCTGAATTGTATAACGATGTACAGCTACACCATCTGCAGCAAGATGTTCTTGCAGGTCTTTGGAGGTGATCTGTGGGTTGTCTGTAACCATTCTCACAATCCTGCACATATGCCGCTCCTGTATTTTTCTTGGCCTGCCAGACCTGCTGGGTTTAACAGCAACTGTGCCTGTGACCTTCCATTTCCTGATTACATTCCTTACAGTTGAAACTGACAGTTTAAAACTCTGAGATAGCTTTTTGTAGCCTTCCCCTAAACCATGATACTGAACAATCTTTGTTTTCAGATCTTTTGAGAGTTGCTTTGAGGATCCCATGCTGTCACTCTTCAGAGAGTCGAAGGAAAGCACAACTTGCAATTGACCACCTTAAATACCTTTTCTCATGTTTGGACACACCTGTCTATGAAGTTCAAGGCTTGACGAGCTAATCCAACCAATTTGGTGTTGCAAGTAATCAGTACTGAGCAGTTACATGCATTCAAATCAGCAAAATTACATGGGGACCCACATGTTTGCACAGCCAGTTTTTCACATTTGATTTAAGTTCATACAACTAAATACTGCTTCACTAAAAATCTTTGTTCGGAAAACACCCCAGTACTCAGTTGTTCCTAGGAAATGAAAGACACACCACTGTTACCTTTTTTGTTGAAAGTAAATTATTATGCAGGCTGAGAAGGTTTCCCACAGTTTTTCATGTAACTGTAGTTGTTCCACTCTTGGGCAGCACAGTTGTGCAGTGGTAGAGCTGCTGCCTCACAGTAAGGAGACCTGGATTTGCTTCCCGGGTCCTCCCTGCGTGGAGTTTGCATGTTCTCCTCGTGTCTGTGTGGGTTTCCTCCGGGTGCTCCGGTTTCCTCCCACAGTCCAAAGACATGCAGGTTAGGTGATTGCCGATCCTAAATTGTCCCTAGTGTATGTGCACCCTGCGGTGGGCTGGTGCCCTGCCCGGGATTTGTTTCCAGCCTTACGCCCTGTGTTGGCTGGGATTGGCTCCAGCAGACCCCCGTGACCCTGTGTTAGGATACAGCGGGTTGGATAATGGATGGATGTTCTACTCTTTTTGGATTTTGGTAGACACAGAGCAGGAGGAGAAAGTGTGTTGTGAATTACTGCTGGGAGTAGTTAAATGGATAAAAATAACTAGTAACTGAAATCAAAGAAATACAATTGAACAAGAAGCTCATTTCACGTCAGCCAAGATACCGAAAGCCATATTTGAACATTCCTAACAGGAGCAAAAAGAGCCCAGCTAAGCTCCAGTGAACTGACTCTGACAATCCTCTTGTTGAGGATGTTTCAAAACTAACGGCATTCCCAAAATTGCTTTATGTAACTCAGGATCACAGGGCCACATCCAGCCTCCACAGTTTCGGACACAACTGTATTTAGTATTTCTGAGGAAAGTATTTGTTGGTTTTTTTTTTGTTAATTTTTGAGTGGAAGGTTTAAAAAATAACAAAAAAGGCTCTTTCATGCTAGTCAGTTGTAGTGGTCTAACATGTAATACATCATGACAGCAGTTTTTAAGGTTAATGACAATAAATTAACAGTGAATTGATTGCCTTTGTTTTGTATCTTTTAGGCTAAAGTTGGTGATCAAGCAAACTTAATGGATCTTGTCAGTCTAATCATTTCTGTAGCTGATGGAAATAAAGATGGTCACATATCCCTGCCAGAAGCGAAATCCACATGGGCACTCTTGCAACTCAATGAGTTTCTGCTCATGATAATACTCCAAGATAAAGAGCACACCCCCAAATTACTTGGATTCTGTGGGGACCTTTATGTCATGGAAAAGGTGCAGTATACCTCGTTGTATGGGGTTAAGATTCCTTGGCTCATCGAGCTCTTCATTCCCTCAGGACTTCGCCGAAGTATGGACCAGTGGTTCACACCTTCGTGGCCGAGGAAGGCCAAAATCTCAATTGGGCTTTTGGAGTTTGTAGAGGATGTCTTCCATGGGACATTTGGGAACTTTTTAATGTGCGATATGAGTGCAAACAATTTTGGATACAATGAAAAGCATGACCTCAAAATGGTGGACATGAGGAAGATAGTTCCTGAAGTTAGTTTTAAAGATTTTATTAGAGACCGTCACTGTGATACTGATGATGACTGTGTCTATGGTTCCGATTGTAGGACCACCTGTGATCAGACCAAAAAAAGATGTACAACAGAAGTAGGTCAGCCCAACCTTGCTAAAGCGTGCCAGTCACTAAAGGACTACCTTCTACGAGGGGCCCCTTCAGAAATCCACGAAGAGCTTGAAAAGCAGCTGTATTCTTGTATAGCGCTCAAGGGAACAGCAGATCAGATGGAAATGGAGCACTCCTTAATACTAAACAATTTGAAAACACTGCTCTGGAAAAAGATTTCACACACTAAAGACTCCTAAAGTGCTGAAATGTTTTGTTTGTGTTTTACTTTTCCACCTTTTGAGACAGAAACTTTATAATGTGAATCCTGACAAATGCATTGGTACTGGTAGATTTGAATAAGACTGCTGGTGAGACTTTACGTGTGTTTGTGTGTGTGTGAGAGCGAGAGTGTGTGTGTGTGGGTGTGGTAGTACGCAGTGTACACAGGGCACTGCATCTCACGTGTTTCACAAGTATCAATTCATTTGTCCAACTGAGAGCCTAAGCCATTTTGAAGATTGTGCCATACAAACTGAAATTCATTCAGCTTAACTGCCCACACGTGACAAAAGGGATGTTCCCGGAACTTAGCGGCATGTTCTTGCTGTTCTTGCCTCAGTCTCTTATTCTTCATGTGTATATATGTTGTTGCTGTAATGTTTTACAATTTTTATCTAAGAAACCACTATGAAGTGCTTACTGTGGTTAGTCATTGCTGCTGTTCCACAATGGATTACTATGTCTAGAACGTTCTAATGTTTACGTACTAAAACTTTAGCATGACAGATTTGCACATTAAAGACACTACACAAATTAAAGAAGCTCACATTACCTTTTTGTGGTACCACATTAAGCAGCCCAGATGTTTTGTCCATTGAGTTTAATGTCCAGAAACTTCTTTGCTGTAATTTAACCTTTGAGAATTCAATTCATTTGACATTTTTTAAAAATATGTTTATAGATTATACCAGATCCGAAAAATTGACAGAATCATCAATGAAACAACACAAATCTTAAACCAAAAGTGTTTTCACTAGAAAAATTCTGTTAGTGGGTGGCATTGGTTGCAATACAGCATGTTCCCTCTTAGAGAAGTGGCACTGATAAAAAATTACATAGTGGCAATAAATAATTAAATAATGCCTTGTTAGACCATAAAAAAAATGGAATACGTACCAATTTTACATTAAATTGTAATAAAAGCATTCCTACAAAAAAAGGCGCCCATCCATCCACCCACCCTTTTTCTAAACCATATCTAGAGCAGGGCTGCGGGAGGTGTGGAGCAAACATCAGGCGCAAAGCATAAACAACCCCTGGACGGCGCGACAGGCCACTGCAGGGTGAACACACGCGCACACACACATATCAAGGACCAATTTTGCATCACCAATACAATTTTAATTACAAAAAAGGCAAGCCCACAAAATCAAACACATATTTATACTTGAATCACATTTTCTAACTGTAGTTAGAAATGAAATAAATAAAAAGGGTTGAGAATTGGCAGAGTGATCGTGTTATTGCGTAAAGGCAGGGTCACATTTACATCTCAAAACATCTTGCAAGAGTTTTAGAGAGAAAGCCCGTCTCAGTTGCTGACAGGAGATGGCATTCAGGTAGAAACTGGCATACACATTCTGGGGATGGCAGCCACGTTTGACAACAATGAACTTGGAAAAAGATGTCCATTTGATGTCGATGGACAGTATTCGTTACAAATCTTGTACGTCTACAGGAAGAAGCCATGAAATGAATGTGTTTGTAATGTTATGTGTTTTGGCCGTTTCTGCAGCTTTGCTGTAGCGATGATGGGGTATGTCCAACCAACAGTTTCTCAGGTTTCGTACCAAACTTTGAATGTCCTTATGATACGTCAGACAATTCTCAGATTTATACATTTCCCCACCACTCTGTGAAAGGTGATGTTAAAGCAAGCTGCAGTTGTTAGAGTGACCGACCGCACGAACATACAGAACACTGCAACAAGTGTGGATGAGCAGGCGTGTTGATGGCGGATGTAAACTCCATTATTCTTGATGTTGCAAAGTGGCAGTAATGAAGTGCAGCTTAGTGCAATATCCTTAATGTTTTCCTCCTCCTTCATTTCCTACTACTTTAATTATTATGATCATCTTTGGGGTGAAACCATAGCATTAACTATGTATTTTAACATATGTTATATTTATATTAACATCTGTATTTACATAGTATTAGAAAACTACAAAATGTTATCATGATTTTTTAAGGAAACTACAAAGAATCGTGAACTCCTAGTCCTCGCTGGGAGTGTGTGTAGGACGCTTCATAACTACTTCATGTCCTACTCTGGCACTGGACAAATTCTTGCCCTAGTCCGACTTGTAGGGGTAATTCTGAGATGGCCACTGGTCTATTTTTTAAGATATTAATTTTGAAATGCATCTTCCCAAGGTGTCATTGTTTGCTGTTTGTATTGTAGGGCTGCCAGGCTAATGCTGGCAAGGTGCCTGGGAGTGTGCGACACACGATGTAATTACAGCGACGCTATATAGGTCAGCATCGTATTCTGTCTCGGAGACAAGGGCCCCCTATAGAGCAACTAGGTGCGTGATTAAGATAACTGAGCAGCCCACCCAGTGTGTTTAATTGCACATCCATAATCGGGATGAGGTGAATGAGCCGCTCAAAGCAGAAACCTTAAATGTTATACATCTGTATTTACAAGCGCAAATAATCTTCTGGAGTTCTCCTTTGTCAAAATACTCCACTGTCATTAAACTGCACAAAAAAAAAGAGTTCTGCGTCATCATCAGGCACCGTGAATCTGAAAATAAGCATCAAACTTGTATTATTTTCCTGTGTTTCATAAATACATTTAGTCCTTCAAAAGATAACACTTGCCCTGATTGTACGTTTCTGACTTGAGTGTGAACACTGGCCGCCGTGTCACCCTATTTCAACATATCGATAGTAAACAGCTGACTCGTCATTAATACGTTTCTGTTACCGAATTGCATGCAGCAGACTCTTCAGCTTGGCTGTGCGACTGAGCCCTGCAAAGGAGTGGCGTCCCAGGACGTCTGCTTCATGCCTTTCATCCAGTGCTGCTGGGATACTAGTAACGCAGTGAAGTGTTGCGTAGCGTCACTTGTTACTTTAAAAGATCGCACTACTTCGCGCACATTACCCTACTGCTCTTGAGATGGCGCTGCTGAGCTTACTTAGCGCTATACGTTTGGCTCATCATCATTAATTGAATGATTTCTGAAATATTGACACAGATTATTTTAACCAGGAGAATGAATAATGTGATTTCCCGGGCACCTGCTTCAGGAAATTTATCTTCGTAGACACTGCCACCTGTAGCTGGTGAGAATGAGAAGCTAAGCAGGCGAACGGAGTGCAGACATGTGCGTACTACAGAATCCTTAATCGTAGCCCATTTCAGAGTTTACATGGCCATATAACGGGGTTTCTTTAACCAGAATATGGGCGTACATGGCATTTTAGAAACCAGATTTCTGTGAATAACCGGGTAATGAATACGACAGTAAATGTGCTGACTGATTGGCAAAGCACACGCACAATGAGTAAAGGCCAAGTGGAAGAAAACCTTCAGGTCAGCAAAGCATTTCCAGGGCTGTGGTGTCCAACTCTGACCCCCAAGGGCCACAGTAGCTGTGGGTTTTCTTCACAACCAACCTGTAAACTGAAGCCTCCTCTTGTTTTGGACCTCTTGGCACTCAGTGTTGTGAAAGCATAATAAATGCACACCCAAATATGAAATATTCACATACCTGTACTTAGTGTTGTGTTTAGGTCTGGCCCAAGATATCAGTTTGTTTTTTTGTTTTTTTTTAATGATTAAACCAGTAAATATGAGACACACTTATGGAATATTGTGTGCCAAATTAAATCAATTTAGGGCTCTTTTCATGAGTTTCATTGCCTGCATTGGTCAGTGACAGTCAGACGAATTGTTAGCAGATTTGTCATTTTATTGTTGCTGCCCTTTCTGGTTGAAGTGCAGGAAAGAAGCGTTTAGCTTGGCAGACAGGAAAGTCAATTTGTCTACTGCTTAATGCGGACCTCTGTGATTTCTTCATGGGCTTAATCCATCTTAAACTGTGGACCACTGCTTCATTAGCTTCTTTTATCCAAGATGGTGTCAATTCATGTCACAACAGCACTGTGTGTTTAACAAATTAACTGTTGCAGCTCTTAGTGACTTCATATTTGTGCCTCTTTTAATACAAGAAAAGTAGCCTGAAGGGCCACCTGCAATCAGACAATAATAACTGACAGCAGCAGATTACCCCTTAGGAATCAGCGCAGCCCCCGGGTGACTTGGACAAAAGTCAGGTCAGAGTAGAGCAGTCCACATCCGCTCATGGAGCACAAACGTCAATAACGGCACTTTGTTTGTAGCCTTTGTCAAATTTCAAAAAGCGTTCAACTTGGTTATCGAGCTGCCCTGTGGGATATCCTAGAACTTTGTGGGATCCCCTCATGGTTGCTGCATATAAGGGCTGGCCTGTACACTGGTACTGTGAGAAACCCCTGCATTTTTCCCAGTTAATACTGGGGTTCGTCAGGGGTGTGTTCTTGCTCCTACTCTGGGTGTTGGGTGCAGTGGCTGTGGGGCATCTCTTGGCAAAGAAAGATTCACTGGGACAAAGCCATCACCAAGGGACAAGGAGGATAAGCAGTAATAATGGAGTATTTAAAGTTGCTTGGAAATGTTCTAAAAATTACTCCAAAAATTAAGGCTACTTTAAAATAAAACCAGCAGCAATTAAAGTAACTAGATCAGTGGTCCTAAACTCAGTCCTGGGGACCCCTGTGCCTGCAGGTTTTTGTTCCAACCAACTTTTTGCTTTTCATTGGGCTCTTAGCCTAATTAAGAGAGTCGTTATTTCCCAGATTCTGTGTTTTGGAGTCAATGTAGAAATTAAAAACTAAGTTTGATAGATGTTTATTAAAATGAAATAAGCAGTTACAGTATATGGGAATATGTAGGTTTGTTTTTTTTTAAAGTCGTTAACAGTATTTGTAACCTAATTTTCATTCTGCTTTTCCTGGTGTTCTGGTTATTTGATTGATTATTTACTGATTAGCACCTTTCCTCATCTTGGGTGTCTGCTATGCTGGTTGTTGTCACTATTGGAGTTAAAGGAAAAGGGGAAAATAATAGGAAAACAACAAGAGAGTTAAACATTTATAGCTTTAATATTTCTAGATGTCTTTGAAATGTAAAAAACATATTGTTGTGTTTTTCTATATGCAGAATAAGAGAACAGTAAAAAAGACCAGCTAATTAAATGAAGAGATCAATTCCTAAAAGATTATCATCACGGATTGTGAATCTGGTTGGATCAAAAACCAGCAGCCACAGTGGGTCCCCAGGACCGAGTTTGGGAACCACTGCTCTAGATTAGAGAAACAAAATCAAATGACGACAGTAGATGACATTACTTCTCAAGTATCTGCACTGTTCCTTAGGGTTACTGTATCACACATGTTTGTTTTCACACATTGATGACTCGCTTCCTTATAGCCCTTCTCTTTTGCACTTGATTAGTTTCTTTCATACAAACCTCTGCTCATTCTTTACATGATTAATAAATAGAAAAATCCACCCATTTTAAAGTTCAGGCCACAGAACCAACCCTGATCTGGGGGTCCACTGCATGACACACAGAGGCCAGTTTACAGTCACCATTTATCCGAGCCTGCATGACTTAGGGATGGGAGAGGAACATCCGTGCAGAGAGCAGAGTACTCAAGCCAACAACGAACAGGAATGAGATGTGATGGCAGGGCACTGGAGCTGCTGCACACTGCTCTGTGACTCGACTGGAGATCATGGAGGGGTTTGTCCACAAGGAGCTGAATTAGAGGCACTGAATATGGCAGGTGAGCAGATTTGGGTTTTCGATTAAACAATATCAACTTCTCTGTTTGATACATTCTTGTTAATCTGGGGAGTGGAGGTATGTTTGCTGTTCCTCTGACAATTTCCCTGCTGTCCGTACACAACACCAGACCACCAGCATTATAAAAATAATCAGGGTAACACTTTTTTTTTCCCCAGTAGGTGAACAGGAGACTCACTATGAAGGTCTGGAAATCAAACATTTATCAAAGAACAACAAAGTTCAACTAAGTGTAAGGATTCCTAAAGCCTCCGGTAACGTGCAGCGACAACTAAGAGACAAATTTATTAAAAAAAAATAAAAAATGGACATGCAGCCATGATGTCCTCCAAAAGCAGAATTTCGCACCCAGGTTTTAGGTGGGGAAAAGTTGAATAAAACAAACAAGTTGGGTTACAAAACCAGATAAGGTGTAAGGGTGCAACAAAGTCAGAATTGGGCTGGAAGGAGGAAGTAAGGCCAGTACGTCTGATGGAGAGCCAGTTGATTAAGGAAGGATGGCTAGAAGTAGGAAAGGCACTATATAACCATCAGATAGGAAGGAAGTAAGGAAGGAAAGGTTCTATAGAACAAGACCAGAAGGTACTATAACTACCAGACAAGAAGCAAGGCACTACATATCTCTGATACAGACACTTTTTTCTCCCTGGGATAAAAATTACAACCACCACCCCCTTCAAAACACAAGAACTCCAAACACACTACCAGATTTGGGATAAACATTCAAGTACGGACTTGCATCCAAATTGATGTACATTCCACCTTTGAGATGCACTGTCATCCATACTGTGGATTTTGTTGTTTCCAGATGGTGTTCTTGGTTCATGTCAACCCCACAGCGTTCATACTGAAGGTTCTACTCAAGTCCCAAGTTTGAACGACACCTTCCTTCCCATGTGAGAGAAGGACCGCAGCTCTGGAGTGACTTGAAGAGTGCAGACTAATTTCTGTCCTAATAAGACTCAACATGAATCACAGGGCAGCATGGCACATTTTCGGAAAACACGTTAACCTGTGAGATTGAAATACACACCCACAGACATTAACTGTGAAAAATGTGTTGGGGTAAACATGGGGTGTGGAGGCAGTTAAATGATTGATTGTTTATTTCTTGAATTCACACCTGAACAGCAGCCCCTTTTCTTTTTCAAATGACGCCTGACAGTTTATTTCACTTCACAAGCAGGGCAGTTAATGGCAATGGCACCCACTGCATTTGAGCCTTTTGCCTGTGCTCACCTCTGAAAAGCCCACTAACATCAACTCACCTCAATTTCGAAGTTGTGGCTGTTAATCTGACAGACACAAGACATGCCTGAAGCCCACCAGGACTTGGACATTCCATGTGAAGTAACCTCACATTCCTCTACTGCCTGCAAAGTACAGAATACAGTGAACAACTGAAGGATGACAGACATCACTTGAAATCACCCACATTATGCCATCACCCCATTGTGGCCTGGGCACACCCTTGGCTTCTCAACATTGCGCTAATTTGGTCCTTTCAAACAGTAATTTAATCAGCTGTGTTAATGGAAGTTAAATTTGACCACCTGCTTAAAGAACAAAAGTGTACTGGCCAGTATGAAATCTTATTTGGAGTTTTATGTAGTGGCCGGGGCGGTAATCAAATCACAAATTAAGTCCACTTCTATAATGCCCTAAATTTAACTTCAGAACTTTGAGCAGCAAAGTGAAATCATCCACTTGTCTCACTTAACAGAATATAAGAGTTGAGGGCAGCAGGCACAAGAAAAGAAGTAAACCTGAACAGGGTGCCACCAAAACAAAAGATGAATAAAGAGAACATTAAAGCTGTGTGACTGTTCACTTAAGACACTGAAGCCCTGGCAGTGTTCACATTTTAGGTGAATACCTACAGTACTGTATATTAATTTGAACATTTTCATCTGTCCCTTTAAACAACTGCCACCAGTTACACAAAAAGGCCACTTCCAGCTATCAACTGCATAGTTTTTCCTATCAAAATGGGTCTCACTGATAACTGAAAAACATTTGCTGTTCCATATTTATTGGAAGCCACCTTCAGAAAAATCAAAGTGCAAAAAGATGTGAAAGTCAAAGCTCTTGCCATCATTACTTCACTCATTTGTAAATGTCCCTCTCATATTTAAACAGAACATTTCCATGTAGGCTCATGAATTCCAGGACTACGTACAGATCTACGCCTGCTCCAAGGCAGGTTTCTGTATGCAGTTTAGAGAAATTGCAGCGTAATACCAAACCTACATGACCAAGCAGGTGCCCTTTGATGCCTCCTCCCAGATTTATTGTGGAAGCATGCATTAAATTGTAAAGTGCAATTTTTACAAGGATGGATATGAACATCCATGTAGATTTGGAGAGATTCACACCGACAATGACCAGGTGTGATAGCGGGGCTCTGGAGCTACTGGACACTGGGCTGCGACTCGAATGAAGATTTAGAGGGATTTGTCCACAAGGGTCAACTAAACTATAACCTGCAAAGCTGTCACCGAGTCCAAGTGTAACATAACAGCAACCATCTGTGGCAGTGAAGGTTGTAGGAGGCAGCAAAGACATGACAGGATGCAAATATAAAAACACAGAATTTGCTCGACTGCGTAATGCACACTGGCTTCAGTATTTTGAGTCACATAATTAATGTCTATTTTCATCTGCAACAGATTAGAAAAATGACATAATGGCCTTTATATTTGGTATAAATATTGACTGGTTGCTGGCAGGTCACAGAAATGTAAAATATTTGTTGACCAACTGAGAGAGGCAGAGGCCTAGCAGTTAGCAGAACATACCAAAAAGACACCATCAGATCAGCAATGGAACAGAAAGGTAATGACCAATAGGACCATAAGGCAGCATGCTCTCTTATCTTGATTAAATACCTTTGTGGCATTTTGTGGTCATCCAAGAGACAACTTGCAAAAAGCAAATACCCCATAGACGCTGTGAAAATATTTATTAAACAATCTTGAGGAACATTCTGAAACAGAAGCCACCATATTAGCTGTCGGCAGCAGCCTGTTCTTGGGCTCTGAGGAAGCTTCTCTTTTTCTGAGCAATACGATCTTTTCTCTGGGCCAGGGACATCTTGGCACGATTCCACCTATTAAAACAATGATTTAATAAATAAATAAATACAGTGGACACATTGATCAATATTCATTTCAGCTTACATGTCACTGAAGGTAAATCAAGGGAAACTTCAGAAGCCAAATTGCTTCTATGCATGCTCAAATTATGGGCTACAGATTCTGAAAAATCTTGTAGTAAAACCAAAAGGTAATAAAATTTAAATTTACAGTCAACATTCAAGGGTTTTTAATGAAACTTTGAAGTTATTTGCATTAATTAGCAAACATTTGCTTGCATTGCTTAACAGAAACTTGTAAGGATTTTGCTGTGCAAATGATCTGAGATTCTTCAGGTGAGAGAGAGAGAGAGAGACTTTTGAGGGAAGCCTGCTGCAATCACTAATCAATCACATCACCAGAGAAAGAGGAGACATGATTGGCAAATTCAAGTACAAATTTCACTGTATTCTATACAATACTGAACCTAATAGAACCCTGGGAAAAATGATGAAATCCCTACGCTTAGAGGATGTTCATTCAGATATGACACACAACTTTTTTTTCTTCTCCAGCCTAACTGAACGGTTTTTCGGTCCTCCTGCCCATTCAACTTTACCTTTTTCTTTGTTACATACTAGAATATTACTGCCTAAACTTGTGTTTTATATTAACTTCCTTTTATTTCATTTTGTAACGCACTTTGGAGTTACATTGTATGAAAACATGCCATATAAATAATGAACATTCTGGCACTGAAAAACATAACTACAACAATTGCATGTAATTTTTGAAGTAATGGCACATTTCTTTACCAAAACCAAGTAGAGGAAAAAATTATGGAATTGCTTGGTAATTTGCATTTCTAAAACAAGCAAATTAGTCGGCATTTCAAAGCGAGGGCTTGCAACCTTGAGAAGCTGTGGCACCTGGCTGATTGACAGGAATCACAGCCACAAGAGAGAGAATTAAACTCCTTCAAGCAGGTAATTTAACACAGAGCACAGCAAAAGATGTTGGTTGTTCCCGGTCAGCTGTTCTAAAATTTGGTGCAAGTACAAACAAAATGAGAAATTTCGAAAACAGAAGACAAAGCATCAGAACAGAAACCTTAAAGCAAAAATATACCTGAAAAATAGAAAATGCACAATATAGAAATAAACAAAAGGGCAGAGACAGGAGGCTACGTTTGTGACTGAACTATAAGAAATCAGCTGGGAATTTCATAAAGAAAAGTCAAAAAAGCCATTATTAACACCTAAACAGAAGAAAATAAGATCACAATGGGTTAAAGAGAAGTAGTCATGGAGGATTAGATGAAAGCAATAGTGATGAATCATGAATCTACACTGGTCAAGGAGATGAGGCTGGAACTTCTGTTTGGTGCCACTCCAATGAAACAAAGATGACTACCTGAAGAAAACAAGCAAATTTCCTCACTAGTTGCTGATATAGGGTTGGCATGTCAGGTAAAGGGCCAGGGGAGAAGGCAAACATTACCTCTACAATAAATGCACAAGTGTGCACTGAAAATTTGGACACTTTCTCATTCCATCTAAAGTACACTTGGTGATGAAGTTATTTTTCAAATGACAATGCATCTTGCCACAGAGCAAAGAATTTTAACAGGAAAGGCATATCAACTCAATGACATGGCCAACAAACAGTACGGATCTCAATCCGAAATTTTTTGGGGGAACCTGATTGATGAGGAATATTGTTACATCATTAGTGAAGTCCATGCTCCAAAGAATTTAAGCTGCCAAAAGCCAGAGGAGGTGCAACTAAGTATTAATTTATTAATTGCAATTTATTGGTTTACTTCATAGTTTTTTCCTCTAGTTGGTCTGAACAAAAAAAATGAAATTGTTGTAATTAATGGCACATTTATTTTTTGAGGTATGTTTTATAATGCCAAAATGTTACGCTGTTAAATAAAATAGTTTTGGGTCACATCAGGGATTTATTTTTGCGCCCAAGTAAAACAGCTGAATGAACATCCTCCAGGAATAAGGATTCCATAATTTTTGCCAGAGGTTGTAAATTAGAAAAATAAATAACTAAAAAAACCTGTATCTGTTCTGTTAACCTCAATAGCAAGACTCTTCTATTCAAGCTGAATAAAATACTTAGCTACAAGTGAATGCTTCAGAGGGGTTTAAAAACAAAAATAGTTTAATTTCCTACCACAAGTTAAAGGAATATTCCACCCAAAAAATGTAATATTCAAGCTCAGTTGCAATGACAAAGGATGGGGGAAAAATAAAACCACGTAACCTGTGGATGGTTTTCACGTGACTTGCCACGGTCCAGCACTGATCCTCTATCAATGCCACTGAGGCTGAAAATTCAAAATTGAATTTCTCCACAAAAACATGATAAAATGTCTCCATCACAAACTACATGGGATAACATTAAAAGATGTGGAGTATACCGGTAATTCCAGTTTCTTCTTGGTGCCAAGACATTCAAAAATTGTTTAATTAAAAACAAGAAGTTGCCTCTTATATAATTTATAATTAAAGTTTCACAAATACACACCCAGGATAATGGTGATCCGTACTGTTACTGACAAACTGCTAGGGGAGAAAATGGTTATGATGTGCAGATTTGTGTAAATAAATGTATTTTGTATTTTACAACTTGTTAAAAACAATTAAGGTAACAGTGTGCTATGCATTGTTCCTTGCCATTTCATTTTGCCACTGTTACCACAGAATAAATTCCACTATCGATGAAAAGTTTCCTCCAGGACTGTGCAAGTTCACATGCAGAAGAATTTCATTTACCTGAACATTCATGTAGAATGGCAACAAAAAGTGTCATAAAAGGTATAGGATCATGACTAATCTCTGTAATACTTAGAGACCCATGTATTTTACAGCACAAGATCACAAATGGAAGTGTAACCTATATAAGTGTAAAATGTTAGTTATTTTTTATATAGCGGTAGCACAGCGCTACATTTTATTCACAAAGCATACTTCATATGTGCAAGATGATTTACAGGAATGTCTCCACCTGTTTGCCATTACATTCAACACACAAAAACCAACCAGCAACAGTACCATTTACAGCCCCAACACACATTTCATGGGGAATAGAGGATACCATAGTCTGTATTCGGTCCTTCAAGTCATTGATATCACAACTTTTCCAGCTGTACACACACTCCTTCACCATACCCAATAACCAGAAATCACAGAGTGTCAAATCAGGGGAGTGTGGAGGCCACAGCAATGGTCCTCCACTACCTATCCATCGACCTGGAAAGGTGTAGTCGAGATAAAAAATAATCCATTACTGTTAAAACACACACACACACACACACACACACACTACATATACCTAAATACAGCAGTAAAGGGCTCTAGCTAGCCTGACCACTGCACTAATGGGGGTGAAGCAACAACCTTTACAGTCCAAAACAGTAAGCTGTTAATGTTCTTTTAACCTAAAGGCATGACATGATGGCAAAGCTGCAGCTGTGCAAATTCCAAAGTTACACGAGGACCATTTCCTGTGCCTTATTCAGCTTCATGTTCTCTTCTATGATGTAAAGTTCATAAAGAAGTACTGAACCTACTTAGGGCAGAAATCTAGACAATCACAGGGTGCTTTATTTATAATAAAGTTTATTGCAGATAATCGGTGTAAAACTCTACTGTGTAGATAAGTATTGTCTCTGCTAATTTGAAAAGGCCAGTACTCTACCACCATTATAACAGTCTCCTGAGCTAAAATGAATTACATGGGTTTTTCAATCTCTCCTTCCCCTCAAAAGTGTACTTGTATAAGCATACTTCCTTACAGTTTGAAATATAGAACAGCTGGAATTGCAGCAAGTTCAAAGCTCTGAAAATAATGGCACTGGCTATAAACAAAACACAACAACAGAGGTTCTAAATTCAAACATCTGCAAACTCAATAAAAAAGTGAACTATACACTGATCACCAAAACACTTGGCTAATATTCTACTGGTCTTACACATGCCACCAAAACAAGTCTTCTGTTGGTTTGTACCAGATATTGATGTGAGAGTTCAAATGAGGGCTATCCTAAGACATCAATATAAACTACAATCCAGGGAAACTAAAGCTCAATTTGAACTAAAAAGGATGCCAGAAATCACCTGCGTCACTCCACAATGTACATTCAAGAGGTAATTTTGTTTACCACATTAATACCTGATAAGCTCCCAAACCTGATATAGTAATTTAAAAAAAAAAAAAAAAAAAAGAAAGCTTATAATATAAAGTTATGTTCAGCTTAACAAATTGTCACCTGCATACCACATAATGCATGATCAAAAACGTTAAGTACAATAACATAAATAAGGTTTACCTCTTCTTTTTGACTTCCTTCTTGGGCTTCTTTTCATGAACAGGATTAGCCCTGATGGAAGTATGGGCATTTTTATACATTTCCTCCATCTGATTGGGGAGAAACAAAAACATTTATTAATACTAAAAATACTCAAGGGTAAGCTGCATAACTGAAAAATCAATAACAATGAACTAAAAAGAAATCAAGACTAACACTAGAATTACCAGAGCCTACGCAAAAACTCATAAATCCGTCCCACCTTAAATCGCTTCTTAAAATCGTTCACAGCTCTCCACCAGCGTCTCGTCATCTAAATGTGCTGATAAAAATCAGGCTGCAAGCAGCCGGCTATTCCATCCCCCCACCGACTTAGAACGTGCACAAACTTCTCCCAGCTCATGCCTTGATTGATTTTCTGGGAGTGAAGTGGAGTTTTAGACTGGAAATAATAGATTGTTGTTTGGAACACACGCATTTCATGTCTGTTCCGTTTCTACAGTAATCTGTGTAAACACATTGTTAAAACAGAAACGTTTTTTATATTCTACTAGTAGATGACAAAATGTAGGCATAAACTATATAATGTATGAAGCCTGAAGTATCAAATACTTTCACAAAAGCTACAAATCTAACACAACAATTGTGCTTTTATTCAAAAATATAACTGCAGAAACAAAAAGCCGCCTTAACATGCGACATTGACAGCCATTTATTATGACTGCCTCCATGGTGCAATAGAATCAGCTGCCGACTGGCAATCAAAAGGTCGCGAGTTCGATCCTGCACCACTCCGTTTTGAGAAGTAAACTGCTCTTAGCCTTACTATTTTAGAATAAAACCATACATTTGATTTCAGTCTGTAACAGCCGGTGTAATTTATGATACTTGTAAAGGTTGGCTTTGTTTTTTTTTTTTGTCAGTTTTATTATGTCAGCCACAAGCTCAAACACACCCCACCCCCGCATCTGATACTGCCGTTTTCACATAGACGCGCTATAACAGAGGTAAACTCAGCTCCCTTCTACATCGGAGCAAGAATGCACTCTCATCTCAAGGTACCACTGTGTGTGTGTGCATATATATATATATATTTTTTTTTAAACACTTGATCTGCTTCACCTTTTAATATTAGAATCCCTGAAGCCTACGAAAAACCTTGCATTCCCAGGCCACCTTAAACTCCTTTTCACCTCTCCACTGGTGTCTTGTTTTGCAAATGTGTCGATCAGCACAAGCAGCCTGCTATCCCATCCCCCACCAACTTGGGGAAAAGTTCTCCCTGCTCAATTGTGTTTGTGTCCAATGACCGCTATCAGACTAATTTTGTGGCATTTGCACTTTCACAACATAGACACCCATGCAGAACGTGTGAAAAACCGACAGGTTTGCTGCGGTTTTAGACATCTGAAAACGTTTTGTTGAGAACTGCGTTTTGAGTGAAAACCCAACAGCAAAGACTTTCAGATTCTATGGTCATAAAGCTTATGGAGCCATTTCTGGACCAAGGCACAACCGTAACAGACAGCTTCTTCACAGCGCTGGCTAATAGACTGCTGCACTGTGACACAACTCTGCTTGGAACCAGAAGTAAAATGGGACTTCCACCTGCAGCAATAGTCAGTTTAGTACGCAAGCAATTCGCCACACTAGTGTTTAGATCTGATGGTACCATGCTGACAAAGGAACACCAGGGCTTGAAATTCATTTTTGAAAGTGGAGGATATTCCCCCCCCTCCCCATTAAATTTAACAGATTACAAACACACATTACAAAGCTAGGTTTCATTTTCTGAGGAAATTCAAAACTCCAATTTAAAAAGACATTTGATTTTAATTATTTAGGCTTTTTTTTAATGTTACAATGTATTATTTCTGATGTTTACAGACGTTTGTCAGTCATTCAAGTAACTAATTTCTGCTATTTTAATTTAAAAAAAAATTTATTGCAGTTCGAGATTTCAATTTCTGTTTTGGCAAAGAAGTCCTGCCAAAGAAATGTTGCATCAGCAGAGTGATGCCTCAGAGAATTAAGAATGAAAAATAGGCATTCTTTTTTAATCCAGTCTTTTTCCAGTTAACAGTAAAATTTTCTGCAACTTCAAAACAGTTGAGCAATTAATATTTAAGGATGAAAGTGTCAATGCTGTCATCTTTGAGCTTTGTCACCAATTTACTTTTCAGATTATGGTTTAAAGGCAGTCAACCCACAAAATTTTAAAGAACTAATGACCGTTTCTTCAAATTTGTCAACATAGTCACGAATAGGCAGCTGTCTGTTCATTAAATTATTCCACAGTTGTTACAGTGAAGTGGCAATAGGAAGGCGACATGTCATAAATATCTTTGTTTTTTTAATTTGTTTTGTAAAGAAAAATGACAAATATGATTAAAAATGATGTTGACTACTCTTTCAATAAAGTATACGTAAGTAAATGTATATATACACTAACACTTTGAGCCTATATTCTAATTTAACTGAATATTTACCACCCCACCTGGCACTCACTCCCTTATCACCACAATGTGTCTGAAGGTGCAGCACGCATCCTGGCCAATTCAGGTGTCTGAATAGCACACAAACCCAAGCACACAAACCCACGAACAATCTGCGCACGGTCCTCTAAGGCTAAAAACAAGAAATCAACAGCAGAAACACGAAACGCAGTGTACAGCATTCCATGCAGTTCTTGCCCAGCGGTATACATAGGAGAAACATCAAAAAGAATTGCAACACGTATACAGGAACTTCACAACGCCGTCAGAAAAAAAGGACTCACGATCATTGATCTATATGCACACTAAATCAACAGGTCATACATTTAACAGGGACAATGTACAAGTAAAATTTAAGGCCAGTACTAAAAGTGCCAGAGAACTGGCTGAATCCTGGTTATCAAATGAGAACACCATCAACAGACACTTGGACATAAATCCAGCATATACAAACTTAAGAACTTATTCATAAGAAACAAGACTTTACACCCAATAACCCCCCCCCCCCACCCCAACAGACCTAGCCACCCATCCCCACCCCCCACGTAAGTTATTGCTATATATTGCCTTTGATTCTTGTAAGTCTAAGCATTATCCTCCGATGAAAACCCCTGGTAGGGGTTGAAAGCTCAGGAATAAAAACTACTTTATGATATATGATTCATTTTCTCCCTTTGTGGATCTCCAGCTGCAAATATGCAAACCGTATCACAGACCTTCTCTTCCAT
>JANRMT010062856.1:90205836-90217258 GCA_026402145.1 Polypterus bichir lapradei
ATATATATATATATATATATATATCTGTAATCCTAAGCCTAAAAGTGCAACAGTGAAATTTTTAAATGTCACACTTTAAATCGGGCTTATATTAAAACCTACATATATATGTTCGGTATCATTCTTTTCAGAATTTAACGAACTTTAATATGATGTTAGATTTTCAGATTCTTATTCAGTTTAAATTATAAACGAAAAATTATCAAGAACTTGCATCTCGAGAAACGGGGACTTTGTGCCAAACGATTTAACCACGCCCAGAGCCAGAAATAAAACAAGCACTAGGACAGCTGCTGTGCAGGCTTTTAAATGTTCGAAGCGGCGCACGTTTAAAAGGGGTTTTGGAGGAATGACCGCATCTCCTTGGGGTCCGTTCAGCCCCACTCTTCACAACGCGAGTGGCAGAGACGCAAAGTGGCTGCCGTGCAAAGCAAACATGGGGGAACCTCCTAGTATAAAAATAAAATAGAAATGTCTTTGTACATTAAAAACTAAAAATACACAATGAAGGAAAACAAAATAAACTGAATTTCCAAGTAAGGTCAGAAAAAATACAGAAATAAAAACTAATATAAAAAAAACAAAACTATAACCACCTTGATAGGGTGGTGATATTTTGATGGTAACTGAGCCATTTCAATGGAGGCAAACGACCACCACTTAAAAGTCTGAACAGTGAAGAAACATCTCCCTATTAAAGTTTTGCATTATAATATAAAAAAATCATTAATTTAGATTTAATTTTTGCATTACTAGCTTATGCTCACAAATTGATATGGTTATATAGTTGGTTTCCTATAATCCTAACAGATTCAAGCATCACCAGGACCACATTTATAAATTCAAAGTAAATGCACTTTAAATGCACAGAAAAACTGATTCAGAATTCTTTCCAATGGCCACAAACATTTCACAAAAATTAGCAAATTGAGGCAGGTTAAACAATTTTTGCCTTAAACAATTTTTCATCAGTGCTGGAAAATAGACTTGTACATACTGCTGCTACCCCCCAGTTAGATGGTATTTTGTACTGTACTATATTACTGTTTTTTTTTTATTTTTTTTATCTCATTTCTTTTCAAGTATATACTATATATATATATATAATATGCTATTACCTATAAACTGGGCTAAATGTGCAATATCTTTTAACGTAATAACTTTTCTTACATTTATTTTTATGCGGTGGTTCTTGTGTGTACAGTTTTAGGTGTTATTATGCAACTCAAATGCAACTGTAATTAAACATTCACACCAGTAATTTAGCTCTGCATTGAGGGGGTCTCACAGACTCGCAAGAATAACTTCCCTTTTGACTCCAGCCATGCTATTTCTCCCATTTTGCAAATGGCTATATGAAACTGTACGCTATTAAGAAAAGTTTCCAATGTGCATTGATTATAATGCAGCATTCCTGAACTGAGCAATCAGATTTTCATGCAAATTTCTATTTTGGAATGAACATAGCAAGAATACGGTGGACCTTATTTCATCATCATTTAAAACCAGCAACTACTGCAAATGCAAACACTAAGTTTGATTTTTACTTGTCATGACTGTAGAACCAATACATTCAAAGGATCAAGGCGTGCTGGAAATATTCATGGTTTTTATTAGCCAGGTGTAACAGGCAGTAATGCTGGGCGGTATACTGGTTCATACCAAAAACCGTTTATTTTTGTTTTGATATGGATTTTTCTTATACCAGAACACCGGTTTAAATAGCCTGAACAATGTTCAGAACGTGGCGCAGCGGGAAACTGTTTAAGGGGGGAACTTTTTCCACTGCTGCACCAACACACGCATGTAGTTAGTGGAGGTAGCGGTGAAAATGGACAGAGAACATTCCTAAACGAAAGCTGTAGCAGACGATAAAGTTGAACATGATGAAACAGAAGAACTTTTGACAAAAAAAAAAAGTGCCGTGTCTGTTGTCTGGAGATACTTTGGTTTTAAAAGTTCGGATGTGGACCATTATGTTCAAATGTGTGAATACTGTTTCTATACTACTGGATAATAGTGCAAGCCAAGTTGTACTTGTTTTATTTTTTTTCGATACTGTGTAATGTACCCGATTACTGTGTAATAGTGTGACGATGCTGGTCCCCTACAGACTCCTTTTTCCCCTCATGGGATTCTGTTGAGCCAACACCGTTGATAGTTATGACCGAGGTGAGATGAGAAACCTCATTGAAGCCAGGGGATGGTGGAAAGTGCTCAAGTGCTTTTGTTAAAAACAATCAAAACTAAAACCAAAAAAGTGTCCATTGTGCAGTGTTCAGAAAAATACAGTACCTACATAAATAGTAAATCCATAAAACCAGTGAAACATGGGGATAAAATCCATAATAAATAAATCCATTAAAATGCAGTCTCTCTCCTCGCCTGTTAGCAGCACACCACCTTCTGTCTCCACGGTTCACCCTTCACTGGCATTGCTGGAGGAGCCTTTGCAGCACAAATTGCTTTCTGCCAGCCCCTGTCTTGGCTGCCGCCACACTGCGCAACCAGACCGTCCGAGGTCGGCATACCTCCTGTCTTCCATCGCACTCACTCAGTTTCTCCTTAGATCCTTTGGGAGGTCTTGCATTTCGCTTGCCCCACTCTACATGCTTAGTCAGTGGGGTGAACCAGCCCCTAGATTGCCTCAGCCTGCGCTCCCTCACGGAGCCCCAGCTCGTGCTGCCTTCACCTTTCTGGTGTCATGATTGTCTCCCATGACTGCCTTTTCCCTTCTTTAACCTTGTGTTCCATCTTTTCTTTTTTTCTTCCCCCTATGCTGCCGGCCCATAAATATATGTCTCCGTGGGCATAGAAGCAATTGAGAACAGTCGGGTGCAACTCGCTCCAATCACCTCAACTCCTCCCCGCGGTCTTACAATCAAATCAAATCAAAATGGATTTAAAAACAAACTTTTTTTTTTTAACCTGTGGACCCACGATACCACAAAAAACATTATAAATGCAAGTTTCAGTTTATGTATATAGCTTAGCTTGAAGCAAGGTCTATATTAATGCCATCTGCCTTAATGACGGTTCAGCTGGTAAAGATGTCATCACCAAGTTGCACTTGATTTTATTTTGGTGAACACTGTGTAATGTACCCGCGCTTTAAGTCTTGAAGTAATAGTATCATTACTGGAAGTTGCACTATTATTTATTTTATTGTTATTTATTAGTTTAAACATTATGCAGTTTAATGATGGTAATGTTGTTTAAAAAGTCACTTTAACATGTCAGTGGAAAGAGACTGTTAACATTAACAGTAAGTGTAGTTGGTTTACAGAAAATATTTACTATTTATTCCTTTTATAAGACATGTTCAATGCAATACAAGTTTTGACAAGCACCTCTGGATATTTTACTAAGTCTAAATGCCTCTTTGGATGGTTGACAATATGTTGTCAAAATTTCAGTTTAAGTTGTTTGCAAAATGTGTTCAATAAAAGGTTCTATATTTTGACTGCAACTGTCATGCAATGTGATTCCTTCTCTTCATTAGTGCCCCCCTCCTTAAAAACTATCACTTTATGAGGCCATGCAAACCTGTATTAATACTTGTGTGCACATTAAAATGTTTATTGTTTTAATGTTATTCTTAGCCAGTCTACTGCAGTAATTGCAGTGGAAAATGTGGTTAACTCATACATGGGAAAAAAATACCATTGAATACCGGGAAACCAGTACGGTAGAATTTTGGTCATAGCGCCCAGCACATGTGGCAAGACTGAGAAGCCGACACTGTACAAGAAAGTACCAGAGCTGCAGCCAGTTAAATGAAGATCTGCTTTATCTGAGCAGTTAAATTCTCCTTGCCAATAACCTGTACCAGCCAATAAGGGAAGGGGTTGTCAATGCCATTTATAATTCCTTTATTCAATTTCAGTTTTGCTGTGGGATACGGATGTCACAATACCAATATTTCGGTAATCAATACCACAGCAAAAAACAAAACCATTCAACAGCTTTTTATTAAAAGTATTTTCACTAGTCAAGTGAACAATACTGTACCAATTTTGATTTGGACCCAAGTACCAGTACTGAAACAATACTGAAGCAAATAACAGACAAAACCCCCACAAGCCCATCTTACAATCCCTCCACTAACCCCACTCGACACACTTGCGAGCCTACTCAATGCAGAGCACAAATGTGCGGCACACCTGTTGTGCTCCAAAATCTCACACCTCCCTACTTTGCTACAATCTGAACTGTCCAATGTGTCAAAATGTTCTATCCCCAGCTGAGTCCGCAGCATGGCAAAGAAAAGGGGAACATATTGGTGGTTCATCTACCACACAGTCTACAATGCAATGATGGGGAAGAGTTGGTTTACTGGGATTGTGGCATGCAGTCTACAGCACGGATCACTGCCTTGCTACAAGCAGTAACTTCCCTTTGAATTGTATAGCGGTGAGACTCAAACTTTTCATTCTGACGACTGAAACAAAAAAAATCAGTACCATATTAGGACTCAAGAGGAGAATTATTATGACATCGGAAATGGCCATATACTTAACCATTAGTTTCTTTTCCAGCTTATTTCTCACATGTCCTTTACTAAAGGACAAAAGTAAGAAAATATATATATAAAAAATACTCCATCAATCCAAAACTGTATACTGTGACTAAGGTCGCAGGGCAGCTGGTGCCAATTTCAATATGTACAGAGTGTAAGGCAGAAACAACCCCTAAATAAGGTGTCAGTTTATTGCTGGATGAAAACACACACGTATACCTCAGGGGCCAATTTAGCATCTCCAATCCAACTAGCCTACTTGTTAAATTCCCGCCCCCACCTGTGTATTCCCCCTACTTCCCACCTTTTGCTCCACACATTTTAAAATTAACAAATTAAACAAATCAGACATAAAGTGCACATTGCAGAGATTATGTAATGTATTTTCATACATAAATTTCAGACACACCATGTACAAATAACACTTTATCTACATGCCCGCCCAGGCACCATAATGTTTGGGACATAGCAATTGTATGTACATTAAAAGCAGTCTTGTACAGGTCTGGTGACTGGTTTAGACATTCAAATATTTCTCCATTTTTTAGCTTTAAAGTTAGGAGGCATTTACTAGAACCTGAGCAAATTAAGATGTTTCTATACACCTCTGAATTCATTATGCGAATGCTGTCAGCAGTGGCATCATGAATGGAGAAGTATGCCAGTACCTGTGACAGTCAAACATAACACCACCATGTTTAACAGATCAAGTGTTCTGCTTTGGATCTTGGGCAGTTCCTTTTTGTCCCCACACTTTGTAGTTGCCATCACTCTGTCACAGATTCATCTTTGTCTCATCAGTCCACAAGACCTTTTTCCAGCATTCTGCAGGCTCTTTTAAATAGTCTTGCAAACTGTAATCCGGCCATCCTGTTTGTGTGGCTAACTAGTGTTTTGAATCTTAAGTTGTATCTCTGCATTTGTGTTCATGAGTTCTTCTGCAGATTTTATGTATGAGAGAGTTGGAGAATACAAACACAAACACTTGCTATCAACAGTGGAGTTCTTCCTTGACCAAATAGTCCCTTTGCAATTACGGAGTTCACCAGTGTGTTTTGTTCTTAAAATTCCACACGGTTGATTTAGGTAATCCTAAACTTTTACCAAGGTCTCAAAATAGTTTTCTTCTCGTTTTTCAGCTTCTTAATGGAATCTTTGACGTGCATTGGCACAGCTCTTGTCCTCATGTTCAACAAAGTCAACTACAGACTCCAATGACCGTCTGTAGGTAGAAGCCAGCCTTGGTAACTTTAGCCTGCGCTAACGAAGCAACGAAACACACACCTGAGATGCCAATTTTCCCCAAACATTATGGGGCCCTGAAATGGAGGACTATATACAAAACTTGTTTTCATTTCTACATTGTGTGACCAAAATGTGTGCAAATACCATTAAAGTCTGCAATGTGTACTTTAATAATCAAGTCTGAATTGTATGATTCATAATTTTAAACTGTGGAGCAGCGAGGTAAATCAAGGAAAACAAGTCTTAGTATGTGTTTGCATACATACACACCCAAGCCACCCAATTAACTTGCCCATTGCAGACCTTGTCCTGCACCAGTTATTTAATTTTGACATTTCACTCTAGCGCCACACAGTCTCTTCGCCTCACAAGCTCGTCTGTCAGATCCTCCGGTTTATCCATTTCTTACATGCACCTTTGCTGTCAGACTTCTCAGACTGACCGCTCAATAGGTTGAGAGATGAAATTCACATACTGTCGCAATAATAAAAAGTATGACAAACAGCTGCAGACATGTCAAATGTCACAGAATTCACACTTGGTTTCTGGTGACCCACCATTTGAGTAACACTGCTCTGGTGCATCAAAAGAGGTGGAGTTGAGGGTTTGTTCCCTGCAGAGTGCACAGCTCATTTAAGATCGGAAAAGAGCGGGGCCGAGCAAAAGGTCGTTCAAAACTTTTTTTCTGGTGCTGAAATTCCCAAACTGCTGGTACCATACCATCCTATAAACTGGGGGTTTCTGTACTTTTTCAGAGGCAGTATACTGTGCAACCCCAAGAAAACATTTTAAAAATATTTGATCTCTCTTGCACTGTGTGTACCTTCAATAACTTTCCTCTGTATCCTAATGTGTCTGAACCGCTCATGATTGGCACTCCCCTCTCTCAATCACATTCCCATAAAGCCTGCTTCTTAGACTAATTACCTACTCACATTCTGTCAGCTTTTATATTATGTCTGTCATAGTTTAGTTGATAATAAACACAAATCTGGCTTCAAAACCAAGACAACTGTTATGGCAATAGCTGCATGCATTCCAGCAAATGGTTTTTAGACTAACATTTCCCAAGCTACTGTTTCAAAGATCTGGCATATATTCTAGTGCCATTACTTACTAAATCCAAAATACACATTGAAAAATGCAAAAAAAGACAACAAATGGGCAAGTATAAAGTTGAGAATGAAATCAATTCAACCTCACATAATAAAACTGTGTGTACCTGTGTGGAATCGAGAGACCACCGTCAACGGCACCTTTCAGGGCACCAAACACCTTGTTGCCAGTTGTGGTTCTTGCCAGTCCAGCATCTAGGTAGCAGGTAAAAGCTCCAGGTTTGCCATCAATGCTCTCAACATTATATTCATCACCTGTCACCTCAACCTGGCCTTCATAGACTGTGTCCAAGCCAAACTTGTTCAGCAGCTGTAAGCAAAATCAATTTTCAGCAAGGTACCACCCAACAGTTGATTTATTTTTTTTTTTTACCCACAACTTCATCACAACAAAAATAAGTAAAAGCATTTTTACAAAGTAATCAGAAATCAAACAGGAAACGCTAAACTGCCTATCAGCATTTAGTTAATATACAATAAATAAAAAGTACACATTTGCATTTGGTCAAAGTTTTACCATAAACAACTGAAACACAGGACTAATTACCTTACCTGATAAAGGCAAAAAACTACTGCTTTCAGTCCCGTCTTGAAACAAGGCAACATCATATGCAGATGAAGGACCAACTCCAATTTGCTCAGTTCAAGAAAAGTCATCATAAAGCAGTAGCAAAAATCATACACAAACGTTTCATGTTTTGGAAGCAAAATGCCTGCTAATGAACAGGCATTTTGCAAACACCTGTTATTGGGAGACAGGTACCTATAATTTAATATTGCACTTTATATATCAATTGCTACTATTACTGTCTTTCCTTACATGGTAAATACAAAATGAATCCTTCCAAGGTCTTCATATTTGGATGCAATGCTTCCCTTATGAGTCTTTTTTTTATTACCCAGTTCTGACAACCATTGACAAACATTTCACCCCAAACGTGTGTTGTATTTATTGACCATCTTAACCCAAACTCAAAAATATTGTAATTTGACCCAAAGCATTGAAAAGGTTAACATTACTTCAGAATGTCTGCTGTGAAGCAACACAAAGAATGCGTGTTGCAAACCTTTAATGCCTTCCAGTAACACCAAAGCATCCACCCAAAGGTGTCATGAGAACCATCATATTACCATATTTTGGAGAGTACATAAACAAAAGGTTCTTGGGACAACAAAATTATGACAGTTAAACTCCATTTGGAAGGAGTGTTTAGATTCATAACTGCAAAGACAAACACGATATAACTCAAACTTAAAAAGAGAGCTTACCCTGCGGGCCATTAGCAGACCGGTGCAATAAGCAGCTGCATAGTTGGTCAACCCAACAGAGATTCCATACTTGGGTAGTTCATGGGAGTAGGCTGCGCAGACAATCATATCACCTTCAATTTTAGCATAGGCAATCTGAAACAACAGAGGAGGCACTTCAACAATAAACACCTGGACATCACTGCAATGGTGAGCTACCCACACTCAACAAGACTCACCTGACAGATGATATCCCTGTTAGTAAATCGCACAATCATCCTGTATTTTGGAGTATTGTACTTGTTTTTATCCTGAACGACTAGACGCTTCCGGGCAAAGTAGTCAGTTTTACCCTCTGAAAGAAAACAACCGTTAAAGATGCACTTATTAACGTCACACATTCGGTTATGACAGCTACAAAAACGTTTGAAAATATTTAGAATACAAGCCAAGGAATACCTCTCCTCCTCCTGAACTTGACTTGGTACCTCTTAAAATAGGATTTGTTCTTCACAACTTTGACAAAACCCTGTGCAGACAAGGCAAAAAAAATAAAAAGTTTACAAGGGTGCAAAATCGGGAACGGAGGCAAAGCCAAGCGCAGAGCGCACGGACACGGGGTGTTTAGTACGTATAAAATCTGAAAGCAGCAACATTGAGGAAAGGCGGCCTCGTTCGAAAAATTGGCGTACACATTAAATATAGCTACATGGGCCAAACAAATAGACCCTATTCCCACATATAACTAAACGGGATAGTAAAAACGCAATACACCATTAATGTGTTTGCCCCGTTATCGAGTAAAGGATGAACATGCAGGCAGCCATTAGGCCACGTTGGAAAGGACCTATCCGAAGGGACAACCCTCTGCAATCAAACTCCATCCACATAATTGTCAAACCAAATTTCCGCAGGAAATCACAACATCGCCTTATTGGATGTGTTCAACACAGTTAAATATATGTATTACACCAATTTACTGACCATTTCTCAGCCTTGTCGCCCTCCGTTTGCCGAGAGACAGGAGTCGCAAGACTGGGTTTGAACACCGCAGGCCTTAGAAAAAGAAAGATCGCTGTGCGCATGTTCCGTACATAAGGAAGCGGCGCAGAGGCAAGCGAGCGTAACTCTTCTTGCGCCATCTACAGATAGGAGGTCTCATTGGCAGTCTCCGTTAACGACAGCACAACTGCAAGGAGATTAGGGGAGGGGTGGGCAATCTTAGACTTGACCGAATTTTCAAAGGCTTTTTTTTTTCATTGTTGCAAATTCTTAATTTTTATATCCTTCTTTATTTTTTTCAGAGAAAATAAACAAAAATCTGACAAAGGCAAAAAAACTACTGCTTTCAGTCCCGTCTTGAAACAAGGCAACATCATATGCAGATGAAGGACCAACTCCTATTTGCTCAGTTCAAGAGAAGTCATCATAAAGCAGGAGTAAAAATACAAACATTATGCACGTAGAGAAGAGCCAAGCAAAATGACACCTTTTATTGGCTAACTAAAAAGATTACAATATGCAAGCTTTCGAGGCAACTCAGGCCCCTTCTTCAGGCAAGATGTAATACAGAAACTGAAGTTTCCTGTGTTTATATCCACACACTAGGACAAGAAACAACAATGGTAAATCTTTAAAGGAAAAATCTTAAATGTAAAAAATTAATAGGTTCACTCAGGCTAAGATTAATTTAACAAGAGAGAGAAAAACGATGTATGGTCAAGAGATTTTTGGATAAGATAACTGTCCAACAAAGTCCTTTGAAGTCTGTGATGAGTTTTTCAAAACAATATGGGTCTGTAGACAGGTTATCTGTGTCAGTCTGAGAGATGCAAACAGTCCTCATACCTGGCCATAAAACTCTTGTCTCTATTCAAGCCATGCTGTAATGTATTAAATTTTAACATGAGCTTAACTTCCCATTCTTTTCTCTCTTGCTGTGTTTTGAAGTTGCCCATAAGCAACACAGGAAACTTCAGTTTCTGTATTACATCTTGCCTGAAGAAGGGGCCTGAGTTGCCTCGAAAGCTTGCATATTGTAATCTTTTTAGTTAGCCAATAAAAGGTGTCATTTTGCTTGGCTCTTCTCTACATTCGTAATGGCTAACACGGTACAACACCCTAGTACTACAAACATTATGCACAAAAGTTTCATGTTTTGGAAGCAAAATGACTGCTAACGAACAGACATTTTGCAAACACCTGTTATTGGGAGACAGGTAACTATAATTTAATATTGCACTTTAAACATCAATTGCTACTACAGTATTTCTGTCTACCTACTATTACTATTTACCTAACATGGTAAAGACAAAATGAAGACAAAACTAATGGAGAGTGATTGAAACCCTCTCATTCCCTAAATTATTTTTTTTCTTTCTACCTACAAGTAAAAATAGCCCTAGTTTAGACTATTAGTTCTTGCCTGTATATAAATAATTATTTACCAACTAACTTTCTTCTGGTTATTAACAAATACATAAATAAATATGTGTAAAAATGCTAATGAGAGACTGAGGTAAAAGGAAGCATAAAAGGCAAAACTTTAAGAAACTTCTACATACTAAAATGTGTAACATAGAAATAACCATGTTAGTAAATTTCAAAGACAATTAAAAGTCATATTATTATTATTCATTTCAGATACAATACAGAGCTAGAATGACTTGTCTTATTAAATAAACAAAAAAAAAAAAAACAGTTAACAAAGACATAGGTTAATAGATTTACATGGTCATTATTGGTAAAGTCTTACCTTCATGTGCTAATCAGCATGCAACATGTCTGCATCCTTCTGTGCCATGATTAGTAAGGAAGACGTACTTGGACCTTACCGCAAAAAACTGTGTATTTCAAGTACTGGGTGTAATTAAAGCCACCATAATATATATATATATATATATATATATATATATATATATATATATAATATCCATCCATCCATTCCGTTGTATCCTAACACAGGGTCATGGGGGTCTGCTTGAGCCAATCCCAGCCAACACAGGGCGCAAGGCAGGAACAAATCCTATGCAGGGTGCCAGCCCATCACAGGACACACACACACACACACCAAGCACACACTAGGGACAATTTAGAATAGCCAATGCACCTAACCTGCATGTCTTTTGACTGTGGGAGGAAACCGGAGCACCCAGAGGAAACCCACACAGACACGGGGAGAACATGCAAACTCCACGCAGGGAGGACCCGGAAAGGAAACCTGGGTCTCCTTACTGCGAGGCAGCAGCGCTACTACTGTGCCACCATGCCGCCCTATATGTTATATATATATATA